>JAOQMR010000006.1:25267711-25277892 GCA_027563865.1 Erythroxylum pelleterianum | reverse complement strand
GCACCTTTATCGTGGGATGCTCGTCGGAGCGACCTTCGGGTTTCCCGTTGTGTACCCTACGGTGAGGGGGCGCTACAATACCTACATCATACCGCCATCTAGTTATTACCATGTTCACATTATGAGCTACTTCTTTGGATTGTAAGGTACTAAGATTTCAAATTTGAGTTCTAGGAGTTGTTTGTGGTGCAAAAACTTTAGACATATGTCTTTTTCTCTTCCTCACATCAAATGCAACATTCCCTTCTTATAAGGCTCCACTTCGCCTTTGATCCCAACTAAATTTTTTTAAATTCGGTGATTCCTCTACATTTGCAATGTTTGTTGCAATATAAAAAAATGATATGAATCTTTATTTTACGAACTAATCTAACATGAGCCCAAGTAAGATCATCTAATCTTTCTAAATATGAAATGATTGAATTTTAAGGATTACTTGTGTAACACTCACATACCCCCTGGAAGTATATATGAATGCTACACAAAATAGTACAACAAATCAAAGCATATGAAAACTTCCAATAAACAATTCAAGTAAACATACATTAAATTACATAGTACTTAGCACAACTTGTTGAAAAATCCAAACCAAACTAAAGTATCGTTGTTACAAACTTACAAACAAATTCATATATACATATCAGATACAAGCCCAAAAGTCAAGCCAAAAATTTACATTATTTTCAAAACAAGACTCAGACTCTATTGGCCATTGCGGTTGACTCGTTCCAGTCCTCATAATCTTCACTCTGAACCTACACGGGGCAAATCCACCGTGCTAAGCATATAGCTTAGTGAGTAATAAATAATCTATATTAAATGATTTCTTTAACAATAAATCAAACATAATACATTTCAGAACAGATTTTATAATTAACATAACTGCATAACACAGGAGGTTATAAACCCTTCAGAATCATAACATAATTTAGCTTATATCAGAATCAAACAGATATCAGAATACAAAACCAAATGACTGCTAAATCCATTTATAAAAGCGAGTAACGGGACTTATACAGAAGAGACCAAAGTCTCGATACTAAAGTATCACAGAAGAGACCAAAGTCTCAACACCGAAGTGTCACAGAAGAGACCAAAGTCTCGACACCAAAGTGTCTCAGCAGAGACCAAAGTCTCGACACCGAAGTGTCTCAGAAGAGATCGAAGTCTCGACACCGAAGTGTCAATAACAGAAGACACCGAAGTGTCACAGAAGCAGCTGCAGACCCTTCTAGGCATGCCTATTTACCCACAACTAGGACTCAATAGTTTTACAAGGTCAATTCAGACATTACATATGCAAAGCAAGTAGTCAATCATATTCCCATGAAAAAGCACTTCCAATAATATAAACATGCATCAAACGTCTCGGACAATCATTGTCCGAAATTCAGAACACAATCAGCATAATTCAAATTCAACAAGCAGAACAAAGTAAGCTAAATAACACTTCAATATATCATTCATCCATCAGTACCTCGGACTTTCATGTCCGAAATCAGTACACAACACTTCAATATCTCATTCATCAATCAGTACC
Source organism: Erythroxylum pelleterianum (assembly GCA_027563865.1). NCBI lineage: Eukaryota > Viridiplantae > Streptophyta > Magnoliopsida > Malpighiales > Erythroxylaceae > Erythroxylum > Erythroxylum pelleterianum. Next base: position 25,276,352 of record JAOQMR010000006.1, on the reverse strand, counting down.
TCGGACTTTCATGTCCAGAATCAGTACACAATTTAGTACACATTCATCAATATCAATTTTCATTCAGTAATAAATAAAACAATTCAAGGTGAGACCATCTTAGGTTACTCATAAAATTTACTGTCTAAATTACTTACAATTGCTCCCGTTTGCTTATTGCCTTGAAGTCTCGGCAATATCTAGAAGCGGTCGTTCTATGCGTTCCTCTATAACATTTAACACATATACAAATCACTATTGTGCATGATTAAGAATTCATTAATGTATATTGAATATGTATAATACATGTTCATGACAATTCCGGCTATCTTATTGTAATTTTCATCATCAAATCGATCAGATATCAAAGCCCTCATTAATAACATTTGGTACTTATAATTTGGACCAAAATAAAACAATATGAAATCAATGTCATAACCTAAGTGACCACTTCAGATTTTCTACCCATATAATTTCGGGTCAACTTTGCATAATTAATCTGGTAGGGTAAATGACAAAATTAGCCAACACTTCCTTCTGGAAAGTTGTTCTATATTGTCTCAAGTTTCCAATGACTCTAAAATAATCCAATTTGATTCAGTATTCAAAGAGTTATGCACAAATTACCTCAGACTGTGCACATTTGAACTTTTGGCTAGAACATGATCATTCTCTCTTATTGTACAATTCATATCTTTCAGCTCCGATATCTAAAAATTACAAACTTTATATCAATTTAAATATCAAAGAATAAGCTACAACTTTGGTGAAGACAACTCAGCCTAATTCTACCCACATCAATACAGTTTAATCAATAACCACAAGACATGATTTCTATCTCTGACAGTGCTTCAGCTTAAGCTACAACTCATTTACATGCCAATTTTGAAAATCAAAGAGACAAAATTAAAATTTGACTTCTTTACAAAAGTTGTAGAATTATGTCTCTAGTTCAATTAAAACAAGAATCATTTCATTTGGAAATCTACAGATCAAAATATAACTAAACTACCGAATCATGTTCTGACTGTTTTTTAAACTGTGATAGAATTCCTAACTCTACTTCTAGTCAGATTTTGAGATGTTTAGAGATAGAACTAACATTCGGCTTCTTTACAAAAGTTGTAGAAATATGTCTCTAGTTTAATTTGAATCAAGAATCAACTCATTTAGAAATATACAGTTCAAGTTATAATCAAAATACCATAACGTGTTCAGTGAACATTTTCCAGTTCATAAGATTCCAGCACACTTCTTAACCAATAACTCACATATATCATTCCAATTCAGGCATAACTCTCATCCTACTAAACATATCATAAAGATCAGATTGTTAGTTACTTGCTAGGCTTTCAATCCAACTTAAACTCCAGATTAAATCAAGTCTCCATGCAAGCAAAATTCATCACCAACTTAGGATGAAAGCAAGTTGATTTTGGACAACAAGATGAAGGTAGTTCTTGGCTATTTTGTGTAAGGTAAAAAGTTGGTTTTGGTGCAGCAATTTGGCTAGGGTTTAGGCAAATTAGAGAGGAGAAAGTTGGAGCAAATTTTGTGCAAAAGGTGAGAGAAATAGCAGAAGCAGCGCTGCTGGAATTTGCACTATCACTATGCTAGGTGTCAACTTTACAGCACAACATTTGTCCTAAGGCATGCCTTACATTTGACAACTCAAGATGCTGCCACTAATCCACTTTAGATGCTGCCATATGTCACCAATTAATCAGTCCATATGTCTCCTAATTAGTGGTCCACTTGTCACACAATCATTGATCCATTTGTCATTTAATTACAAGTCCATTTGTCACCTATTTTATATATCTATAGTATTTTTTTGAAAATTTCTAAAATTCACCAAAAATTTCGAAATAATAATAACACTCTCCAAATAAATTTTCAACCCAAAATAATTCACAAAAATTTCAAAATATCCAAAATATACCAAAATTGCCAAATCATAATTAATATATTCCAATTTAATCCACAATTTCTAGATATAAAATTTACCCGGAAATGTCAATGAATGCATGTACAATTATTTGTATAAGTCAAAATTCATATGCATATATTAGCGAATACTCAATTATGCAAAGCATATGATGTACTGTAAATTCCTAAATTTTCTAACCCCTAAGATGGGGTGTTACACTTGAAGCTTAACTTTTGTGGTTATAGCTACCACAACTTCTTTATGCAAAAATATATTCATCAAGTTCACATATGGTTAAAACCTTCATCAACTTATTGTTAAAGCATGATGGTCGTTATCTTTACCAACATTTCTATCTCTTACCTTAACTTTTCTTCAGTCTTATTTTTTGAACATTCTCCACAAGATATCTTATGAGTTTAAACTGGTGTCACTTGATCTTCGTAAAATTTCCCCTTAAAGCTTCCACTTTAAAATAGAAACATAAAGAATCAACCTAAATAATTTTCATCTAATCACCTATCCACAAAAACAAAAATGATGAAGGGATTAAGGATTACAGTAATTGGAATGGATCCAACCTCTCCCAAATAAAACTTGATAAGTTATATGCATGTCCATAAAAAAGAAAGCTACCAATGAAGACTTCCCTTTATTGTAATAGTTGCAGGAAGAATCCCTCATGCCATAGTAGTCTCCAGTAAATGTGACCAAAGATACCTTTGTTAGGATCAAAATTTTATTGCATTTTAGTAGTAAGTGATTGTACCTTCCTTTTGACTTCAAGTAATTTTCGTTCTAGAGTAGGGAAGTTCTATGGATATTAAACTTAGCAATTACTAAGATATATAAGCTTGTTTCAATAAAATAAGAATTTACTAAACTCTTTTTTAATGTCCTTCTCTAAGAAGTTCTTCATATTCAGACATTTTTGTTGCTAATTCATAAAAATTGCAAAATTTTATACTTTAGAACTTCTTACAAAGTTCAATATCAACGCCCCTCTAAGTTAGTTTCATATCTCGATCTTTGGAAGTGTAATTCAACATTGACACAATATTCTCTTAAACTGAGCGATATATATGCCTCATTCTCGCCATTTTTTAAGTAACTCTAAATAATTCATCTATACTAACTTCAGCTTTAGATTGAAAAAAACTAAGTATAAAACAATCTTTCCATCTCCACCTATGAAAGGACACAATTTATGGGGCAATAAAGCATATCAAGAAAAAGGGGCACCTGCCAAAGAGTTTGAAAATAGACTAAGTTGAAAATTATCAAAAATTTTATAATTATCTGATTCACTTCACTAAATAATGAATCTAGCAACATTCTCAATATTTGATTGGCCATCTTCACTAAAATACAAGGAAAACTCTGGAATTTCGTAAATAGTGGTATAAGGATTCTTGTGGTCAATATGCTCTAGTTAAAGTCATAAAATTTTAAGTGGTCAATCTTTCTTAAGATAAGCTTATACAACTCTTGAATAACCTCTCTAACAACTCCCACGTCTAATTGAAACCTCAATGGTGAAGGAGCCATAATAGTAGCATGATTTTAGTTTATAGCCAAAAAGTTGCCCCTAACCTGTAATTCGACCCATTAGCTTCAATTTCAAAACCAAATTCCTATTTTCTCTGAGTTTGTGGTTTGACAATCTATCAGTCATTCCTAAAATTAGCGTATGAAGGCGACACAAGAATATGTTCTCTTTTATAAGGAGGAAACATCTTTCTTCCATAGAGGAAGAAACTAATCGATGACTATACTTACCAGCTTTTATCGCATTTAGGGCAAGCTGGCCCCTAAGTCCTTCAAAAATTTATCTTGCTAGAGAAGGAGAATTTTGCCCAGATGCCTGTACAAAAATGACAGAAATTTTCTCCATCTTCTTTGTCAACATCTTGATTGCTTCGGTCATAGAGTCTAATTCAAAAATATCACTTAAATAAACAACAACGTTTCTTATTGATAGTTTCCATAATTTTAATTTCTCACCAGTTGGAGACTTAACTGAAGGCGATGTTTCCTTCTCTAGATTTTTAATCATTTGAGATACAAAACCTTCATTTCGTACTATAATAGGGACTTCTTCCTCCAAGTTTGAAAAACAACTTCTTTTTCATTCTTCGTATGTGGCATCATGGTACCATCTAGCATGCTAAATTGTTGATCACTTTTACGATCAACTTGAAATTCAAGTCTGGCAGGGGGAATTCTCCCAAAATTGCTTTTGACTTTGTATTAACAATATAAATGGGTTTTAGAAAACTTAGATATCATAATTCTATATCACCAAGGAGTTAAAGAGTGTTGAAATAAAATTTAAGTAGAAAAGATCAATATAGTAAAGAATAAAATATAAGATGTAAAAGCAAACTTGAGATAATGGTAAACTTTTTCCTTGTTTAAGTTATGCAATTTGTCTTATTTCCTCTCTGTTTTCTCCGGTTGGTATGCTTCTTATAACTATTCAACTTCTAACTATCTTCCAATTTTGGGTCACATCCTGATTAACTACCTTCGGTATGTTCCTCACATTTTCAACTGTCCTAACCCTTAACTCCTGACTCCTGGACTTCTTTATTAATTTCAATACCCTGGAATTTTCTAGGCAATCTAGTTGACTTTTAGAAAATTTAAAAACTACACCTTTTAATATTTGGGCCAAATAGGTCAAATTCCAGTTAGGCTATCAATAGGTACAAAGATCAAGTAATACAACACGTTAAAAGAGTAACTCTTTAGTTTAAAAATGTTATTATGTGTAAAAGGATAATTATTTCCTTTTGATTTACATGGAGTATAAATTTTATATAGTAATAACTTAATTTTTAGGGAAAAATTTTTGAAAGGTAAAAGAATTCATTACGCCATAAAATGCAATCAATGTCTTTACAAAGCTTGATTTAGCAAGAGAATTACAATGCTCATACATGCAACTTTTGGGAAAAGCTAGGAAGTTAGAGATTTCATTGTCTTCTTAAGAGAGAGCTCACGTGTTCTTCAATATGATGGGCTACTAGGGTTTCCCTTATCCAACAATGAAGCTTGTGAATTAAGACGTAGTTATAAACTTGTTAAACAGTCTCTATTTTCTTTTCCTCCAAATGGCATACACTATATAATTAAGGCTTAAACTAAGGCAGACTCTATCTCTCCCAATTGAGTTGAATTTATGATCAACCCATACCAAAATTTTGGTCCAATATGATCCTTGACAATATAAATTGAGAGTGTGTTTAATGCTTGCCCAAATAGAGGAGGTGAAACTGCATTTGAAGTATAAATGTTCTATACTTTTGAGTTCAGTCACATATAATTCACATAACTTGTCATTTGAACCCATTATCCTGTCATTAATCTTCAGTCTACCTCTAGCTGCAGGATAAGTAATGAAAGAGGCTCTAAGGTTTAAGGACCTTTTCCACACAATATTGTACTAACGAATGAAAGGATTATAAGGCTTATGAGTTTTGATGCATGAGGAGTTTGAGTAGTCTCCATTATTGCTTAAAGACTAAAAAAACTTGTCTGGTGTATGTGGATTAGGCTAATACCTAGGAAACTAACTCTAGAGCCTATCAACACCCTTACCTTAAAAGTGTTAAGAATAGTGATTAATCACATTGTTAACTCTTGCCTGAAGTGGGATTCTTGAAAGAAGAGGAAGGACATCTTCCCTGAGGTTAAGAGGACTATGTGAAGTCCAATTGTCAAACTAGAACCATTGTAGTGCCCCCTTACCGGAAGGTACGCACCGGGATGCCCGGAGGTTATTCCGGTACGTATCCTATGATAAAGACGAGCTACGATCGATCACTACATTCATTTCATATGGCATGGTATCATAATTCACTTATAAAGCATCATAAGAAAAACCACAATATTTTAAAATCAACTTTTTCCTCATTTCATTGCATAAAAACCGAAAGTCTACATTGTGTCCTTCAACACTCCTTACATGTACATCATCAAAACCTAATACAAAAGTGTTATGTGAAAGAGGAAAATATTCAAAGTCTAACTAATCTGTCCAAAAATCCCAGCTGACTGACCTTTGAGCCATGACTTCTCTAAAGGGGCCTTTTAGTCCTATCTAATGCACTAGGTCTCCTGTCTCTTACCTGAAAAGCCACATTGCAATTTTTGATGAGTTTTACAAACTCAATGAGTGAACCATCATTGATGAGTTCACCGGATCACATGCACACATCATTTATCTCACAATTAGTCATTCTAAACATACATTTGTTTTTCAGATACTCACTTAACATGGCATATCATATAGTCATTCAATACAGCTTTGCAAAACATTTATGAATTTCAATCTTATATGAATGTTATATGCATGAGACTCACATTCGTTCTTAATGTTATGACCGAGTGCCTATCACAAACTTATACAAATATTGGCCCATAGGGCTCAGTTATAACAGAATCACGAAGCATAGTTCTATGTACAGAATCAGATATCACGGAGCAAGGCTCTACGTGGAAGCGCTTCATACTGGCAACTCAAGTCACAACACTTTTATCTGAACGTGCATTTTATGAAATGCATCAAATACGTAATCATTAGACCTAAGTCCGGCATTCAACTTTCGTTAAGAATCAAATGTCATTCAGAAATTCATATCAGATCAAAGCACTTCCAATACATGCCTAACTATTAAACTCCTCGGACTTCAAGTCCGGAATTAAGAGACAATTCACAAACAATTCAATAATATGGAAGTTTAACAAATCAAATCAACTCAAAATAAATCAATCATAGGAAATCATTTAGGTTGACTCACAGTACGCTCCAATAATCTATTGCCTGGATGGACTGGCAACGTTTGGAGGTTGACGTTCCAATTGCTCTTCTATATCAAACAACATACACAAATATCACAATTTGTACAATCATAAGTGTTTAATAATGCATATGAATGAAATGAAATATGTACAATGCATGTTCATGACAATCCTGAGTATCTTACCATCAATTCTCATTCTCATATCCAAAACTCATCTAAGTATAATTTATACTTAGGTTTATGCCTCACTAAAATTATTAAAAATCTCTATTCTTTTCTCATTGAATCACTTCAAATCTTTCCAAGACACCCTATTCGGGTCTATTGTTCACGTTCAATCAGAAGGTGAAAATATGGTAATTTGGTCATACTCTCTTCTAGAAAAGTGTTTCTCTATGTCTTATGATTCCATTGAGTGATTCAGTAATTAGGAAGATAGGCCTTAAAAATTATTGAGTTGTTCACATTCAACAACAATGTACTATGTACAACTTCCATCCAAAAATTCAATATCTTAGAGGAAGAATCAACATTCGACTTCTTGAGACAATTTGTAGGCCTATATCTCTAGTTTACTCCAAATTAAAATCATCTTATTTGGAATCCTATTGGTTCAATTATAACCAAAACACTGAAGTATGTTCAGTAAAATAACACCAATTGACTATTCTTTCAACCGATACCCTTACTTTGATTAGATTAATCATTTTTCAGTCAAAACCAAAAGCTATAATTTCTATGGAGATATAGAGAAATGTGTTATGAATCCAATGCTTCAAAAATTAGGTCATTTGGAAGTCGGATGACAAAGTTATGGTTGAAAGAATCAACCAAGGTTTTGTCCACATAAGACGAAACAGATAGCAGACGAATGAGAGAAGCAGATGAAATAAAGAACAGACGAAGCATAAAGCAGACGAAGCGAAAAGCAGACGAAGTAAAAAGTAGACAATAGCAAAAAACAGACAAAACAAGAAACAAACGATAGCAAAAAAAAACGATACAAAGAACAGACGAAACAAATAACAGACAAAGCAGAAAGCAAACGAAGCAAAAAGCAGACGATTAGAGTCAACTTAAGATGAAGCAAAATCAACTTAAGACGATGCAACTCTTAAGACAATATGACGTCATCACAGACGATATGATGTCATGACAAACGATATGTCTCTACAAATGATACAGATGATCAACTTAAGACAAAGCAGAAGTCAACCTAAGACAATATAGATGGTCAACTTAAGACGAAGCAGAAGTCAACCTAAGAACGATACAGATGGTCAACTTAAGACGAAGCAGAAGTCAACCTAAGTTGATACTATCTATACTCCTCAACTCAAAAACCTTTTTCTTGAGCAACTCTTAAGTTTTCGTCAACTAACGCATAAACACCTATATATTCATACATATATGCATAGTGAAGAAACAGAGCATGTTTCACCTTCCCAACTTTAATCTTCTACACTGACCCTATATATCATTTCAATGCTACTTCAACTCCAAGAACCATTTCCACACATCTGATCACTAACAGTCCATCAAAAACCAAATAATATCATATCCACAATTTTCATTCCCTTAACATAGTATTCAAGAATATAAAATAACGTAAATGCCATGATCATGCACTGACAATAAATTCATCAACTTTATTTAAAAAATCCATAACTCTAACAAATTTATTCACGACTTGTTGAAAACTCTAAAAGCTTCAACTATTTTCAAGCCCTAACTCCATGTAGAAATAATATTCACTGTGAAAAATAACCAATTTCTGGTTTTTCTTAAGGTAGAAGAAACAATTTACAAGTTGAGATTGGTTTAGGAAAAGGGAAAAACACAAAATTTCTCAGAAGGATTTTGATGGAAAACTCTATGTGTTTGAAGAAAATTCGAAGAAGGTGATTACAATGAAAGAACTTAG
>JAOQMR010000006.1:25227916-25253624 GCA_027563865.1 Erythroxylum pelleterianum | reverse complement strand
TTTACGGTATAACCTTATGGTTATCCGTCCTGTTTCTACGAAACTCTCGAGCCAAATTATTTGTGCATTGCATGTCTGCTTAGTTATGAATAGTGCATATGTTGATGTATTATGCGTTACATTCGGATAAAGTGTTGAAATTGTCTAAATTGCGAAAAGTTTGAGATTTTGAAAAACTAAATATTTGAGGCTTTCGCCTAAGGAATTACGAAATTGTTTATGATTGTTTTGGAAAAGTTGAAAGTTTGAAAAAGAAACTTTGATCAATTTTTACTGCGAAATGTTTATAAATGGAAAATAAATGTTAAAAGCGGTTTTGCTTCTATTTGATTATAAACTTGTTACCCACGGAACCATCGTGCTCACCCCCCTTTTTCCCCTCCACAGGTTTTGAGTGAGAATCCGAGTCCTGCATCGGGATTGAGGCAAATCCGATGCAATTTGTTATGTTAGAAGTTTGAAACTAATGATGTATTTGGTATTTTGTTCTTTGAGATTAGAAGCATTGTATTTGCTTATTTCCGTGAAAATGTAAGAGTTTTAAAGTTTCCATGTATTTAGTATATGTTTCCTAAGCATGTATGTAAATATTAAGGTTTGGAAGTTTTTAATGTAAAGTGTATTAAGTATGTGTGGTTGTATGATTGGGATTGGAAATGTAAAAGCAAGTATAGGATTTTATTTCCTTAAGCTTTGAAATGGATAGGTGTTTAAGAGTGAGATTGCTGCCATTTGGATTGATGAGATGATTGCTGCCTTTGGAGTTTGGGATGTGCTATTGAGTTAGAAGATAGAAGTGGTTTTATGTAGGTTTGGAGCTTGGATGGTTTAGATTTAAGAATTTTTGGCTAGATGCATTTTTAGGGGAGGTGCAGTCCAAATTTTCCTAAATTTGGGCAGAAACTTCGCTTAGGTTTTAGACTATGTTAGAGCTTGATTTTGAAATGGGAAGATTTCTTGAAGTTTGTAGATAATGTCAAAATCTTTAAAATGGTATAAAATGGGTCAATTTCGGAGTTAGGAGTAAAAAGTTATGAGAGTTGGAAATTGGCTATTTACTATTCATATGGTCAAAAAGTACTATTCATTTGGTCATTTCAATTTTCCTCTTTTAACTTTTGCAATTGACGTCCGATTCTCTCGATTTTCGAAGCATTAGTTTTCTAAGAACATTGTCCACCTTTTTATGCAAATTCGAGAGTTTTAGGAATTGGATTTTTAATTTTGGGCCCTAAGAACATTAATTTTATTAACGGAAATTAATGTAAATCTTGCGAGCTTTAGTCTGTGGACTTTAGTTGAGGTTACAATCACGTATAAGTATGAGAGTTTCGGATAAGAGGTTGGGTTTCCGGTAACGGGTTCCAACAATTATGGTACCAGAGCAAGACGAGTTTATAAGGAATTATGTGTTCGTATGAGGGAATCTGTATAAGTAGTTGGGTTTCGGTTTCGGGATCCAACAACTAGTAGATTTTGCTACGCTTATTTTACATACATAAATAAATTTCTCTATATTAAAATCATTGTGTTAGGTTAAAATCTAGTTGAAGATGGTGTTCAAAGAATAATTGAAGATGGTGGTATGTTCTTAAAAGATTAAGAGAGCACTGCAATAAACTACATATTTCTAAAAATATAATGCAAAATTTTATTCTCTTAAATCACATATTACAACATCAGGAAGATAATTTTTTCTTTCTTATATCTATGTTGTTGCACAATTAATTTTTAATTACTATAAGCATAAAAATAAATAAAGATGGAAGACCAATAATATAAAGGCATAATCAAATTAGAAGACTAATGGAAACAAAATACATCAGCCAAAAAAACTAAAACCATTAATCTAGATACTAACATTGAAATGAAAACCACCACGTACATTTATTTAGAAAAAATTTGGGAGATAAATTGTCAAAATCTCCAATTTTGTTTGTTGAATCTCCTTATTCGGATGAAGTTCTCCTTCCTCATAATAAAATTTATTGAGATTGAAATCCAAAACCTTCTTCTCAACTCCATTGTCTCCTTCCGTTACCTCCTTTTTTTCTACTTCATCAACCTGTGATAGCTTCTGTACTTCCTTTATTTCTACTTCATCAACTAATAATAACTTTTGTACTTACTTTATTTCTACTTCATCAATCTGTGACAACTTCTGTATATTCGAAGGAGGAGCTTATTTCTCACCCATTTTCAATTCTAATTTTTTTCTTTGTGTTAAAGAAGAGTTACTTATAAATTGTTTGTAGATAATTGCTTGTAGATTATATGTATAGTTTTTATATTTAAATAAATAAATGAATATTGTTGAGAACTGAAAGGTTTTGAAGAAAAATAAAAACATACATGATGAAGGGTATCGAAAAGTCTTGAAAATGTAACCTGTGTAATCAGGATGTGAGAGAAATTAAAGGATAATTTTGGAAGTAAAATTATAAACACGCATGAAAAGTCACGAATGACACTTATTTTGAATAATTAAAATCCATCTAAAGCGACTTTCATTTTGGATAGGAGGGGGTATCTCTAACATTCAAGAAGGGCTTTTAATGCATGAGGTATAAGTTTGGGATTCAAGAAATACAGATTGTAACTTAAAGTCCCTTTTCTGTTTAAATAAAGGAGGTTTTTAAAAACCTTTTTCTACCAATAGTAGGCTCGTAAATCCTCTTATTCAATTGCATACTCCAAGCATTACAATAAATCTACTCTTTTTTGATATAGCATGATAAGTTATAATATATGTAGGTTTTAAATTTATGAAAGTCATATTTTCAAGTTTCGAAATCCTCCAAACCCAGCATTAGTTGAAGAATAATGTGATCAAACCATTTTGATACGTCTTATATTATGAGGATAAGGATGTTGTTCGATTAATTTCTATCTAATCTAAAAGTGAGGTGTTATCGATTCAATAATTGATATCAAACTAAAACATTTAAATGGTGGTGTATTGTGCTATCTTTAAAGAAGATACTCTCACAATTTGTGTAACAATAGCATTGCTCTGCACTTATTACAAAACCTACCCTTTTGATTTCCAAAAAGATATGTTAGTATAAATGGAGTCGTTTAGAGGTGATGGAACGTGTGTTTCTTTTCTTGCATTTTCACAGCTATTTACGTAACATCTGTTAAAGGTAAATTGGTACTGCTGTCGCCTGCAACCAAATTTAAAAAGAAATCGACTTCCGTCAATACAAAATAATGTAGTAGTGGAAAGTAGAGATCGTTCCCACGAGAAATTTTTAACAATAAAAGTTAGCGAGTTTAAAACTAAAACAAATAGGGGGTTTGGTTCACATAATTTAAGAAATTAGAAATAACAAAAATCAGAAATTAACAAAAATAATTGGATCTGAAAATTTAAGAGGCAAGCCTTGGTTTCGAGTCACTGATGTTATCACACTAAAATGGATCCTTGATATAAAATTGAGTTCATTAATAAATATTCATTGGAGGATGTTGTCTTTTAAGTGTAAATGAATAGAAACATGTATTCTAAGCATTCTTATTAATCAATAACCTAAATACGATTGTAGGTTAAGAACTAAGAAACCAATGAACAAGATAACACATATACGACATGCATTTAATCAAGATGAGTATCTTCTTAGAATTTCCCACTCTAACGTAAAGAAGGTAATCCTAATTGCCACTTGTGATTAACAAAACTGAATGTCATATTTCATTAATCTAGCTATTAAACGAATCAATTCCTAGTTGCGCACTTAGAAATCAACCAATTCAATTAGAAAAAGTCATTCGGAAGACACTCAATGTTCATCAACAAAACAAACTTTATTGGAACATCTCACACATAATAGATGATAACATGATTCCCCTCAACCAAGAAAAGAAATTTTACGTACTCATAACAAAAGTGAAAATCAATAAAGAAATATTGCAAAAATTGCTAGAGAAATCGTCCCTGGTCTTTCTTAGAAAATTCGAAAATTGCTAGAGAAATATTGCAAAAATTGAAAGACCTAACTATGGCTGACCAAAATAAGAAGAAAAACTACAAAAAAATTTTGCAGAAGAATGTAAAACTATCCCCTAAACTAGAAGAAAAATACAGAAAAACGTTAAAACTACTCCTAATGAAAAATCTGCAGAAAGTGTAAAACTATTCTAATTCTAAAAGCTATTAAGAATAGAAGAAGAACAACAGAAAAACATAAAAACTATCCCTAAACGTTGCTATGAATAGTAGCACGCAAATTCCTCTTTATCCCTTTAAATCTTCTCAATCTTTCTTTGATTTTCAGCAGTATAACCTTCCTGCAGATTTAGGTGGTCGATCCCCATCAATAAGGATGCAATCTAATTCTCAAAATTATCAAAATCTGAAGTGGATCGGATCTGTATTTTAAAAACAGATCTGGTAGATAAATTTTGTCCATACACGTGCCCACGCTTAATCACTGAATTTGTTGTCAATCTGAAATTTCGGATTTTCTTTGTTTCTTTTTCATCTTTTTAATTCAATTTCATCTCTTCAGTGTTGAAAATCATCTGAGAACAATTAAGAGACAAATATATCAATTTTGAATAATAATTTCAACACATGAGAGAGATTTATATACCAAATGAATGCAAAATGACAACTTAACAAATTCCCCCACACCAAACCTTTGCTTGCCCTCAAGCAAACATACCAAACCACTACACTCTATCAATTCATCCTTCATAAGATTAAGTGCACACAATCCATTAACTTGGGCTAGTAAGACTTAGGTTACAACGCATATCATAATCACTTTTTACCGATGCAAATAAATAAAGTCAAAATAAGACATCTTTGTTCAAAAGTAAATATGAAACCAAGTGAATTCTCCTCACATATTTCTCTCTTACACTCAAGTGTTTAAGGTCAAAGTGTTTCACTTAAATCTCTCTCTAACAAATTGCACTACCATTGGCTTGCAAATTTACCAGTTATCATTCATTCGAATTACATGAGCTAACAGATTATAAGGACTTTATTAAGGGTTGTAATGGGGCTAGGTTCAAAGATAAGATAAAAATGGTAAAGAGTTAATCATAAACATTCACAAAGTATCAAGTAAAAAGGGATACTCGAATTAAAATTATGAGATAACATATGAATACAAAGGACAACAACTATACTCATACTAACTAATGCTACTATGCTTTATTCTTTTTCTTTTTCTTTCTCTTTTCTTCTTCTTTTTTTTTATTTGATTTTTTTCTTTCTTTATTTTTCCTTTCTTTTCCTTTTTCTTTTTTTTAAGAACAAGGGAGAGCAATAAAAACAAGAGAAATTACTAGCAGCATCATTTAATAAACATATGAGAAGAAGTACCTATAAAAATATCTCAGAATAAAATACAGAACAAAAGTCCCAAATTACTCAATGCTTCATTCAACTTGTGATAGGGTAAGTCTAATGGGGTTTTTGGGTTCAATGTAAGGTGATTGATTGAAAAATAAGGTTAAAGGCTCAAAAGTGTTTGCAAAGAGAAAATAACTAGGTGGATCATTTTTAAGCTAAAGGTGTAAAAACAAAAAAGGCCTTAATCATTTCTATATCACATGTAATTAAATCGATTCAATCTGGTTCAGTGCAAGTTCTGAAGGTAGACATTATTAGAGGAGCATTACACAATACAAAGAAATAGAATGATATAAAGATGATGTCATTAAAAGCTCAAATCCGCTCACAGGTTTAATTCAAGAATTTGCTTCAATTTCACAAGTTACCTCATCACTTAAATGTCAAAATTTTGACTAAGTTTACAAGATCAGTTATTGCAATCAATCAACATGATTTACCTTAGACTCACATAGCCCATTTTAACTTCATGCACACACTCAATCTATTTCGAACTAATATGACAAAACTTCATAGCTTAACATGCAAAGATCGAAAAAAGTCACACACATATAATCTAGTTCCTTCCCCCACACCTAGACCAACATTGTCCTCAATGTTAGGACATAAAATTAAAGAAGCAAAAATATAAAGGAAAAGAGAAAGGAAGGCTTCTTTATTTGGAAATGTTGAAATCATGGTGTTGGTGGGTGCGAAGGTTGGAATCTTTGATACTCTCAATAAGCCATTAAATTATGCTCCATGCGGTACATTCGGTGTTCGAGGAAATTGAAACGGTCATCCAAATTGGTCTGAGAAGGTTGGTGACTACTTGGTGCAGCTGTTGAAACACGACTTCTTGTAATTAATTCCCCCACACCTGAACCATTGCTTGTCCTCAAGCAATAAATCAAACGCTTCACTCAAACAATTTCGATCAAGATTTAATCAATCTCACAGAAATCCATCAATGCTTTCAATCCAATTCACTCAGTTCAACTCTATCATGATCAAAAACAAGTTACTCACATGCAAGAACATGGTCAGTAAAATAGTCACTCAAGATGTATAATATCTAACATTTAAGCCATTTTGCATTTGTTATCACATAAACAAGTCAAGGATGCTCAGTACGACACAAATACAGATGAAAATAAACAATACAAGTAGAACAAAAATATCTAAAAAAACAAAAGAACAACGATGTTTCTTATTTAATGACACAAGACAAAGACACTTTTGATCAACAACGCAAAAACAAAGATAGTTATCTCTTCTTCCTTTTCGATTTTTTCCTTCTTTTTTTTCGACACTACATTCTAAGCATCACATTCCACATTCATATGACAAGCTATACAAAATGCACTTAAATACCAAACATCATACACAAGAGTCACCAAACACATGCAATTCACACAAAGGAAAAAGAAAAAAATGAAAAACTTTGAAGTTAGCGTCAGGTCAAGAGTCAATCAAAGTTCCTCAAATTAAAAGCATCAACATCATTCATGTACCACAATTAACTATTAACTAAAGACCAAAATTATTCAAGTTATCACATTCTCATCATCACCATCAAACTCACAACAATCCAAGTGTGCAGAAATTTCACACTTACCCCACCCCCACAATTAGAATGGGCATTGTCCTCAATCAATAAAAGCGCAAAAGAGGGTTGGGAATAGAAGTACTCCCCTAGATTGAAGATGCCATATGCAGCTTTGAAATGAATGATTGCAGCTTCCTTTTCAAATGCCTACTAACAAAACAAACCAAAGAAAACAAGTAAAACACTCAAACAAACACTCAAAAGATATGCATAAAAGAGAATAGCACAAAAAGAAAGGGATACGGATGGGGTACCTCCCATCAAGCGCTTATTTAAGGTCATAAGCTTGACCCTTAGCATATGTACATTATCCATTATCAAATGGGTGCTTGACTCCAACAGGTAGCATGTTTAAACTCCGTGAGGAACCTAGAGCAACTTCCCTTGAAGTCGATTCCTTCTCAGCATGATGCTCCATGACTTCGGATGAGTGGAACTTCATCATTTCACCATCATACTCTAATGTCCACTCGTCTTTTCGGGCGTCGCCCTTCTTAAACCAGGATGGTCTCTATAAGAGTATTGCCAATGGGTGTGGAGACTCGACATCCTGCTTGCCACCTTTAGCTTTCAGCTCGCTTGCCCACAACTCGTTCAACTCATATGTGATTAGCGGCTTTTCTTCTTCTTGCTTCTCTTCTTGTTCTTCTTCTTCTTTTAACTGTAAACAACTAGGAAAACGAATCAAAATTCAATTAGCGATAACATGAACTGCATCACTTACCTTAGGAGGTTACACATCCCCCATCTTTTCTTGAATTATAACCTCTTCCTCTTCTAACTCGGCTTGCTCTTCCTTCTTTGCCTTGGAAAATCGACTCGGAAAAGGAGGTGGAACAACCATATTCTACAGAGATGTTTGTGTCATTTCTGGTTTTTCAGATGTCTCTTTCGTTACTTATTCTTTTACCTCTCTTCTGTAAATTTTCAGATGTGATTCTTGCAATTCCTTACCGCTCCATAATGTGATAGCCTTCGCACTTTGTTTGGGATTGATTTTTGGTTGTATTGGAAATTTTCCAAAATTCTGTGCCTCCAATCGATTTATAGTAGTTTCCATTTCACTTATTTGATTTTCAATATTTCTTTGTTGATTTTCAATATTTCGGATACTTGCTTCAGTATTATGCTGAAACGTCAAAGTGTTAGTGGCCAAAGATTGAACTATATCTTCTAAGAAAGACTTACTTTCGGAATTGGATGTTATATTGTTGAGGCATATACAATTGTCTAAACTGCTGGAATTAAAGAGTGCTCATCGCCAAACTCATTACAATATCCTCTAACGACATCTCATCAGCTTGTGGTGGCGATGGTAGAGGTGGAGGCTCTGGCTGGAAGTAGGGCTGCTCTTGATAGTAGCTCGGTGGAGAAGTGAATCTATACTGTGTATCTTGCAAAACAAGACACGTACAAAAAGAATAACCTAAAAATGAGTAAGCTTCACATACCTTAGCTTGTTAGTCATCCCTCGGTACTTGTTCGGCTAAGGGTGTGAAATCTGCCACTCGATGGTCAAACCTAGAAGTCGCAACAAATGGAAACTTATCATCATAATAAGGATAATATGAAAAATCATAATCAAAAGCATACTAATAGTGAGCCATGCTACTAAAAGATCAAAAAATTAGAAAAAGCTATGAAACTGAACCAAACAGAAGACAAGGTAACCAAAAACAACGAAACAAAAAACAAAAACAAAATCATCACTAAAAAAACCATTAAGAAATTTCCCAGCAACGGCGTCAAAATTTGGTACTACTGTTACTTGCAACCAAATTAAAAAAAACTTTCGTCAATACAAAATAATGTACTAGTGGAAAGTAGGGATCGTTCTCACGAGAAATTTTTAACGGTAAAAGTTAGCGAGTTTAAAGCTAAAACAAATAGGGGGTTTGGTTCATGTAATTTAAGAAATTAGAAATAACAAAAATCAAAAATTAACAAAAATAATTGGATCTGAAAATTTAAGAGACAAACCTTAGTTTCGGGTCACCGATGTTATCACACTAAAATAGATCCTTGATATAAAATTTAGTTCATCAATAAACATTCATTGGGGGGTGTAAATGAATAGAAATATGTATTCTAAGCATTCTTATTAATTAACAGCCTAGATACGATCGCAGGTTCAATTGAATATTGGCTTTAAGAACTAAGAAACCAATGAACAAGATAACACATGTACAACATGTATTTAATCAAGATGAGTATTTTCTTAGAATTTCTCACTCTAACGTAAAGAAGGTAATCCTAATTGCCACTTGTGATTAACAAAATTGAACGTCATATTTCATTAATCTAGCTATTAAACGAATCAATTCCTAGTTGCACACCTAGAAATCAACCAATTCAACTAGAAAAAGTAATTCGGAAGACACTCAATGTTCATCAACAAAACAAACTTTATTGGAACATCTCACACATAATAAATGATAACATGGTTCCCCTCAACCAAGAATAGAAATTTATCTACTTATAACAAAAGTGAAAATCAATAAAGCAATAGCCAATTGTTAAGTCTCTATCCCTGGTATTTCTTAGAAAATATGAAAATCCTTGGAGAAATACTGCAAAAATTGAAAGATCTAACTATGGCTGACCAAAACAAGAAGAAAAACTGCAAAAAAAATTATGCAGAAGAATGTAAAACTATCCCATAAACCAGAAGAAAAATACAGAAAAACGTTAAAACTACTCTTAATGGAAAATCTGCATAAAGTGTAAAACTATTCTAATTCTAAAAGCTATTGAGAACAGAAGAAGAGCAATAGAAAAACATAAAAACTATCCCTAAACTCTGTTGTGAACAGTAGCACAGAAATCCCTCTTTATCCCTTCAAATCTTCTTAATCTTTCTTTGATTTTCAGCAGATAACCTTCCCATAGATTCAGGTGGTCGATCTCCATCAATAAGGATGCAATCTGATTCTCAAAATTATCAAAATCTGAAGTGGATTGGATTTGTATTTTAAAAACAGATCTAGCAGATAAATTTTGTCCTTACACGTGCTCACGCTTAGTCACTGAATTTGCTGTCAATCTGGAATTTCGGATTTTCTTTGTTTCCTTTTCATCTTTTTAATTCAATTTCCTCTCTTCAGTGTTGAAAATCATCTGAGAACAATTAAGAGACAAATCTATCAAATTTGAATAATAATTTCAAAACATGAGAGAGATTTATATACCAAATGAATGCAAAATGACAACTTAACAATTGCATAAAGGATGAGATTTTAGAAATGCTTACATTTTATAAATAACTCACATTGTAATCAGTGTTCTAGAGGGCTTTAAGTTTGGATAACTCAGGTGTGTTAATCTTTTTGTTTGATTTTAAGAAAAGAAAAGCTAGTAAATGCTGTTAAGCTCATCTATAATAAGGCATGTATTAAGCTTAGGACTGGCTCAACTGACAAGGATGTTTTTTGCTTCACTTCCCCTCGTATGAGAGAATGCCAGAAAGCAATTTTTTTATTTACAAAGGAGAAAAAACTAATACAAACTAACGCACATGTCGGCGATATAAGATCCCTTGCTGATCTTTGTGGATGTACTCAAGACACGCCATTGGAGGTTGCTAGAGAACATAGAGACTAGGATGTGATAGTGAGGCGAGGTTGGCCAAGCTATTGGCACTCGTATTCCTTTCTTGATAGACTTGTTGTATTTGGAGTGCCCATTGTTAGCATTGCAACTCGCGGATGCCTAATACCAACGCGTGACCGTCAATCAGCACTTATTCCGATGAAGATAGAATATTCATTACTTATAAAGAATCCACTTTGACTACCACTCGACGGAAGTCGAGATCCTATGCTAACTTTAGTCTGGAGAAGACCCCCCAGAGTTCAGCGGTTAGTGACAAGCACTCTCCTATATGTTGCATGAAGCCTCCACACCATTGTCCTATGCTATCCTGGATTAGTCCTCCAGTCGTCGCCATGCAAGAGTCTATGTTTACCGCTCCATCAGTGTTCAATTTTACCCATCCAGCCATCGGTATCGTCCATCCAACTAAGGTTCCCCTTGGCAAACCTGTTGTTGGAAAAACTCGGTCTGCCACCTCCTTTGCCTTGTCTATCCATTTAATATATTCCATCACGAGGTGAACTCCAGCTTCTAGTCAGATAAAATCGTCCTCAAAGATGCTTTTATTTCGCCACTGCCAGAGAAACCAACAAGAGACTCCAAAAAGAGTGTCCCATGCGACCATCTGTCTTTGATTTCGGCAACCTATATTAGAAATTAACCACGGCTCTACATCTTGGTGGAGAGAATCAGAATCTATCACCACTGTAGGAAATTGGCTCCAAAAATATTTGACCCTGGGACAATCACGTAACAAATGGATGAGAGACTCTTCCTAGCTCCAAAAATGACAACTAGAATCTGCTGATAGATGTCATGCAACTCGTTGTTAGTTAGTTAGCAACTTCCTCTTAGCTATGAGCAAAAGGAATGAATGAATCCGTTGAGTTCTCTACCATTTCCAAATTAGCTACCAAATCCTGTAGTAGGTTGTCGCATCGTTGTCCTCTATAAGGTCATACGCAGAAGCCACCGTGAATTGACCATTCTTAGCCGGACCCAAGCTATTCTATCTTCTCCCATCTTGTCGGTAGGGGGCAGTATTGCTGCTATAGACATACAAATTGATGAGGGAAGATAATGTTAGAACGAATTCCAATGCCAGTTACCATGCTCGTCTACCAATTCCTTTACTTTCTTGTGTAGCAAGTTGTCTGGCGGTTGATTGGTTGTTACTAGTAGAAGCGGGCCCCAATCTCCAACCTAAGCATCCATCCAAAAAGACGTACGGTCTCTATTTCCTAATTGCCTTTTGATTCCTCGTTGGACAAAACTCCCAGTGGCAGTAATCCCCCTCCAAATTGCCGATGCCCCATGTCTCCCTAGTGTTTGGGGAGGATGCTTATCATAAAAGCGATATTTGTTCTAAAGGATTCGAATTTATAACGCCGAAGGTTTGGTGAGTACGTCCCATCCCAATTTCATAAGTAACGCATCGTTGGAAGAGCGGAACTTTTTAATCCCTAGTCTGCCTACTCTTGTGGGTCTACAGACCTCCTCCCATCGAACTAAATTCAATTTCCTTTGGCCTTCCTTGGATCCCCAGATGAAATCTCTCATTAGTTTCTCCAAGTCATCACAAAGTTGCCTGGGCAGTCTTACTATTTGCATCGTATATATCGGTAGGGAAGTAAGAACGGATTGTATTAATGTAACTCGCCCTGCTAGTGATAAAACGCAAGTACTCCATCTTGTGAGCTTCTGCTGGGCATTATTCAGGAAGTACTGGTAAGTTCTTCGCTAAATGCGCTCATGAATTAACGACACTCTTAGATATTTGCCAAGGTTCGTAGTGCATTTAAAATTGAACGCGTGACTTATCAGGCGAGTTGTAGTCCTAGATACGTTCTTGGAGAAAAATTTTCTAATTTTAGCATTGCTCACTTTATGACCTGACGCCTTACAAAAAGATTCCAGATCTCGTGAGACCACTTGAACCTGGGCTTTCGTAGCTTCGGCAAACAGGATCAGGTCATTTGCAAAGAAGAGATGGGATATAGGCGAACCATTTCTGCTCAACCTAAGCAGTTTCCATTTCCCTTTGCCGACTTCTGAGGAGATAAGGTGGCCTAATCGTTCTATGCAAAGCACAAACAGATAAGGAGATAATGGGTCGCCTTGCCTGATTCCTTTGGAGGGGTTAAATGGATCAGAGAGGTGACCATTCCAAGCAATTTGTGTTGTTACCGTTGTCACACACTGCATAATGATGCTGGTAAGGGTTGTCGGCAGGTCAATATCCCTTAATGTATCATTGATGAAGTCCCATCGGAGGCGATCATACGCTTTCTCTAAATCAATTTTAATGGTAAAAAATCCCTACTTCCCCTTCTTTTTTCACATCGAATGTATTGCCTCCTGAGCAATGATAATGTTATCTGTAATGTGCCTGCCTGGAACAAAGTTACATTGATTAGGAGCCACTAGCTAGTCGAGGTGAGTCATCAGTCTATTCACAATCACTTTAATAATCGTCTTATAAATAACCGAACAAAGGCTTATCGGGCGAAAATGATGGATTAAGGTCGGGGAGGGTAGTTTGGGAATCAAGACTAGCACGGTATGGTTCAACTTTGATTCCCATCGCTCATGTCGGAATATTTTCTGAATAAGATCCACTACGATTGGCCCTAACCTTCCCCATTGATTATGGAAGAAAAGTGCATTGAACCCCTCTACCCCTGAGGCTTTGTTCGGGTTTATTGCAAAGATGGCGTTTCTAATTTCCTCTTCTTAAAGGGAGATTTTCTAAATGCAACTAATTTGGGATCTATATATGTATATAAAAATGTTGACCATTGAACTATAAGGGTAAATTTTGACAAGAATTATTTCATCAGGCATCCAAGACCGTCATTGCCCACTTTTTCTTTTATAATTTGACTTATCTAGTTCTACTCATTATTCATGTTATATATATATATAAACAAAAGTCAACTATTCCTGAAAAGCATTAATGAATTCAACTACTGGTTTGGTTTGACTTAATAGCATATGCATAATTCCAAACCATTAAGACTTAATTCCATAACAAAAAAGTCAACAAACAAAATGAACTGTTTTGATATCATTAAGCAGTTGACATTTAATTTATTCAATATAATTGGTAGGTTGGCGACGCTAAACAAATAATTTCTGATAGTCTGCTCCAACTTAATTAATCACATCCCAAAACAGATTACACTTTAATTAAAAATATAATCTTTTTATAGAAATTTAAAAAATCTTAAAATAGTACCATCTCTATGATAAACAAACAGTTAAGTTACTTTGTTTCTAAGCTACTTGTTCCTTTTATTTGTTTATTACGTCGTGATCTTCATTGTTCTTATTCAATGCGAGTCAAATTTAGAGAGATAAGACATGAATGACTTTAGCCTCCCGTCGTATATATAACGTGTCTCTGTCCAACAAATGTCTTGTATTTTAGAACATTACACCATTTTTCTCCCCTTGCCTTTACTTGTGGTTTTGTTTTGGGATAAATCATAAATCAGCCAACGTTTCTGTCGGGTTTGTTTGGAAACTCTGAAGAGCAACGTTGTTGGAAGCCAATCCAGATGATACTCACTGCGATACTGTTGTTCGTGACTGCTGCGGTTTTGGTGACCATCCATGTTTGTGCTGTCAACGGAGCTTTTCGCCAAAGAGACGGTGATGATAATGGTGATACCATCCCGACAACCACAGCGTATAATAGTGGACTGACGAAGGAGGAGTTGAAGAATCTACCTTGCTTCAACTACAAAGCTGAAGAAGAGGTTAGCCCTGTGGATTGTGTGGTTTGTCTGGAGCATTTCAGGGTCGGCGATAGTTGCAGGGTGTTGCCTAACTGCAACCACAGTTTTCATGTTTTGTGTATTGACTCGTGGGTGTTGAAGTCTCCCATTTGTCCCATTTGTCGAACTACAGTCTTTCCCCCCAAAATTGCCATGGCGTTGGATGAAGAAACTGGAGCTTGTGCTCATATTGGAGTTTAGTTCGACATTTGATTAGGTTTTTCTTCTTCTTATTCTGTTCTTCTGTTAAAAGCATCTGCACAGCCCAAATAGTGAAGCTATACAGCATTATTAATCACAGAATACTACTCTAGTAACTTAGTTTATTATTTTGTATTACTAAAAAACTTCATAATATTAAAAATATTTATGAATTTATTGTAGCATAAATTATTGGATAATTAATAATTGCTAGAACATGATTAAAGAAAACAAAGGCTGGGATCATACACAATAACGATGGTAAAATTATATAGTTGACAGGACATGATGAGGGCCTGAATAGCATCCTATGTCTAGGGTTACGAGTATTTCAAGTTCCCATTCCACAACATATATCAAATTTTTACATGTTTTAGATCTAAGAGATTATGATAAATTAATTTAGAATTTAATGAACTCAAATTTATATTTTATTATTTAAATTTAATCAAAATTGTATTAAATTAATGTTTTGGAACTAATATGTATATAAAAGTGTGGTACACTCCCAATAAGACCTTGTTCTCACTATTCGATATAAACTGATACAGGCTTTCCGATGCTAAATTCTAGTGTTTTAGGATGTTAAATTAATCACAAGACAAAGAAAATTATATTTAATTTAGCTGTCAACCCAACTTTAAACACCCACGCATATGGACTGGGTGACGATCTTGTCCATTTTTTTGTTTCTATTTTCTTATTAAGTCTAAGATATTTATTTACGTGAATCTTGCATAAATAGATAGCTGAGATTCAATAGAATAAGAACAGAAAAAATGGACAGAAAATTTTGACAATACGTATGGTCCCCTCAGTCTTAATTTTTTCCCACTATGAAAAAACAGTTGGTAAAAAAAAAAAAAAGTCAAACAGAAGGTAGAGAGGTAATCAAGTGATTTATCTTGTTTCTAAGCCACTTTGTTTCTTTTAATTCTTTATTACTTAGTGGCCTTCAATTCAATTCGCTGCTCATACTCATATCCTTAACAGACATGACTTAGCCTCGCCTTGGATATATGTATCTGTCCACCAACATATCCTTAAAAAGACATGACTTTAGCCTCCCCTTGGATATTTGTATCTGTCCACCAAATGTCTCCTTCTTTTAGCACATACTACAATTCTTCTTCCCTCGTCTTTACTTCTGTTCTAGTCAAGTTCGGATGAAGATGAAACTGAGATAGATAGGCTACAAATTAATACAACCTTCCCGTCGGATTTGTTCTGATAAGCGCTGCAAGGAAACGTTGTTGGAACCTAATCCAGATGATACTCACTGCGTTACTATTGTTCGTGGCTGTTGGGGTTCTGGTGATCATCCATGTTTGTGTCGTCAATAAATCCCTTCGCCGAAGGGACGGTGATGATACAATCCCGACGACCACCGCGTGTAATGGTGGACTGAAACAGGTGACAGAGGAGGACTTGAAGAATCTACCTTGCTTCAACTACAAAGCAGCAGAAGAGGTCAGCCCTATAGATTGTGTGGTTTGTTTGGAGCATTTCAGGGTCGGAGATAGTTGCAGGGTGTTGCCTAACTGCAACCACAGTTTTCATGTTGTGTGTATTGACTCGTGGGTGATGAAATCCCCCATTTGTCCCATTTGTCGAACCAGAGTCTATCCCACCAAAGTTGCCGCGGTATTGGATGAAGAAAGTCGAGCTTCTGTTGATATTGGAGTTTAGATTGACATCGAATTAGGACTTTTTTCAACTTCTTTTTCTTTTCTTGTCAACAGATGACAATGATTAAAGGCTCTAGCTTTTCACATGAATTCATGAGACACTGTAAATTTTAAGTTGAATTCATGATACACTGCAAATTTAAGTTATTCGATCTATTCGCTTCTCTAACCAAGTCAATTAATTTGCAGTTTCAATGGGCTCGATCCAAGTCTATTCTTAAAATTGACGGTTTTAATAGTTTTTCCTGTCCACTTTAGGGTTTATTGGACCTTCCGTTGCAGTCTCTCAAGACTCAAGTCAGTGAAAGGTGGGCAGAAATTCGTCTCTTATACAACGCATGCCAAAATTGAAAAAGTAACTTGATGTAAAACTGAAATAATCTTTTCCTTGGGATCTTATATGAAGAGTAGAAGTTTTCGCTTTCCTTTGTTCGTCCGAGATGTCCAAATTCTGTGGAAATTGTCTATCTACTCCCTTTTCAATATATATGTGATGTTCAGTTCTACGATTCACTGGGACCTTTCTACAACCTACAAAACCAACTGGTTAAACTTAAGAAGCAGATGAAGGCTTGATCATCTGTTCAGGGACCAGTTTTCAAGTTGTCATAAGGTATCATCACCATAAGAGTTGGGCAATGGAGCGCCTTTAAAGACCATAGTAATGGACCAAAAGTGATGGCTAGTGTTCTGCAGGATTCAGTTATAGCACAGATGATTTGAGCCTACTAGGGTCGACTCTGGCTAAACTGGCAATCTTAGTGAATCTAAAGGACACCTGCCCAGAGAAGAACTCCCTTTTTCCAACTTCAAAGGAAACAAACCACCAAGTATATAAATGACAAATTAGTCTCGTATACCAGAATCAGTTTCTAACATATAATCACATTGCATGTACATTTCACCAAGTTCTAAAATGAAGCTGTGATCACTGAAAATTTCACCGAGGTCATCTAAGTGCAGCTTGTAATTCCCATATCCCTAGCTCTCATAACGTAAGAATTCAGAATCACAAAACCATTAAAGACTTGTTCAAATGAACTTCAAAAATATATTTCTGCTGACAAGTAACTGTGCTCACAAGCTAATAATGCAACCTATTCAACTCATTAACTACACACTCCAACAAACCAAAATATTCAGAATGTAAAACAGTTATAAAGTTGTACTCTTTGTATTAAGCCTGCTCATCTCAACGGCTGGCATGTTCTCTAACGTACTTAGGAGAGCCAGTTTGAGTTCAAATAAATGACAAACACTGCACATTAAACATTGACAGAGAGATGCAAATTACAGAAACAGTTCAGCTTTTGTTGTTGTGGCTGATATTATTCTCCAATTCACTCTTCAGCTGGAGTGAGAAATCATCATTGACATCATCATCATCCCAATCGTCTTCCCACTGCTGGGTCACCTCCTTCCCTTCTTCCTTGGAGTCCCATTCTGTCCATTCACAAACCCATTTCAAACAAAGCCATAGAAACCAAACAAGTAGTAAAACAATTTTACTGAAAACACAAAAGCACCAACTCGTTCCATACCAATTCAAATCCTAAGTACACAAGATTACGTACAATAATTATGTATTTTTAGATTAAAAAGAATAAGAAATACAAACAAAAGCAAAAAGAAGAGTTTTTAGTTGTAAAGAAGGGCACCTTCATTGATATCGAACTCTTCAAACTCGTCATCGTCTTCGAAAAGGTCAAGTTTCAAGTCCTCACTAGCTGCCTTTACCTCCGTCGCCATCGAAAGACAGATCAGACCCAAACCCTAAGCTTTCTTTCACCAAATTCGATTACACCAAATCGGTATAGGCTTCAAATGCCCAAGATCAAATTCGAAAATAAAAAGGTGTTTCTGTACAACCACACGGCATCGTTCTTAATCAAGGGTGAAGGGTGAGTGGCAAATTGTCGGCGTACAGGATACGACGTGCCGTGTTGTGCGTAATAGGCCGTATGAACATGTAAGTTTTTTCTTTCAATAATCAAGTATAAAGTGTTCAACTTTTTTAATTTATTTTTTAAAATTTTTAATAATTCAGTTTAAAAGGTTATTTTTATAATGTTACTGAATTATTAAATTTTTAAAAGCATGATTTTAAAATTTGAACACTGAATTGAATTTTTTAAAAAAATATTAGATTTTTTTAATATATTATCTCCTTTTTTGAAAAATGGTACCAACATACAAGTTGCTAAAAAAATGTTCTTGTTTTTTTAAAATCCCAGGTGTATAACTCTGAACTTCTTCTTTAAAATATTTCTAAATTTTTTTGAAAATATACTTTGATGAGTTAGGTTAGGTGAAAGTATGGAAAGAGAGGAATTCGAAGATGATATGGAAGATATAATTGGTGTTCATGTATGGTTAGGTTCCATTTGTATACCCGAAATTTGTACTTAAATTCTTTTTGTATCTGCCTGGGAAAATCATTAGGTATGAATATGTTACTGGTTCTCCAACAAGATACTAGGCATACTCAAAAAGTTTCTTGAAATGATAAATCATAGATAGAATTGCCGAAATCGAAAAAATTGTCATACCAGTGACTTGGAGGATATTTCTCGAAAAGTATCCATACCATATAAAGAATATATATGTCTAGATGCTGTAAAATCGATATGTTATTCATATCTACACATTTATGTATATGAATGATTTTATACTAAGTAGCAGTAAAAAATTTGTATATATTTTTCATAATATTATACATAACTGTATACTTTATTTCATCTCCCTATGATTGTAGTTCAATTGGTCAGAGCACCGCCTTCTCATTTCATCAAAGATTTGACCTTTTTGAACTCTGTCTGTAACTCACTATAGGCTCGAGATGCTATAATTATTTCGAAATAAGCTATTATCAATCGAATAAAAAGTTATTTCATGTATCAATCCTTACATCTCTTTACTGCTAGTTTTGGTATATTAGGGAATATCATTATTGTTGATCCCTATTTATCAATTGGAATTGATGAATATGATAATAAGGTATCTGATAATGTTTGCGAAAGCGTATGAAATTAAAGTACCTTGTCTCTCTCTCCTCGATCGATTCGAAATTGAATATAAAAGTTCTGATAAATCATTGAGTCATCTTTGTTTTATTTTGTTTTCTTTCAGATGAATCTAAAACACCAGAGTATGTCTTTTAACGATCAAATCTATTACGTCAGAACAGAAAAAGGAGAATGAATTTTTATCTTATTCAATTCAATACTCCAAAAGGTAACGGACGTGTGCAAAGGTTTCCTCGGGCCGAACAGAGATTGGCCCTTGAGTGCAAAGGCAGAAGGGAGCTTGACTGCAAGACCTACCCGTCGAGCAGGGACGAAAATCGACCTTAGTGATCCGACGGTGCCGAGTGGAAGGGTCGTTGCTTAACGGATAAAAGTTACTTTAGGGATAGTAGGTTGATCTTCCCCAAGAGCTCAAATCGACAGGAAGGTTTGGCACCTTGATGCTGGCTCTTCGCCACCTGGGGCTGTAGTATGTTCTAAGGGTTGGGCTCTTCGCCCATTAAAGTGGTACGTGAGCTGGGTTCAGAACGTCGTGAGATAGTTCAATCCATATTCGATATGGGCGGTAGAGCATTGAGAGGACTTTTCCTCTAGTACGAGGACCGAGAAAGACGCACTTCTAGTGTACCAGTTATTGTGCCCACGGTAAATACTGGGTAGCCAACTGTGAAGAGGATAACTGTTGAAAGCAGCTAAGTAGTAAGCCCACCCCAAGATGAGTGCTCTCCTATTCCGACTTTCCCAGAGCCCCCGGTAGCACAGTCGAGACAGCGAAGGGTTCTCTGCCCCTGCGGAGATGGAGCGACAGAAGTTTTGAGAATTCAAGAGAAGGTCACAGCGAGACGAGCCGTTTATCATTATGATAGGTGTCAAGTGGAAGTGCGGTGATGCATGCAGCTAAGGCATCCTAACAAATTGGTAGATTTGAACCTTATTCCTACATGACCCGATCAATTCGATCAAGTATTCGCCATCTTATTTTCTTGTTCAATCTTTGACAATATGAAAAAACCAAAAGCTCTGCCCCCCTCTTTATCGATAGAAGGGATGAAAGTGCAGAGGCCTTTGGTGTCCCCTCCAGTCAAGAATTGGGGTCGCACAATCACTAGCCAATAGAATATGCCTTTCCCTCGATCTCATCGATATATATAAAATTCTATGGAAAGTCGTACGTACGGCTTGGAGGGAGGTCTTTCATATCTTTCGATGTCTACCCTACAATATGGGGTCAAAAAGCCAAAATAAATGATTTTATCAGCCCTTATAAAAGAAAAGAAAAAATGATTCTTGAGAACCCCTTGCATGCTCATGTCACATCGAGGTACTATAGAAGGAAAAACTGCAAAAGTACAGCATTTGAATCAATATAGGACCTCTTCTTCTATATCTGTATGAATCGATATTATTACATTCCAATTCCTTCTCAACACTTCCCAAGGAAAATCCCAAATGATGGATTAGTGTGAGCTTATCCAGCAGTTTTGCACTCTTCGAATAGGAATCTATTTTTTGAAAGATCCTTGGGTCTCCTAGATCCTTTCGATGACCTATGTTGTGTTGAAGGGATATTTATCTGATCCAATCGATTGCGTAAACCATGTGGCAACAACGGAGCCGTGGAAAGCTTATCCAAACTGTCTATATCCAGTTCATCCTTCAGAACCATAGGATCCCTAAGGAAGAGGATCAAGTTGGCCAATTAAAAAGATATCCAATTCTATTATTACGATTTAGAGACATATATGAGTTGAATAAAAATAAAACTAATGAACTATTGGTTCTAAGCCATCTCTGGCGATGAATCAACAATTCAAAGTGCTTTTCTTGTGTATAGAAGTCTTTGCTAATGATTTTTTGGCTAACCTATGGAGGTTATTGGTAAAATCAAAGAAATAACCTGTTTTATTATATATATATATATTATTTTTATTTTATTTTTTTAAAATTTCAGGTGTATAACTCTGTGAACTTCTTCTTTAAAATCTTTCTAAATTTTTTAAAATATTATTTAAATTTTATTTTTATTAATAATTAAAAAGTAATCAATACATGCTTTTATTTATCTATAAACTTAATAGAAACAATTGTTGGATGAGAATTTAGTAATATTACATGTTATAATAAGTAAATTTAGTGTTTGCTTTGAAATTTATTCCAAATTTTAATAGAACTTGAAGCATTTAAAATTGACCTTTTTCTTTTGACAATCTTGTAAGAAATTGAAACAATTTTAAAACTTGAATACTTTCATTCACAAGGTAAGATCTTTGGTACTCATTTGCTTAAATGAACCATCATTGGAGCAATATTGAAGTTAGAGGACAAATTGTTGTGAGTAAATGTCTTATAAATGATTTCATTTTAATAAAATTTTGATGCATTTATCTAGATTTTGTAAACTAAGGATTATAATTACTCAATAAATTTCTCTATAAATCTCATTAAATTCATCATGTTAATGTCATTTATTTTGTATGTAGTTTTAAGTTCTTCTTTAGAGCCCACCGTCATCATTTATTCTATATGTAGTTTGTGTATTGTATTATTGAGCCATAGAAACACTTATAATTGATATTTAGTTGGTATAAGTATTTAATTAGAATAATATATGGTGAATCTTCCAAATTAATATGAAGGAGTTGCGGTTAAAGCAATATGATGAGCACGCTTTTTTATCGATATAGAAGTTGAAACAATTTGATGGCATTTTGGATCAATGACAATCCTAGAACTAAATTTCATGGATGTCTTAATTTTGATGTAGATAAGTTGATCATTAATTCAATATGAATATCTTATCTTACTATATGCTTATAGGAAATGGGATGAAATAGTTCATATACATGGCTAAAGATTTGAGTGAAAGGGTCAAATATATTATTAATCAATTGAATGCTAACAATAAAGGTTGAAAGTTGACAATAAGAAGTTAAAAAAGGAGGTTGGTATGAAGAATGATGGTAATTATATTAGAGAGATGCATAAGTTACATAGTGAATTGACAGACGTTAAATATGTTATTAAGATATACAATTTGTGAAACTAAAAGATTGCATATATTGTTATTTTACTATAAAATAGGTGTTATAGTAAATTTATCTATATTTACAACTTTATTTAATGAAAAGTTGAAGAATTTAAACTTTATTAACTGTGGTGATAAAACATGTTAATTTGTTATAAACAATGCTATTGGTAATAGGTTTTGCTACATTAAAATGTACTTGTAAAAAGTTTAGATGAATGTTTTAATATAATTTTGAAAAACAATTATATTATCTGCTTACATAGGTGCCTTTCTTTAGGTTTGGAATAGTATTTCCTATGAACTGGTATTTTAGTTCATCTCCTAATTTCTTATACTTCCTTGTTAATGTTCCCTCACTTTGCCTTCATTTCTTAATATGTAAAATGATATAACTTTTGGTTGCTTCTATTTTTGTATCTTTCGATAGTGAATTACTGTGGGGCAGTGAACTAGGGATGCTTTCCAGTTTATGATGATGTTCCTTCTATAATGATTGAGCTTCAGTGCAATTGATAATTGAGCTTCCATATCTGGCACCACTGATTTCATGCATATCATTTATGTAATTAATTGAAACTCAAATTCATCTTAATTGTGTTACTACAATTCATATGCACTTTTTTTTTACTATAATTAGTTCCCTCAACTGATGGTAAATGTATATAATGAGCGCTTGTACTTAATGTTTGATGTTGTGGTGCCTCTCCCTCTATAGCTTATATATCACACAACTTAGGACTATCTTGAACATATTAGAGTGGTTGTCAGTGAAGAATTTTAGAGCCCAGTCTATAGTTTCATCCATGGTTGTCAGTTGAAACTGCAAGTTACATCTCTATAATATACTCTTCCATACCTTCAAAGACTAGTCACATAAAAATAATAAGTGATCTTTAGTTTATAATTGCGATTAAAATAGGATGTAAATATTAGAACCATTCTAGAGCATTTTTATAATATTAGAAGTCCATTTTTTTGTCACTAATCATATGTGATTGAGAACTTAGGAACATGCTTTTTGAACCACACTAGTTTATGCCATATGACTTCCTATAAAGTGTGATTAAATGAGAATGTGTAATATATAGTTATGAATCTATTAAATGGACACATAAGCAAATAATTTTATCCATAATGGTTGATTAGAGAAGTAACTTGCAAAGTTAGGAATAAGGCCTTCTAACTCTCTTGAGGGTAGCTCTACTAATTATCCCTTTTCACTTCTTTTACCGTTGCATTAGAAGGAAAAATGTATTTTAAGGTAAGAAATAAAGGGAGAAGATATATAGGTCCTATGTCTATCTAATTATCAAACTAGAAGCTTGTTTGCTCCTCATCTCCTATTATATGCTTCATCTTTTTAACTACTTTTTCCCTGGGTATTGGAATTGAGCTTTAAATACCAAAAACTTGATCCTCTGATGTATTCCTTATGCGTCCATTTCACTAAAGTTCTTATATATTATTGAATAAACTTTATATTCTCTTTGCCATTAAAGCTTTATTTGAAGCTTTAATTGAATTGATTCCTAGTCCCCTTTATGTTTTAAAGAGGTACATCTCCTTCCATTTGACTTTAAGGATCCTTTTGTTGCTCCCTGATCCATTATATAAAAAGTTTCTTATGATTCTTTCAATATCTTTGATTATATTGATAGGTAGAGCTATGAACTCCAATAAATATGCATGATGTTTAGGACATAATTATTATTTGTACTCTCCCTGCATAGAATAAGTACTTAAGCATTTAGTTGCAGGTCCTGTTTAAAATAACATCAAACAATGGTTTACAATCATTGTAGTTCAATCTAGAATAAGGGATAGGTAAGTAAATGTATTTGAAAAGAACTTCAGACAGTAGAAGTCTTGAAAGTTACACCAAATATTGTTTTAGAGGAGTAGAGATAGTTGAAATGAATATATGGATATACTATTGTTGATGGTTAAATCATACATCTCTGCTAATTAAAGAATGTAATCCAATGACACTTGAATTAAGTCTTTATCAGCTCCATATAGAAGTAATAAGTCATCCATAAATGATAAATTAAATAACTTGGTTTTTTTACACTTGTAATGATATATAAAAGATTTTCCTTGAGATATGTGGAATGATATCATTCCGGTGAGAACTTTTATAGCTAAAGCAAATATGTAGAGGATAATCGATCTATTTTCTTGACCCTTGTTGCTCCCTTAAACATATGAGTGGCCTCTCCATTCATAAGAACACTAAAAGAATAAGTTGTTAGATATTGTAATACCCAATTGATGAAAATTAGGGGACATCTAAAGGCCTACAAAGGGTTTGAATGAAACTCTAATTTAGGGTATCAAATGCTTTGAAAAAAAGTCTATCTCCATTGAATAACCTTTGATGGGCTTTTTGAAGATAGTCCTTGAATATTTCCTGAGCTATTAACATGAATGCTTCTATCTGCAATAAGATCAAACTGAGAGATATTGATTAGATCTTTCACACTAGGTTTTAATCTCAAGGCTAAAATGTTATAAATGACTTTATAAAGAATATTGCATCAAGAAATAGGTCTGAAGTTTTATAATGTATGAGATTTAGGAATTAGACAAAATCTGTTTAATTATTTGTGTAAAATTCTTGGAAAAAAACTCCTTAACAAGCTTATAGATATGAGATTCCAATAAATTCCAAAACATTTGGAAAAATTCATTAAATCCATCAGGTCCTAAAGCCTTATCTAGATTGAAAATGCAGAAGGCATTCTTGATTTCTAAGTTGATAATTGGTTTAATGTGATGGTTGATTTGGGATTAATTCAAAAAGGGTGAGATAAAGCTAAAGAGTTGAGTAAGGGAGCTTGATAAACCAGATGCAATTCCTAGAAAGGATTTGAAGTGGCGTAAGCTAAGGGTTTCAACTTGTCTTAATCATGATTCATAATATTTTTTAGAGTTTATTCTATTTTGGATTTATTTTCGGAAGAAAGCTATCCCATCTTTCAACTAAGAAGTTATATCCCTTTATTTTAGTAGAAATTTGTAAGCATCAAGTGTTGTGAGATGGAAGTTTAACTTGGATTTTTCCTTTTGTTTTAACTCGTCATTGATTTGGATCATCATAAAGATCTCTTTGAGTAGCATTGAGATCATGGCTAGGTTTTTCAACTTCTTTTAGCAGGTCTTTATTGTAATGTTCCTTGTGAAGTTTTTTTAAGTCATCTTTTATTAGCATCAATCTAGTTACCAATTTATAGGATTCAAATCCTTCAACTAGGTAGCTTAATCCTTTGGACATAATGCTCTTATTGTTAGTGTAAGTCGACTTGTGCACTTATGCAACTCGACTTACGCATGCACAGTAATTGTAAGTCGACTTGTAAGTTGACACAACTCGACTTATGCTTGTACAGTACTGTAAGATTGTTAGAGTAATGCCCTAAAGGCAATCGCCCTTAGCGCGTTT
>JAOQMR010000006.1:25188820-25201295 GCA_027563865.1 Erythroxylum pelleterianum | reverse complement strand
CGGGAAGGTCCCGGTAACAAAAAATTTTTGTTTTCCGCACCTGGTACATGTGATGTACCTCCCGGGATTTTCCTACACAAAAGTTATTCTGAATCGATCAATTTTTTGTTTTTAACGAAAAAGTTAACACAATTCAACACCCTTTCTTGTGTGTTGTTGATTATTATTGCTAACATGTGATTCAACTTCAGTTACTGTCTAAAGACTGCATCTTCTTCCCAGTTCAAGTTCAGACTTTCAGGTTTAAAGTCTAGTTCTGCCAGATTTTACTGGGGCTGGACGTTGCTATTCGGATCCATGTCCCTGTGCGATTTTGGTTACGGAATACCTGCAAGACAAATAAGGCACGCCGGGGGTTGTTTCACCGGAGGCCCCTCCGACGCTCAAGTTAGTCTTTTTTGAGCATGTTTTTGGGCACTAGGAGAACAGAGAAAACTAGGGTTGAAGAGTCGTACCTCTATCATGGTGAATAGTACCATATATATGGGATACCTGCTAGGTTTAGGTCTCTACGTAGATCTTTACGTTTGCATTGGAGACTAAGACCTGTAGATGGGCTATGATGAGTGGACTCGGACTTGGGCCTGGGCCTGGCACAGCCGACCCAACCATAAGCCCCTCTACTCCTCGATTCTGACCCAAGGGAAGGGTCGAAGGAGTATATAAGGGTTGTGCGGTTTGTCTGTGTGGTGACTCGCGATAAGGCCGGTCGATCAAGAATTGGTGCTTATTGTGCGATAGATCTTACTAGGCCAGAGAACCGGTCGGGCTTCTATGCTTAGCGCGCGACCGCTTGATCGGGGACAGGATGATCGGTCGGTTGGCGTTGAAGAGCAATCGTTCGGTCGTCAATGTCTGGTCATACATGCTAGGTTCAATTATTACTGGACGATTCGTATCTTCTGGGCGCTGATGATTCGTATCTTCTGGGTGCTGACGATTTGTATCTTCTGAGCGCCATTCAGAATTTGGAGCGACGCATCCTTTTAAGTACCGCGTAGCTGTCATGCACTATTCTATGTCTTCATATGTGTCCTTTCGATTGCCACGCCATTTCGGGCCTTTAATGATCCCGATTCTCCATGTGTTTCACGTCGAATGATATTCTCGCCCAATTGATGCTATAAATTCTGGAATCGACAGTCTTCGTTTGTTTCCATTTCTTCACATCTTACTTTCCTGATTTCTATCCAACTTCTTTCTAGCTACTGTATTTTTCTTGCAATCATCGGGATTCCATTTCCTCCATCGTCTAGATTCCAACTTTCAATCGCCAAATAATTTCCTTTTTCGTAACGTCGTCTTCAAGTAGTCCCAGAAGTGAGGTCAACCATAGGGGTGAGACCATCGGAAGCCGCTTGAGATAATGGCAGAAGCGATGGAAGCGTCGAAAGTAGGATCAAATGAGGGAGTTACGTCAAGAGGAAAAGAGGGGCTGTTCCAGATAAGGAGCTGGATCCCAACTCGGAAAAGCTACTTCGCGAGGGGGTCTCTCTAGTTCTCCCTGCAGACTCTGGTCCCGCCTTGGTCGCTTCGACGACCTCTCCAACAACCTCTCCTCTTGAAGGTCCTTTTTAGCTCGGCCCGTGGGATCCTCAAGGCTTACCTGATTGGGCTCGTGACTAGATCTTGCTGTGGTGAAAATTGTGGGCTGTGTAAAGAATTTGGCTGTCCCAAGACTCGTTAGCACAAATATATCAGAACCTATAATGGGCAAGTTGTTTGACCTTGGCATGGAGAAGCTCATTGATGATACATGCAGTAGACTACGTAGGAAAGATAGGTAGTTCTAAATGGAAAAGCTCATCTGGTCGGGCTTGTGACCAGGACCAACTTTTTGGAAATAAAGATTTTTGATTTTATCCCTTGTTTGCTTTTTAAAAATTCTGGTAGATGAAAACCGACTTGCGCTAATCTCGTCTGAATGGTTGCTTTTTCAATAGCAAGTGTGTCAAGACGTTGAGCGACATTGGGACCGGGCGATCCAAATTTTTGATCCTTGGCGTCTGTCGGACGGTATTGGGGTCGAGCGAGCCAAGATTCGGTCTTGTGTTGGCAGCCGTATCGATCGGTATCGATGTCGAGCAACCCAAGATTCTGTCTTGGCATCGCGCGGTTCCAACATCTTGTGTTGGAAACCTTGTCGATCGGTGTCGATGTCGAGCGACCCAAGATCCTGTCTTGGCATCGCGCGGTTCCAACATCTTGTGTTGGCAACCTTGTCGATCGGTGTCGATGTCGAGCGACCCAAGATCTTTTCTTGGCATTGCGCGGTTCCAACATCTTGTATTGGCAACCTTGTCGATCGATTTTGATGTCGAGCGACCCAAGATCCTGTCTTAGCATTGCGCGGTTCCAACATCTTGTGTTGGCAACCTTTTCGATCGGTGTCAATGTCGAGCGACCCAAGATCTTTTCTTGGCATCGCGCGGTTCCAACATCTTGTGTTGGCAACCTTGTCGATCTGTGTTGATGTCAAGCGACCCAAGATCTTGTCTTGGCATCGGGCGGTTCCAACATCTTGTGTTGGCAACCTTGTCGATCGGTGTCAATATCGAGCGATGTCGAGGCCGAAAGATGCCAAGGATCTCGTCTTGGCATCCTGACCGAGCTATGTCGAGGTCGATCAACTAATGATAAGTTTTTCCCCTTGGTTCAATTTAATGAGACTTTTCTTGCCGAAAAGTTCGGAACCCCTTTATTGACGATGATAAGGACATGGGCCATTAAAAAACCTGACTGGCGAGGCCAAAAAAAAGGTACCCACTACAAATGCGTTAGTAGTAATAGAATACAAGAATTAAATAAAAAAACCGAGCTTATCTATTGATAAAACGCATTCAAATTTTGAGAGCCCCAGGGCCTCGGTAGAATCTTGCCATCGGCGTTGCACAGGATGTAGGAGCCATGTCCGATTTGTTTAACCAGTTGATAGGGTCCTTCCTACGTCTGTCCGAGCTTTCCGGGATGTTTCCCAGCCGCCTCAGCCATCCTTAGGGCATAGCCACCAATCTTTATATTGTTCGGCCTTATCCTTTTATTGCAGAACCTCGTTGCTTTTTGTCAGATGGCTTCTGAGCGAGCGGCCGCCCTATCCCTGTCTTCACTGAGAAGCACGAGTTCTGCTTTGCGGGCTTCATCATTCCGCTCTTCTTCGTAGCTTGATACCCTTTGGTTGGGTAGTACCACTTCCACTGGAACTAAGGCCTCTGCCCCAAAGGTCATCCTGAACGGTGTTTCCCCTGTGGCCCCATTCGGGGAAGTTCTGTACGCCCACAATACTTCATCTAACTCATCTACCTAAGTCTTACGCCCATCTAAGCGCTTCTTGAGGGCACTCATTATCTTTTTATTAGTGTTCTTCGCAAGACCGTTGCTCTGAGGGTGAGCTACTAAAGTCAACCGGAGATTTATCTTTAGTTGCTCGCAGAAACCTTTGAACATGTCGTTATCAAACTGTCGACCATTGTCCGTCACCAGGGTCATGGGTATTCCAAAGCGACTCAGTATGTTCTTACGCACGAAGCTTTCCATTTTCTGCTCGGTTATAGTGGTGACCGCTTCCGCTTCTACACATTTGGTGAAATATTCAACTGCCACTATTACAAACTTCTTCTTCCCAGGACCAAGAGGAAAAAGTCCTAGTATATCTATCCCCCATTGAGCGAAAGGGATAGGGTGGCTCACGATTTTCATCTGGTCGGTCGGCTGGTGCGATAGGTTACCATTTCTCTGGCAAGCCTCGCATCGTTTAACTTTCTCTCGACAGTCTTCCCTCATTATCGGCCAGTAATATCCTTGTCTAATCAGTCTGTGAGCCAGCGTTCTGCCTACTAGGTGATTTCCGCACATTCCTTCATGGACTTCAGCCATTGCCTGCTCTGCTTCTTCTTCGCTCAAGCAGCGTAGTAGTGGCCAGTCATAGGATCGCTTGTATAGGACGCCATCCACGATCATGTACTCGGCTGCCTTTAGTCTTAATTTTTTGGCTTCCAAGGCTTCTTCTGGCTGCGTTCCCTTAAGGAGATATTGTCTTATTGGCTCCATCTAACCTGATCGCTCGACATTCACTTCAAGGGCATCGTTGACTTTCTGAATACTAAGTTGGTCTAGTCGCTCGACTAAGATGTTATTTCTCGCATTTCGATCAGAAGCCATTTTGGAAAGTGCGTCCGCTCAAGTATTTTGCGATCTTTCTATCCTGTAGATCGAGTATCCTTCAAAATTATTCAACTCTTGCTTTGCCAATTCCAAATATTTGACCATGTTGTCCCCTTTGGCCTCGTACTGCCCCGTAACTTGACCAACCACTATTTGGCTATCACTGTATACCCTTAAATGTTTCACCCCCATTTCTTTTGCCAACTGAAGTCCGGCTAACAAAGCTTCATATTCTGCCTCGTTATTGGATGCTTTGAATTCTAGTCGGAGAGCGTACTCCGCTTTTTCTTCTTGGTGCGGGCTGATCAGTGCTACTCCTGCCCCACATCCCTTAGCATTAGATGATCCATCGACAAATAAGCTCCAAGTAGGGTGTAGTTCGTTCGGGGTCGGTTGGCTCATTTCCGCTACAAAGTCCGCCAACACTTGGGTCTTGATCGTCATCCGCGACTTATAGTGTATATCGAACTCTCCTAACTCTACTGCCCATTTTTATTTGATTCCGTCATGAGTTTATTTAAGTTTTATTTAAGTCAATGCTCTTGTTATCCCCTTAATGGGTCCCTCTATCGGTAATAGTCGATCCTCTGGTATCTCCATCTGCTTAAATGCATCATAATGAAGTAGATCAACTGAGCTGCCTCTGTCGATTATCACTCGTTTCACTTCATAGCCATCCATGTTCAATTTAACTACCAACGCATCATTGTGTGCACGTCTAATTCCATCCAAGTCTGCTTCGTCGAACGAGATCACCTCATCACTTTGCTTCGTTTTGTTTACCGATAAATCCTGCCTGGCGCGCCTCTTTCTATTTTTAGTGGTCGGCTCTCCTGCTGCACTTCCCCCAAAAATCATATTGATAACCCTAACTGGTCGGTTGTTTTATCGTTCGGCAATTCTATCATCTCGTGCCGTGGACTGTGCTCTCGTATCTCGCCGATCGTTAGTATCCTTGTTCGGCCTCCCCTCACCGTTCCTGTCTTTTTGCCTCCAAGGCCATTGCCAGCTGTTGGGTCGATCGGTCTTACCTTGATTATCTCGATCGGCCTTTTCTAGGACTGCAGCAGAACGGTGGTCAGCCATCATACCAATCTTCTGAGTGGGGATCTGCCGAAGTTCCTGTCGAGACTGTTGGATTTGGCGAATCAGTAGATTAGCTGCTTGCTCTATCTGTTTTTGGGTGAGGGAAGTTTGTTGTGGTGCAGGAGGATTTGCGTCCGGGGGGCGCTGGGAATTAAGGTGTGAGTTAGCCTCGGCGTTGTCCGCCCAGGCTGCACTATGCTCTTCCTGATCTTGGTTGTGAAGCTGTGGTTGATCAGTCGAATGCGAAGATCGGGTATGGGATTTGTGATGTTGTGGCGAAAAAGTGACGGGTAATTGCAAACCCATCGGCTATATCAGGATTGGCTGCTGCCGCCTGACTGATTTGTGTGGTTCTGGACGTGGTGCCCTGATGTCGGGCCCCATGGTGGGCGCCAACTGCTTCTGCCAGATTTTGTTGGGCCTGGACGTTGCTATTCAGATCCATGTCTTTGGGCGATTTTGGTTACAGAACACCTGCAAAACAAATAAGGCACGCCGGGGGTTGTTTCCCGGGAGACCCCTCCGACGCTCAAGTTAGTCTTGTTGAGGATGTTTTAGGCGTTAGGAGAACAGAGAAAACTAGGGTTGTCGAGTCGTACCTGTATCATGGCGAAACAGTACATTATATATGGGATACATGTTAGGTTTAGGTCTCTACGTAGATCTTTACGTTTACATGAGAGACTAATACCTGTAGATGGGCTGCAGATGAGTGGACTCGGACCTGGACCTGGACCTGGGCCTGGCACAGCCGACCCAACCAATATTGATTTAGAATAAGTACAAAGCATATACAAAATTTATATTATAATATTTGAATAAAATTATGTTAATATCTAATGGTTTGACTATCAATTATTTAAATTATTAAATTGATAGTTGAGAACATAAATTGTTTTAGTTGTTTAAACTCTAATTAAAGGAATAATTAAAATCGTGTAATCCTTTAAACTATTTTTAAATTTTGTATGTTCAAACCTTTCATAATAAG
Source organism: Erythroxylum pelleterianum (assembly GCA_027563865.1). NCBI lineage: Eukaryota > Viridiplantae > Streptophyta > Magnoliopsida > Malpighiales > Erythroxylaceae > Erythroxylum > Erythroxylum pelleterianum. Next base: position 25,195,057 of record JAOQMR010000006.1, on the reverse strand, counting down.
CTATAAATAATTTCTTAAAATTATATCGTTTATGTTTCACAACTTTATATTGAATTACTTATCAATAGTGTAATTAATTTTAATAGTTTTAACTCATATAATATTTATTTAAATGTTGATATAATCTTTTCCCCAATTAAATTCTAAGTTATAGTTTGAAGCACAAAGTATTTCAGATTTCTTTAGTTTAAAAAATTAGAGTATTTTTCAGAAAAATTAAAATTTATAATTAATAACAATTAATTTATAAATAGAGTATTTATCAATTTAATTTCAATTAAGGTCCTCTTTTCGTTATAATATCAAAATATATGTATAAAAAACTAATTATTTGTCAAAATACTAAATTGCTCTTGAACTTTTTGAAATGACTCTCATAACTCAAAAATTATACTTGATTTCTAAAAAATTGCATCATATAACTAAAAAATAACATCAAATTACAAACCTAGTTATTAGTTGCAATTTAATATAACTTTTTATTTATAAAGTTCAGCTTTTCAATCATTAAATATAATTTTTAGTTATAAAATTCATTCTCAAATTTTTAGTTATAGAAGTCATTCTTAATGATTCTAAGAATAATTTGGTTATTTAAATGACTTGACCATATATTATAACGAAAGAGGAACTCTGACTCATATTAATTTTGGTTACATTCCTCTTTATAAATTAATTCAATTGGTCCAAAATATAATTATCCTTAATTTTCTTGAGATATGAATTACCTTGTACCAATCACTCCGATAACACTTATTGCTCAAACAGAATTAATATAGAAAGAAAATAAAATTATTTTATTACAATAAGGAAGGCAATATAAGGTGAAATATGGCAATAACCATAACAAATGTAGTCCTTCATAAGGTATTTATAGACTAGGGTTACATGTAAGAAATCTAAGTATAGTGAAACTTTATCTCCATAGAAGTCTAAAATAAGTGAACTATTTTCATAAATGCCTAACAATATGAATGAAAATCTATTTCTGTGTCCTAAAAAATCACATCATAATAGATGCATATTTGACTATAATTATACACCCAAATTTGATGTATTTTGCTTGATATTTGTAGGTTTGTGGTATTTTTAGTACTTAATTCGTTCCAAGTGCATTTATAGGTCATAATTCTCTTCATGGACCAAAAGGAAAATAATTCAGTTGAAAACGTGGAGAATTCGATTTAAAATGTGGCATAACACAAAGTTTTGAAGCGATTTAGAGATACAAAGTCACGTCTGTGCCTAGATAAAATCGCGAATTCTGGAGTTTTTGAATATACACAGTCTTTCACACACCAGTGTATTAGACCGTGTATGTCCCAAAAACCCTAAATTTTACTAGAAAAGGATGTGAACAGAGGCAAACAGGGAGAGCTGACTTTTGTAGCAGATTTCAAACATGAAACATCTAGAAAGGTGACAATTTTGATCCAGAGACTAGAAAACACAAAGTTAACATCAAAAGTGATCCGATAGAAGGCTACATCAAATCTAAACTTTCAAGAAGATTTAGTAGAATAGAAAGAGAGATTTAAAATTATGAACTCCTTGTTCTCTATTTTTTTCTACATGCTTATATTTGATTTCATTTTTTATTATGAGAAACTAAACGTTTTTATTGTCTAGGTGTGATGAATCTTAGTTTGTGATACAATATGTCTTAACCTTTTATTCAATGCAATTATTTTGATTGATTTATAGTGATTCGATTATGTGTTTTATGCTTGCTCTAATATATCCAAAATATTAATGCATGATGTGATTTCATATATTTAAGATTGAGAAATCCTTTGTATGACTATATATACCATAATTGAAAAGAGTTCATTGCAAACCTAAAGATAAGTCATCATAAATCCTCTAGATTAGGGTCAAACCTAATGGTGGAATTATAAATTGATAAGGTAATCCTAGGGTATTAACGAGAAAGATTTTTATTAATTAACCAATGGATTAGTCGTTAATAGTCTCGAGAGAGTTATTAACATAATATAGAAACTTCTATGATCTAATAGTTAATAAAATAATTGCATGATAAAAGGTTAATTATTTAATGGTTTTTAGGGGATTCATTACCTAGACATTAATATTTGATATTGATTCTTTTAGGTGATTTCATTTGTCTTTTATGCTCATTATATTTTCCAATTTTAGTTTATTTTCTAAGTTTTATTTTTAATTAAAAACGAATATCCAATTCGTAGGCTAGATAATAAAAGAAGGGTAATTACTAATACTTACAATCTTTGTGGGATTGACCCATATTTGCCTATGCTAGCTAAAACTATACCCTACACTTGCGATTAATTTAATATTGATATAAAGGAAAGTTTCAATCAAGTTTTTAGCATCGTGGTCGGGGACAATAATAGTAGGAACAACTCAATTTTATTATTTTATCTATTTTTAGTTTATTCAGTTTTATTTATGTTTTTATTTTACGTTATTTTATTTTATTAATTTTTTCTTTCTATTTTGTAGACTTGGACTCTTGGTCAGTTTATGACTCGGAGCACTTCTGAGAGCTTAATAGACATAGACCCAGAGATCGAAAGAACCGCCCACAAAAAACTTCTAATGACAAAATTGTGGGAGTTTGAGTTAGATCGTCAAATAAAAGAATTTGGGGATCAAGAAAACACTGAAGAATCATACAATGTGGCTGACCAATCAAAACCATGTTTGACTATGTTAGACTTGACTTGACTAGTGCAGATTCCAGGATCATGCGATCGACTGTGAATACTAATAACTTTGAGATAAAGTCGAGCATCATCCAAATGGTGCAACAGTCAGTCCAATTTGATGGGCTTAAAGATGAAGACCTTAGCACGCACATATTTAATTTTCTGGAGATTTGTGATACTTTTAAAATCGAGTAATCAACAAAGTTAATGGTGACACCAAATGATGACATTATCTGACTGCACTTTTTCTCATTTTCTTTAAAAGGGAAGGCCAAGTAATGATTGAATCCAATGCTACGCTCTTCACTAACTATATGAGAACAAGTGGTAGAGAAGTTCTTGTTGAAGTATTTCCCACCAGCAAATATTATAAAACTGAGGAATGATATCTCCTCATATTCCTAAGTTAAAGCAAAATCCGTATATGATACATGGGAGAGATTAAAGGAGATGTTAAGACGATGACCAAACCATGGTCTGTCGCTTTGGATGCAAATCCAAACATTTTACAATGGGTTGAATCAAAGTACGTTGTAGTCTACAGATGTGGTTGCTGGGGAATATTGAACAATAAGACACTAAAGGTGGCCCAAGATTTGATAGAAGATATGGCGATGAATAACTGCTAGTGGTGTTCTACTAGAGCACTAATCAATAAGCTAGTGGGGGTGTATAAAGTGGGCACAGTGGTGTGGTTGGCGAGCCAAGTGGAGGCCTTAAGCTGAAAGATAAACAGACTTACAATAGCTCCACAAAGATGAGTGATGCAATGTGAGGTGTGCGGACTAAAGCACCAAGGATAAGATTGTCAATCAGCTCAGTCTGAGCATGTGGACTATTTGGGGAATGCTTCTATACCCTAAAATAATCTATATAACAACACTTATAATCCAGTTTAGAGGAATTACCCTAACTTTGCTTAGGAAAATTAGGGCCAAATAAGGAACAACCTTCCATCCGAATTCCAGCAGCAAGCACCTTAACCCAAGAAGCCTAGTATGGACGAGTTGATAATGAAATTCATTTAGGAATCAAATGCAAAGCATCAGAGGCAATATGCTTCCATATATAACTAAGAGGTTCAACTCGACCAATTGACAACAATATTAACTAAAAGGAAAAAGGGGAACTTTGTTAGTACTAATAAGCCAAATCCTAATAAGTTTGTAAAGGCAATCAGCCTCAAAAGTGGAAAGGAATTATAAAGAGACAATAGAAATCAAAGTGAAGAGGAGGATCACAAGAAGAGTAAAGAGAAGGATAAAGATATAAGGCATCCTTCAAAAGTTAAAGAATTTCAACCCATCATACCATATCCAGAAAAGATGAAGAAGGATCGCATGGATGAGCAATTTCATAAATTTCTTGAATTATTCAAACAACTTCATATTAACTTACCACTTGTTAAAGCTTTAGCGTAGATGCTAAAGCATGCAAATTTTTCAAGGAGCTACTATCTAATAAGAAGAAGTTGAAAGAGGTGGCTATAGTAAGACTAAGTGAGGAATGCTTAACGGTCCGACAAAATAAGTTACGAGATAAGCTAAAAGATTTATATAGTTTTATTATCTGATGATTTATTGGTGATCTGTCAATAGAGAAAGCTTTAACTGATTTGGGGGCTAACACTAATTTAATGACCTATAAATTATTTAAAAAGATGGGCTTAGGAGAACCTAAACCTAATAGTATGAGTATTTAATTAGCTAATAGTTCTATTAAATATCCTTAGGGTATCATTGAGAATGTATTGGTAAGAATTGATAAGTTCATCTTCCCAATTGACATTGTAATACTTAATATAGGTGGAGATATAAAAGTATCTTTGATTTTAGGATGCCCCTTCCTAGCTACAGCTAGAGCCATTATTAATGTTAGTGATGGTAAACTAGTTTTTAGGGTAGTAGAAGAAAAAGGTTATTTTAAAGATATATGATGCTATGAGAGGTGCCCTTGAGTGCGACGATTTTTGCTAGTTTATTGATATTAATAATTCTATAAATTGAGACATTATGCAAGAAATTGTGGCTAACAGTATGCATGAATTTTCTATGGCTCAAGATAAGGATGAAAATGAGGATAATAAGCCTTTCATGAGAAAGAAAAAGATTAACGAAATAAACAGAAATATAGAGACGAGGTTAAAACCCTTATCGAAGAACCACAAGAGTTGGAGTTGAAAACACTCCCTAATCATCTGGGATATGCATTTCTTGAGAAGAATTCAAAATTACCAATAATTATTGCATCAACTCTAGATGGGGATTAAAAAGAAAAGATGTTGAATGTACTTAAGGAGCATAAAAGGGCCATTGCGTGGAAGATCTCTGACATTAGAGGGATCAACCCTTCTTTTTACACACATAAAATTTTAGGAAGATTTCAAACTCACGGTATAACCTCAAAGAAGGCTAAATGTGAACATAAAGGAAGTGGAAAAGATAGAGGAAATTAAACTCCTAGATGCTGGAGTAATCTACCCTATCTTTGATACACCTTGGGTGAGTCTTGTGTAGGTTGTACCAAAGAAAGGAGGAATGATGGTGATACCTAATGAAAAGAACGACCTAATTCGTACGAGAACCGTCATTGGGTAGAGAGTATGCATCAACTACAGGAAGTTGAATGATGCAAAAAGAAAGGATCACATCCCTTTGCCCTTTATAGATCAAATGTTGCAATGGTTAGTGGGACATATGTACTACTACTTCTTGGATGGACTTTCGAGTTACCTTCAAATCCCCCTTTCTTTGGAAGATCAAGAGAATACAACATTCATTTTTCCTTATAGTACGTTCACTTACAAAAGGATGCCTTTTGGATTATGTAACGTACCTGCTACATTTCAGAAGTGTATAAAGGCCATATTTAATGATCTCGTTGAGGACATATTGGAGGTATTTAGTTTATTCACCTACATAAGTACATCCTTAATCACCTCATCTAATTAGGCATTAGTGCGATCAACCAACTCTATGATAACATTAGTTTCTTTCAAAGAGACTAGATTTAAAGAAGCATAAATGGAATTAGGCATAACATTAATTAATGTCACTAAATCTAACATAGCTATTTAATTGTAGTATTACCAATTTTACAAGGAATTATGAACATGCCTAAATCCTTACACTTAGGAGGTAGTTTATTTTTAAAGTCCACAAAAGTATTTTCACTCATCCTGATCATTTCATTACCTTTCAACTTTTGTTATCAGTGCATAATTCTTTAAGGCATTTTGTATACCTTGGCATTTTCTTGATCACGTCCAGCAATGGTATGTTAACTTCAACCTTCTGAAAATTTTCCTAGATCTTCTTAACCTTATTTGTCTTGTTTGATTTTTCTAATCTATTAGAGAAAGGTGGAGGGTTAGTCTTAATAAAAATTGAGGATTCAAAATCTACCTTTGAGCTAGATGAGTTATCACCTTTTTCTTCAAGCTCCTCTTAATTTCTTCTTCACTAGCCATCCTTTTTTTAGTCCTCTTTGGGTCCTCAAGCTTCCTACCACTCCTTAAGGTGATTGTGCTAACATTCATTATAATTAT
>JAOQMR010000006.1:25145258-25163411 GCA_027563865.1 Erythroxylum pelleterianum | reverse complement strand
CACAAGCAACGCATCATAAAAACTAACCAAAAGAACATAAATCACAAATAATTAATATGACAAAATGCAAGTTATCACCTAGGTTCCACACAAGCTGGAGACCGGTAAACACGCCCCAAAGTTCTGCTGCCAACGGACTACACCAACTGCTTGGTCGAGCAGGATTTACCTTTTGCACTTACACACCACAAGTAGTATGATAAATTTTGGAGATCGATACACATGTACACTTCAACATGCGTGCCAAAATAGTCCGTGCAATATAATTATGTCAAGGACCAAAGCAAACATGGAATGATACTAACTAATGGGGGAAGTAGTAGATCAGTAATGCTCAAACATAAACATCTGGTCGTGAATGTAAATCCACAAGTAAATGAGTCTAGATCCTCTGTCTAATATTACTCTGTCTTATTATATCTCGTAGAATCTTAGTCATTTATTTTGTGGGACTTATGCGAGACCCATGTAGAACCCACATAAATAAATGGCTGAGATTTATTGGACACAATAAGATATCATAATATTAGACAGAAGATCTGAAGTCCAAGTAAATAAGTGCTCAAACTAGAAATTAGATCACATGAGGGGGAGTGTAACTAGAATGACATAAAAGTAACAATAAATAGTAACAATATTTCACCTTTCACTATGAAGGCTAATATAATTTACAATTGGTTACTTGATAAGTTATGCGAAGTTGATTGACCCAAAAACAAAAACGAGAATCATCTTTGGAAGTAAAAGCTTGGAGGCCCAACGGCACAAATCACATGGAACACAAAGGAGAGCGCCGAATCGTTGGATTGTAAATCAGAGCCCATCGTGTACAAACAGGATGAGACATTAGCGTTCGGAGGTGCCTGAGAATAAGGGAATTGTGATTCGCACTAATCATTTGGGCTTCGACCCAGCGCGGAGAAGAAAGTTTACAACAATCGCGGAGTCTCTTCTTAAATTAGAAATTATTTAATAAATTATCCAAATTCTTAAAAATTTATATAACGTCATAAATTTTATATTAACTAATTTAGTAAAAAAGTCCAAATTAATAATTAGTATTTTTATTGTAGAAGATTCTGTTATCCGGTTAATATGATCAAATTGTTTTCTGAATTTTTTGTTTCACCATACTGAAATAATTGGAAGTGAATGAAGTGTTGGTGTGGTGAGGCTTATCTTGAAATAGGGAACGTAAGGAATGGAGAGTGAGTTTGTGGTGTGTGCAGTGTTTTGGGTTTCTTCGAAATGTTGGGAAAGAGCTCAGATTTCAAACATACGACACAAGGGAAGGGGAAGCAAAACACAAAAGGAATGTAATAACGTGGAAAACATTAGAAATGGGTGTGGTTGGGATGGGCCCCAGCAAAGTCTAGAGTCTAGACCTTTTCGCTTTTAAAGGATAAGGACTGGGGACTGGGTACCGGGCCCCACCCTCTTTTCTTTTTCCTTAACACGACACCACTCCACGAAACACGGCTAGCGGATAAGGCGGGACCCACTTCCTTTTTTTTAATGATGTTGCCTAAATGTAAGAGAGAAAAATCCTATCCCGCTTTAGTCTCTTTTAATTAGCGGCTTCAGTTCCTAAAGAAGAGAAAACTTAAACTTTCCTTGAGGATTTTCTTCTTTATTCCTTCTATTTTCGCAGACATTTAAGACCATAGTATAATAATCTATCCATAGCAAAACCACCTTTAAAAAGTAAAGCAAGGCCTTTTAATTAACAATTAGCTCGAATAGATTATACTTTTAAAAGAGTTTTTAATAACTAATTATAATATTTATCGCTGAAATAAATTCATTGAATGAAATGACAAATAAACGTAGTGAAAGGCAAAGAAAGACTTTTGGGATGAGAAATGCTGGAAGTGGAATGCTTATTTACGCTAGGGTGGGGATGGGGCCCGGCCTAACTTTTAAGACAAAAAAAATGAACAGGATTAGGAAGGTGGGTGGGGGGGGTCGAATTGAAAAGGATAGATAGTAGAGAGAGACCGCAAGTGTGAAAAGTCGGTACGAGATTGTAGGAACGGATCAAGAAGAACAACTGGATGGATAGGGTAACCAGAAAAAGGGAAGTGGAGACTGGAGACCGGACTATGCATGTCTTGGTGAATGGTGGAAACCTTCCTTTTTGTCTCCTACATCTTTTTGTCAGAACCCATCCTTATCTTTTTTCTTCTTGGCTTATTTATTCATTTTGGTATGATATTATGTTAGGCTCTCTCCTCAGTCCTCACACACCGAAGTTATTCAGACATATCGACTTGGAATATAATTTTCAAGTGCGCGTGCCAAAATTTCTATCCATTCGGTGGCACGCATGTTTTAGCGTGCCCGTGGAGATAAGGTTATTTTGGTAAATGTATGTAAACGTAGTACTCAACGTCTATCTAGTCCGAATCCGACCCAAAAAATAATAAGAACTAGAACAGCGATGTCGAGCAGCCGCATGAGGTGTCTGATTTCTGTCGCTCTTTTTCAAGTACTGCAGCATCCAATCTAAAACCGGAAAATAAATGTAGCAGAGGCAGAGAGTTGATGTTGCTGGTGCCGGTGCTGGTGCCTTTGACTTGTAAGTCTAGGCTTCGCTTTTAAGTTTTACCCCAAGCTGTTAATCATTATATTACAGCTCATCTGCATCCACACCCAATAATGTCTGTCTTCTTCGCTCCTTTAACTTGTGCCACCCACCCCTCACATGCATTTTCTGAGGTTAGCATTAGGGCAGGCTCCTTAATTCACATGTTCTTTTACTTTAGCATTGACCTGGTATGTATATGTTGACTACGATGACCAGTAAGTTGCTGAGTTGTCAAATGTTGTCCTCCAGATTCGTTTCTCGAGATCATAAAATAACATAAGAAATTGAGAATGATATTGCTTCTCAAAATTCAAATCCTGGGAGGTTTAACGACCATAAAATTCTAAGAATGAGAAGGGGTCAAAGGACCAAGTCTATGTTTATCCAAATGTCGGTACATATTTAAAAGACTGGCATGGTCAACAAGCATTCCATATAGGAAACGTTAAATTAGGTATAGAAATTGGCACTAAGGAAATAGAAAGATGACGTTGTTGTTGTTGTTTTTAATGTAATTTAATGAAAAATCCCTTTTGTGTATTATAGGTATATCTTGTAAAAGATCTCATCTTTATCTCAATTTTCCAATCCTGTGTGTTAACATGTGATTTCTGCCAACTGCCTTATCAACCCTCACATAGCAAGGGTGGAAATTTGAGCATAATTCCTGTATTCCTATTATTAAGAAATTAATTTATTCATATTGAAATAAAATGATTTCCCCCTGTTTTGAATTTAGACACAGATTTAGGAAATGTCCTATCTATATTCTTTTATAAAAGGTAAAATTTAAAAACTTTATTTAATTTTCAATATTAATTAAATTATACTATGTATTAATAAAAAATTTAAAATTAATTTATTATAAATATAACTTCTTAATAATAATTATTTAGTTAATTCCACTTCCTATAAATTGACATGTTTATGACTATATAAAATTTTTAATAAGTAAAATATTTTTAAAAATAAAGGCTTAATTAAAAAATTCCAAATTTTGTAATTACAACGTGGACTTCAAAGAGCGATAATAAAATGATCAATTTTTTTTATTTTTTTAATTATAGCTCAAATTTTAAAAAGTGGTAATAAAATATTTAAACTTTCATTTTTTTTCAATTCTAGCCCAATGTTAATGTTTTAATTTTTCCATTCGTTTTCAATTTGTTCTCTCGACGCTCTCATCCTTTTATTTTTAGATTATGCAGTCTCTACGCCACTTACGCTTAGGGCATCAGAAGAACGAACTAAAAACGAAGAATTTGCTGGTTCAGTACGTTACAATGCAATAGTAGTTTGGAGTGACGAAAGAGCAAACAAAGAGCAAACATAGAACAAAGGGCTGAGGTCGTCGCGGGAACAAATAGATAACGAAGGGTTGAGGATGCATAAACTGATTTAGAGATTCCATTTTTAACAATGACGTCGTTTCATTAATCTTCATTTGTTATGTTAATTTTGGCTGACCTGTATTAATAGTTAGGATTTCTGGACCACGTGGCAAATCATGTCAGCAAACTTAACGTAGATAATAAGGTTGGGCTAAAATTGAAAAAAATTGAAAGTTTGAACAATTTATTGTCACTTTTTAAAGTGGGGGATATAATTATAAAATTGATCAAAATTTGAGATTTTTTATAATTAATCATAAAATAAAAGTTCAAACTTATAAAGCTATTATGAATAGTGATAAATGGATGATCAAATCAATTTCTTAAATTAAAATTACAATAAAATAATTTATTAAAATTTTATGTATATATTAATAAGAATGAACCCAATTTATGTGGTGCTCCAAATTAGTAAAAGTAATAAGAAAGATTAATAAAGGTAACTCTTGAGTTATACTATTTATAATAAATTGAAGATTTTAATATTTAATTAATATTTTTATAATTATGACTAATACTACAAAATATAAATGGCACTATAAAAATAGTGTAAATTATTTCTTTAAATATTTATCTTAATTAAATTAACATATTATCACGTTCTCAATATATCATTAGTAAGTATAACTACCTTGCCTTAGTGAAAATGAAAGGGCTCGCGCGTAATAAAACCAAAAGAACAAGGGCATTGGAGGAGAAACAAGTTTACGGGATTATAACGTAAGACCAACCACAGTTGCAATCTAACTTAACTGTACGCACACTCCCTGTCTCCCTCTTTCGCTCTCTATATCTTCTTTCTCCTTCTTCTTTTTTTCTTTTTTGACTTTTTATATATTCTAATCCTACGTTTTTAATCCCTTTCAAAGCTTCCTTTCTTGAATAATCAAAACACCCAAGTGCTCTTTCATCAACCAAACACCGTAAAGCTTCAAGATTTTCTTATGCTGCTTCGTCAAAATCTTTTCCTTTCTTTGGTTGGTTTCAGTCGGTTCCTAAACCATATTACACACTTCAACCAGCTTTGGACCTAACACCTCTCTTCTCTCCATCACATATCTCCTGTTGCTTCTATCTGTTAGCATTGTTCTGTTTGGTTTTTTCTGATTGGTCAGTTCACATTATCCGTATGCTCCGTTTTTTTTCTTTTGCCATTTTCCTTTGTGAGGTTTTTCTTGGTTGGTGGGGAAGTGTGCAAGAAGTAACCGGGTGTTGCGGTTGAGAGTTTCTGGGTTTTGTTTCTGCTTTTGTATCGTTTCTCAGCAACCAAGATTCAAGAAGACCCTTTTGATGCTTTTATCAACTCTCTGGTTGTTTTTGGCAGGGAATATAAGTTCTTGTTGCTGACCAGTTTTAGCTGGAAGGTTTCTTTTCCCCAATCAGTTTAAGTCATTTTCAGGTACCTTTCTCTTTCCCTTTATCAGGATGTTGAGCCTTAATGATAATTGTAAGACATAGTTGGGTATCGTCTTAAAGATTTAAACTTTTCTTATCATGTCGTTTCTGTCCACGAGCATTGATCATATGTACGCGCAGCCTTAATATATATTGTGATGCGATAATTTTCCCGTTATTTTGTAGTTGCGAATTCATTATTGTCGTTAATGTTTATAGTTTTCAAGTGTAATGTTAGTTGATAAGGCACAAGTTCCATTTGAAAACTTCATTCTTCGTGTTAGCAGCGATTTCTGATTGACTTGTTATTGATAAAAGTATGTTTTGCAAAAAACAGACGTTACTTCGGTTACATTTTCATATTAAAGATTTAAGGTAATCAATGCTGTTATCCACCCATTGATTCTAATATACTTCTCATCTTGTGATTATCTGCATCTAATTCTTTCTGCAACATTAATTAAGAAAATTTCTACACGAGGTGCAAGACTTCAGACTCTTTTAACCTTGTCCCTTGTGATTTTTTTTTTGCTGAATTTATTTTTCAAACAATGATTTAAGACCTTCACTTTTGCAACTGGCAATGGATCAAATTAAACATCAACCTTTTAAGGATGGAAAGTGGAACCTCAAAGTGATAGCTCATTCAACGTGAACTCTGCATTGATAGCTTTGCCTTTATTACCTGTGGTCCTCACTGACAATTCAATTTTAGCTGCTATAGATAATGTCCAGCTGTAGAATCTTGCAAACAAAGTGAAATATGGATAAAGTTCTGCAGAACGTGTTCAAATAGTTTCTTAGTTCTTTATAATAGACAAAACTGTTCTATTTATGATGATTTCTCACGTTCCATTTGGAGTAACGTCAATTTTGAGATGGACATAAGTTATTATTATTAACGTTAAGTTTGTCTAAGGATCGAGTACCTTTCACGTTTCATAATTCACTTTTTTATTGGTTAAGTTTTGAAAACTTGTGCAGAAAATGTGAACGGATGAGATCCATTATTTGCCACTTGAATACATGGACTAATCCACTGTTGATACCAGCATTGGGAGAAAGAACATGAATTTATGATTTCTCTGGTTCATGGGAGACATGCTGGCTTGTATAATAAGATCATTAGTGATTCTTAGATACTGCTATAAATTCTTTAGATGTAGAGGAAATACCTTCTCTTGGACGTGCTTCTTTATAAAATTTATCTGAACATTGATTCATAAGAAGTTTATCTACAAGCACAGAGAAGAGGTATAGAGTAGAGTAAATTTGATCATTTGTTGCCTTCTTTGTACTTTAGTTTCTGTCGTGACATTAAAAGCAGTTGGTAATTAGAAGTTAGGATGGGTACATCTAACATTGTTATCAAAAGTTTTAATGCTTGTCATAATCTATTCGGTGGATGACTCTGTAGTTCAAATTTTTTTGCTCAAGACTTTCCGTTGTTTCTCTCATGATACTTTAAAATGTTTCTCCCCTTTGATGTAGGTTGGTAGTTCCTGACAATTTGTTGCTATACTTTTCAAAGTCCTTACTGCGACGACGCTGATTGTGCTATATTTATGTTCTTCTGATTGAACTACCGGAGAGAACATCCGTAAAACTGCTAAGTATGGTATCGAGGTCTTCCATAAGTTTGCTGGACTTGGTATCTGGGGATATGATGAATTTTTGTCAAACTCCAAGATCTCTTCCAAGGGTGATGACTGTTCCTGGAATTATACATGACATAGATGGTGATGGAAGTAATGATGGTGATTCAGATACTGCATTGCCCAATTGCCATGGCAAGAAAATTATAGTGGCTAATTTTCTTCCTCTGCATGCTGAAAGGGATTTACAATCTGGAAAATGGTTCTTCAGTTTCGATGAGGATTCACTTTTATTGCAGATGAAGGATGGTTTATCCTCCAATACTGAGGTTGTTTATGTGGGATCTCTCAAAGTTGATGTAGATGCAGGTGAACAAGAAGAAGTCTCTCAGAAATTGCTGGAAGAATTTGATTGCATACCAACATTTCTTCTGCCTGATCTTCAGAAAAACTTCTACCATGGATTTTGCAAGCACTATTTATGGCCCCTTTTCCACTACATGTTGCCTATGAGCCCAGACATTGGCAATCGTTTTGACAGGTTACTGTGGCAGGCCTATGTTTCTGCAAATAAGATATTTGCTGATAAAGTCATGGAAGTGATCAATCCTGAGGATGATTATGTCTGGGTTCATGATTATCATCTAATGGTTCTCCCCACTTTTTTGAGGAAGCGTTTCAACAGAGTCAAGCTTGGCTTCTTCCTTCATTGTCCATTCCCTTCATCTGAAATTTACCGGACATTGCCTATCAGAGATGAAATTCTGAAAGCATTGTTGAATGCAGATTTACTTGGTTTTCATACATTTGATTATGCTCGCCACTTTCTGTCATGTTGTAGCCGAATGTTGGGCCTAGATTACGAATCAAAACGGGGTCATATTGGACTAGAATATTTTGGTCGCACTATATACGTGAAAATTTTACCTGTGGGAATTCATCTGGGCAGACTTGAGTCTGCTTTAAATCATCCCTCGTCCTCAATCAAGGTTAAAGAAATCCAAGAACAATTCCGGGATAAACTGCTTATTGTCGGAGTTGATGACATGGATATATTTAAGGGCATTAGTTTGAAATTATTGGCTATAGAGCAACTTTTGCTGCAAAACCCAGAATTAACGGGTAAGTTGGTCATGGTTCAAATAATAAATCCTGCAAGGAGCTCAGGGAGAGATATATTGGAGGCAAATAGGGAGACATATCTCATAACCCAAAGGATAAATGACACATTTGGTTTTCCAGGTTATGAACCAGTGGTCCTGATTGATCAGCCCATTTCTGTGTATGAGAAAACTGCCTACTTTGCATTGGCAGAATGTGTCATAGTAAATGCAGTGAGGGATGGCATGAACCTAATTCCTTACAAATACATCGTCTGTAGGCAGGGGACTGAAAAGATGAATCAAACTTTGGGAGTTTCGTCTGATTCACCGCATACAAGCACTCTTGTTGTTTCAGAGTTTGTAGGCTGCTCACCATCACTTAGTGGTGCGATTAGAGTAAATCCATGGGATGTTGAAGCAGTGGCTGATGCCTTGAATGTAGCCATCACCATGCCTGATGTAGAAAAGCGGCTGCGGCATGAGAAGCACTATCGATATGTTAGCTCCCATGATGTAGCTTATTGGGCCCACAGTTTTATGCAGGACTTGGAGCGAGCATGCAAAGATCATTACAGTAAACGTTACTGGGGTATTGGTTTTGGTTTAAGTTTCAGAATTTTGGCACTTTCTCCAAGCTTTAGGAAGCTGTCCAATGACCATATTGTCTCTGCATACAAGAAAACTCACAGAAGGGCAATTTTTTTGGACTATGATGGAACAGTTGTACCTCAAACTTCCATTGTTAAAACTCCTAGTCATGAAGTAATATCTGTCTTAAACAGCCTTTGTAGTGACCCCAAGAACACTGTGTTTATAGTTAGTGGTAGGGGGAGAGACTCTCTAAGTGAATGGTTTTCTCAATGCAATGATCTTGGTATAGCAGCAGAGCATGGATACTTCATGAGGTAAGCTTTTTTTGTATTGTAATTGGAAATCCCACTTCATGATAGTGGCTGAAAATTTATTTTCTTCCATTTGAGGCTGCGACTTGGTGAATCTTCCATGTCACTTAAGTGGTCACAGTGTGGATCAGAAATAATCTATTTGCATTTATATCTTATCACCTCCAGGCCTTAGGATGCAGGACTTCTTTTTTAATTGGGTACCCATTGTCATCTGCAGTTAGGGTAACAGGCAAATTTCAAATTTTTGCAATCATTATACTTCATTTGCTTTTTCGACTTGATTGGCCAATTTAGGGTAGTATATTGTCCTTTTTTTTTTCTTTCTAGTTTTTGATATCATCTGGTAATGGGACTGTTTGTTCTACTATGTAACAAACAGTATTCTGAAACAATATTGTTGACGCTGCTAAATATTGCCATTTTTGTCTAGGTGGAGTAACATAACAGACTGGGAGACAAGTTCCTTGGCTGCTGATTTTAATTGGAAAAGACTTGTGGAACCTGTGATGAAATCATATACTGAAGCAACCGATGGCTCCTATATAGAGACCAAGGAGAGTGCCTTGGTGTGGCATCATCAAGATGCTGATCCTGATTTCGGATCTTGCCAGTCCAAGGAACTTTTAGATCATCTTGAAAATGTGCTTGCAAATGAACCAGTAGTGGTCAAGCGGGGTCAGCACATAGTAGAAGTTAAACCACAGGTATACATGGTTCATGTATATTCTTCTCCTTTCTTTCCAATTTTGCTTGTTTTAAATGGTCTAAAACAATCAACAAATACGGTGCAGGGCGTAACAAAAGGTCTCGTTGCCGAAAATGTTCTTTCGACACTGATCTCTGATGGCAAACCCCCTGATTTTTTATTGTGCATTGGGGATGATAGATCTGATGAAGACATGTTTGAAAGTATATTGAATGGGGCTTATAGTTCATCACTTCCTTCAGCTCCGGAGATCTTTGCATGCACTGTGGGCCAAAAACCAAGCAAGGCTAGGTACTATCTAGACGATACAACTGATGTTTTGGCTATGCTTCAAGGGTTGTCAGCTGCTTCAAGTTTGACATCATGAATTGTATGTAGCAGAGAAGAAGCTTTACAAAATGTAAAAGATAAATTCAGTAAATTGGATTTCAACCCTGGGTTTCAGGTATACCTCTGTAGTTAACAGGTTATATAGGCTAATCATCTTTACAGGTTTTAGTCATACTGCCCTAGTGGACAATGGTCTTTTGTATACAGGAGGCGTTTTTCTAATAGATAAACAGAAAATTCTTTTAAGGGCCAATGCTTATTGTCAATATGCATCTAATTAGATGATCATCATTCAAATCTGAATCTTCTATAATATAGATATTTGTGAAACCTATGAAACTGAATTAGCTTCCGCTTTACTTACTAAAGTCTTTTAAAAATATTTTTATCACTAATTAAAATGGAAAATGAAATAAAGTATAAGACGACGCCACATGACACTACACGACACGACACGAATCGTTTTCATGTCATACTTAAGACCCTTTTACAACCGACAAGTCAAGTTGTTCTTGTGTGGAGGACTTCTCAATTTTCATTTCCCGTTCTACAAGTTGAAAGTGCTCTGAATCGGACAATGGCTTTTCGTAACTGTGGGTTCACTGTTTTTACTCTACTCTCCATGCTGATGCTCTCTTATTCACAGGTAGCTTTATTTGCTTAAATTAGTGAAAACCCATGTCAAAGATCATCTTTGTAGTTATGTGCATGATCAACGAGGGTACGAAGCAAGCTGTAAGGCCCATGACTTTTTATTTGGGATATTGTGGGTTCAGGTTTTTGCAGGAAGGGAGCTCGTTGGCGTGAGGATCAAGCCCTCCTCGTCGCCTTTTTCGTCGGCTCTTGAAATTCTGCAGAAACAAATCGGGCAAGTTTGGTTCTTTTTGGTCTTCTTTCTTTTTGTCCCTGACGCTGTTTGGTAGCCAATAGAACTTTTGGGTTTATTTATACGCCTGTGTGTTGAAATGGATTATGGAACTATTAGGGTGTTGGATGTGTTGCGCACACACACGGAAGGACACCATTTTCAACAAATGCGGCACTAAAGTCGTGCTGCATTTGTTGGAAACAAAAGGAAGACAGCTGCATTTGTTGAAGTTGCAGCTGTCTCACACGGTGGAGTGCCTGCTTCGTACAAAAACACACAAAATACTTTTAAGAAAAATAAAACGAACAAAATAGACACAAAATATTTAACATAGTTCACTCTTAATTTTGGGCTACGTCTATGGACAAAACTCAGAATAATTCTTCAACTATTATAAATAGTAGGTATACAGAGATAAAATCAAAATAGTGGCTTACAAGGTATTTTCCGACCTAAAAATACGAACCTCACTATTTTGTCACTCACCAACCTTTTAAGAAAATATTTCCTAACGTCAGAGCGTTGATTTGCTCTGATTTTCCTGAAAGTATTTTGTGTGTTTTTGTATGAAGCAGGGAATGCCTTATATAGGCATTCCACTGCGTGAGATAGCTGCAAATTCAACAAATACAACTGTTTTCTTTTTGTTTTCAATAAATGCAGCATCGAAGTCGGTGCCGCATTTGTTGAAAATAGCGTCCCTCCATGTGAGAGACCCACATCCAACAAATCTCCCCCTTCCGATTACATGGAGGGTTCTATCATGCCTGCTACTGATCGACAGTATTCGAACTTGTCTTTTGGTAAAATCTTGGTTAATATGTCTGATCTATTTTCATAAATATGGATCTTTTCTAACTGTAATTGTTTCATCTCCATCACATCTTTGATCCAGTGATATCTCACATTAATGTATTTTGATTGTGAGTGAAAAGAGACATTCTTACCAAGGTGAATAGCATTCTGACTGTCACAAAACAACTGATACTGTTCCTGCTTGATACCAAGTTTATTAAAGAACTTCTTTATCCATAGCAACTCCTTACAGGCTTCCGTTGCTGCAATAAACTTCGCTTCAGTTGTAGAAAGTGCAACACATTTTTGTAATTTTGACTGCTATGCCATAGCTCCCCCTGCAAAAGTAATCAAGTAATCTAATGTAGACTTTCTCGAGTTAATATTTCCAGTCATATCTGCATCTGTGTAACTAACTAACATAGGTCCTGCTCTTCCAAAACATAAGCATATTTTGGATGACCCTAGAAGATACTTGATAATCCACTTGACTGTTGCCCAATGTTCCTTTCCAGGATTTGATAGGAAAGAACTCATAATTTCAACTGCGTGAGCAATATCTGGCCGTGTACAAACCATGGCATGCATCAAAATTCCAACTGTTGAAGCATATGAAATTCTGGACATTTATTTCTTATCCTTATTTGTAGAAGGACACTCTCTGAAACTTAATTTAAAGTAATTAGCAAGAGGACAACTAACTGCTTTAACTTTGTTTGTCCAGTTTAAATTTATGAAGTACTCTATTAATGTTATGTATGCTTAATACTGAATAAAGTTTCACAATTTTGGACCTACACATTTTATGCACAAGCATCACTGAATGCATTGACTCATTCTTGTCTGCTCTATTCGCAGATATACTTTTAAAAACATTGGTCTTCTTCGCCGAGCAATGACCCACTCTTCATTCTCTGAAGAGAATAACAAGGCTTTGAGCATTCTAGGCTCCAGTGTCATCGACACTTCTGTCTCGTTGCATTCTCTAGCCAAAGACATTGACATGTCTTCACAAGAGCTGAACCGTCTGATAGCAGAAATTTCAAAAGTTGAAACATCTTGTGCTGGTGATGGGATGCAGTTGGGGTTACAAAAAGTGGTCAGAGTTTCTTCCAAGACTAATTCGTCAGTGCCATCAGTTGTTTGTGGTGCTTTCAGGGCAATATTTGGTGCCATTGCTATTGACACTGGGAAGTCTGATGATGCTGAAACTGTCTTCTGGAGTGTCCATGGTGGTAAGGTTGGAAAAGCACTTTCCATGTAGGCTGAGCATTTAATATATATCTTCTGTTTCGATGGATTCTGTGGTGTTTGTTCTAACAGGGATTCTCTTTAGAGCTAGTAATGCTTGCATTTCACCTGTAGTCCTCTAGATGGTTAATTCCTTATATGGTTTGCATATTATAACTATATGTAGAGTTATATTACTGATTATGCCTGGAGGAGTGCCTTTGATTTCACTTACTCTGCTTTGTTGATTGCTTTCTCGTTGATGTTATGTTATGCATTCTTAAGGTCATTGGATGACATTTCCTTGGAGTCTATACGTTTGATACCGCTTAGGTAAGAAAGGTCTCACTTCATTTTAAGTAACTATTTAAGTTTCTAGATTGGTGATCTAGAAATAATATGGCGTCATGCTTTGAGTTTCCATTGCCACTCCCTAGCATATTTCCATACTCTCTCTTATAGCGGATGAGGTTGTGCTATGTTCTCCCCTAACACTCTCCCAATAGCATGACATCTTACTCCCTCGTCTGTTTACGCCTTCCCTTAACACTCTCCCAATTCTTCTTAAAATCCCTAACCTAACTGCAACAAATTAATCTTTGCTTCAAATCCCTAAATACTCTTCAACTCTACCATTCAATTCACTTGAATGAAACCAGACATTTCATTATCTTCGCTTGCTATTGGATTTGAATGCTTACGTTGTTGTTATTGTGACCTAAAATTACCAGTACCATGTTTTTGGAATAGAGCTAATCTAAGAAGATGATTCAATGGTCCTCCGAGGTACTGGGTAAGTGTTAAAATATGTAGAAGCTAGAAATTGTAGTATAAATTACTGTCATATTATATTACACATTGTTTTGTTTTATGGCTGGAAAATTAGTATGGATTCACTGTGAGTACTTTGTGCGGATTGATTGGAGGACAATCGTCGTGTCTACTTTGTATGAATTGTTAAGTGTGGCAATGAGTGAAACCACAGGTATATAGGGCAAAATTTACCCAAAAGATGTCGAAGACTCTTGTATTGCATTCAAACTATGAGGATCACGCGATTTGATGTTCCAACTTTTCTGTTGATGGTCTAAGCATTTTCAATTGCTTGTAGAGTATGTTTTTGAACATACTGTAGTCATGTATACCTAACATTCAGATCTTGATTTAGGAAAATAACATCAAGTACCGATCTAATCGAATTGAAGGAGTCTTGTTTGACAATGCTCTGTGCTTAGGTCCAGAGCTTGTGCCTGAGTATATTGTGCACGTACAAGGCGTTAGAGTTTTAAAGCAAAGAATACGGGTTAAACCGGACCGTTTCATGCTCCGATTTACCGGTTTTTCGATCCGATCGATCGGTTTGGTCCGATTTTTAAAATACAGCTATTGATTGTCCTGAATGCAGACAACAGGGCATACGGACAGCCTTTTGTCATTTTGAACCTATTTGGTCTTGATGCCTAATGTGTCCCGATTAGACCCGTCGGCCCGAGCAAAGCAATATAAATGCTTTGAGCCACCTGACCTTTGTCTTCTTGTTTGAACAGCTAGCCTTGTGAAAATCTTTTGGTTAGATATTCTTGCTGGAGAAATGAAACAACCGCAACTGTCCTCTTAAAGAGCTGGGACATGTTTTAGATACGCTTGTTAGGTGTAGTTTTAGAACCGACCTGAATTGGCTATCGGCTTTTCGTCTTTATACAGACGAGGGACTTGGACATGAAAGGCCTGTCCAAGCATGCTATTCAACTTGTAGTTAGCATTAACGTTAAATGGTTTCGACAAATCAACTATTAAACATGTTATTATGTTTCATCATTATTTTTTCAATAACTTTGGAATAAGATATATTTTTTTAAAAATCAATTTTAAAAATTTGTTTAAGCCAGTTAAGTGTAATCACATGAACAGTGAACCAGTGACGTAGTTACATGGGAGCCACTAGGTCAGTGGATCCTCTAAAATTTTAAAAAATTAAATATTATATATACATACATATATGACGATGAAGTTATTTGAGTGTTAATAATATATTGAGCCCCTAAAATTTTAAAAAATTAAATATTTGAGCTATCCTATTATAAATTTCTGGCTGCGTCACTGCAGTGAACTGTCCTTCTAATTAAGTCTTGATTTTAATTATATCAAACAATTTATCGTAGTAATCATTTTTAAAAAGAATATTTTAATTTAATTAGTAAAACTTTCATCCCAAGTAATGCGCATGGGTGGTAAATGGAAGCTGATCAAACTTTCATCCCAAGTTGCTCTTCTTAAAAGTTAATACGGTCGTCATCGTAGTACCGATTTCCTTGACGCATTCCTGTTACTTGATGACGATTTTTTGTTAATTCTTTCAACTGTCCACTCCCGTTGTCATCGGCGTTCGATTATGCTTCGCGCCGCTGTTTGATCCTTAATTTGGGACCCATCCTACCAAAACTCCAGCGTCTTAACAGCTCACAAGCGGCCCCACTTTTAACCGCGAAGCTTCAGATCCAAATTGTCGTTTGCTGTCCTACTGTAACGGCTCAATCAGAAAAGATCTCTCCCAAATTACCAAAAGACCCCCATATTTGCCTACAACCTCCCACAGATTAGAATCGTCGCAGTCACACTTCCATTAACCAATACATCACTCTCTCACCGGCACTTCCCGGTCCCCGGTAACTTTCCGTTACCAAGCAACGCACGTCTTTTTTTTTTTTATATACACCGAACTTCAATCTACAGCGAAACTCTCCGAGGGAGAAAGAGAGTCCCTGCGTGTACGTTTGGTATGGGAATAGAAGACCTGGAAACTGCTCGAAGAGAGCAAGATTCAATCTCCGAAGAAGCAACCTCCAATTCTCTATTGACCAACACTCGCTGCTGCTTCTATTTCCCTTGCTTCACTTCCCGGCGGGCCTCCTCCGTGGTAGGATTAGCGTGGTGGGAACAGGTCCGGTCGTCCTCCCCCTCTTCGTCCGTCTCGCCGTCGTCCAAGCTCCACCTCGACGACCGCCGGTGGTGGTCCAGAGGCATTACCGCTCTGAAGAAGATTCGCGAGTGGTCTGAGATCGTTGCCGGGCCTAAGTGGAAGACCTTCATCCGGCGGTTTAACAGAAACAGAGGTGTTGTTACTAACCGTCACGGTCAGTTCCAGTACGATCCTCTCAGTTACGCCCTCAATTTCGACGAAGGTCACGGCCAGAACGGCCTCGTCGACGACGAGGATGATTTCGGTGGTTTTCGCGATTTCTCGTCTCGGTACGCTCCTGTTTCCGGATCAGGTCGTCCTTTGGCCATGGACGCTCGAAATAATAATAAAGAAATCGCCGTGAACGCGTGAAGAGTTGAAGGCGCCGTGGGTTGATGAGGTTGGCGATTAAGAATGTTGACAGCTGCACTTGATTAAATCCCTAATCAATTTACACATAAATATATATCGCATTTAACATTAAATATATAGTATTCTCTTCCAGTTATGCAAAATTGAGATTAGTGTGTAAAGTTGGTGATATGCATTACTTGCCTGGCGTCGCATACTGTATATTCCCTTTTGTTAAGTGTTTTAATAATAAATTCGGTTTCTTTTCTTGTTTGGCAAATGGTAATACTCTTGATACAGTTTGTTTGCACCAGCCAACATTAGGAATAATATTTCTCTAGTTCATATCATCACCCATTATGTAATAGACTATATATATTATTATAGTTTATAATTTGATTCAACAAGCCTACTAAATTATTTCTTTTCCTTTCCAAGTGATATAACGATTTATCTAACTTTAAAGTTTCAATTTATACTTACATCATTGTACACAATTGAAATAACTAATAAATTATGCAATTATCATTTTCAAATAATTTATCATAAGTTGTTTAGCAAATGTGGGATTCCAAATATTTTTTCAACTTCTTTCTGTTATACGAAATCCTAACCCTTTTTTTTAATTATAAATTCCTTTAAACTAAGATCCAAACTAACAACTTTTACTTGATGAAGATGTACCATCATAAGTTGAACTTGATAGTGAATTGATATTATTGAACTCTTTACCTATTATTAATGAACTTATATTAAAGCTTAATCACTATATAAGTTACAAAAATAATATTCAATTGCAATTAGCTCGTTTCTCGAATCAAAAAATAAAATTAATTAACATGGTATTATGGACTACATTCTAATAATTATAAAAAAGTTCTCTTATGCTATTTACTATTTTTTGAATCACTTTGTTAGGAGAGGTTACCCAATTATATATTGCTATTTTGATCTCATATATGTCAAAAGAAGAAGAAGAAGAGCAATTGGATATTTTGTGCCAAAAGAAAGTGACAATGTTAAACATCTCTAATTTATAAAAAGACTGTCCTTGTAAATTTTGAATGTAGAACTCTTCCTTGTTGTACAATTTAGGCATAGCTTTCTAGTGTAGGAATGCATAATTTTCTTGATGTTCCGGTAATTTTCTATATTGCATTCCAATGTACTATACTATCTCAAATTACTTTCATCCCTTGTTTGATGATGTCCAACATATCCTTAATAATAAATTCATTATATTCACTTAAAAATGAATATGAAAGATTCTCTCATTCATCAATGAGCTCGCAACTTAAACTTACTCTTGACTTTGTCAATTATAGCATTATTTGTGCCACAATTGTCTAAATATATTTTTGGAAATTTCGTATTGATGCTTCAGTTCATCAAACAATCAATCAATACACCTATTAGTCTATCACTTGTATGAGACATCGGAAAATAAATTAACCTACAATTTATATGTAAATTCAAAGATCAAATATTAAAAACAAAAGAAAATTAATATAAAATTTTATCAAAATATTTTTCTTAAACATTATTTTCCTTAGGATGTAACTATATAAAGTCCAAATGTTATTAATATAATGTGATGTGATAACAACATAACCATTTTTTGATTTTCATATATCCACATATTTGATGTGATTGTTAATTGTATGTCATTAACCGGTAACATCTTCAATATGGTACTCTTTTATGCATCATAAATTATAAACGTATTTTTTATTAATAGTATTATGAGTAAGTAACCTAAAAGTTAGTCAAAATAAAGTAACAAACATTATGAAGCCAATACAATCTATAATTAAAAGTGGATATTCATCCCTAATAATTAGGGATGGCAACGGGGCGGGTATGGCGCGGGTATGCCATCCCCCGTACCCGCCCCGTGAACCCACTCCCCCCCATACCCGCCCCCATCCCCGTCGGAGA
>JAOQMR010000006.1:25122031-25135121 GCA_027563865.1 Erythroxylum pelleterianum | reverse complement strand
CACAAATCCCTATTTTTCCCTCTTCTCTTCTTCTTCTCCAGGCTTCCACGACTTCTTCTTCTATTTCTCTTCCTTTTTATTTCTTTTCTTCTCATTTTCCTTTTATACTTTTCATAATTGTGCAATGTCCATTTACCCTTTACTTAAGCCTTATAGCCTTATACACTTATGTGACTTGCCCAATTTGCTCTTACAACATTTATGCTTCAATATGTTATAACAGTCCTACTTAACTCGACATTGTAATTCGTTCTAAAATTAATCCATCCATTCTCATAATTCATTTAAATTATGCTTAATCAAATGAAAACAAGGTTGGGGTCCAACATATCTAGTTCATATTATAGATATGAGGGAGGTGAGTCCTGGGTCAGAGGATATTCCTGTGATGAGGGATTTTTTGAGGTAGTATTAGATGATTTATCGGGTTTACTGCTTCAACAAAAGGTAGATTTCACCATTAAGATAATGCCTGAAATTGCACCAATTTCTATTGCACCTTACAGGATGGCAATTGTTGAGTTATATGAGTTAAAAAGGTAGTTAGAGGGGTTGTTGAAAAAGGGATTTATTAGACCAAACACATCACCCTAGGGATTTCTAATGTTGTTTATAAAGAAAAAGGACGGTAGCATGAGACTTTGTAGGGACTATTGGTAGCTAAATAGGGTGACAGTGAAAAACAAGTACTCATTGATGAGGTTAGATGATCTTTTATATCAACTGAGAGCAGTTGTCATAATTTTTAAGATTGACTTAAGATCAGGATATTAGCAGTTGAGGATAGTAAGGCCAAGTATTCCCAAAATAGATTTTTGTACTCGGTTTGGCCACTATGAGTTTCTAGTAATGCCTTTCAAGTTGACTAATACACCAACCACATTTATGGCATTAATGAACAAAATTTTCAAGAGTATTTGGATCAATTTGAGATAGTGTTCATTGATGATATATTAGTGTATTTAGGGAGTAAAGAGGAGCATGAGCAATATTTGAGAATTATGTTACAAATTCTAAAGGGGAGAAAATTATACACCAAGTTGAGTAAGTGTGAATTTTGGATGGAGCAGATAGTTTTCGTTATACATATGGTGTCCCAAAAGGGAGTGAGGGTTGAGCCTGATAAAGTAAATGCAATTATATAGTAGGAGCTACCTAGAAATACATCAAAGGTAAGGAGTTTTCTAGGACTTGCTGGGTATTATTGAAGATTTGTAAAACGATTTTTGATGATAACTAGCCTACTGATCAAGCTGTTAAAGAAAAGAGTTTAGTTTTAATGGAAAAATTAATGTTAGGAGAGTTTTGAGGAGCTTAAGCAAAAATTGACTTCTAGCCTAATTTTGGTGCTACCATTGAGTGGTGAAAGTTTTCAGGTATATACTGATGCTTCGGGGGTAGGTTCAGGGTGTGTATTGATGCAACATGGGAATGTAATAACTTATGTCTCTCTTCAATTAAGATCACATAGGTTGAATTATCCCACCCATGATCTAAAGTTAGTGACAATTGTTCATGCTCTTAGGATTTGGAGACATTATTTGTATGGAGAGACATTCCAAATCCTTATAGTTCACAAAAGCCTCAAATATATTTTAATTCAGAGGGATTTAAATTTAAGGCAAAGAAATAGATCGAGCTATTAAAGGATTATGATTATACTATTGATTATCATCTGGGGAAGGCTAATATAGTGGCAAATGCTTTGAGTAGAAAAAGCTCAGGCGTGGTGACACCAGTGGTGGAGTTGAGAGCACTTGACTCGAGATTGGAGATTGATTATGTGAGTGGTTTATTAGCCAGATTGGGAGATAGGACTAGAGAGGCACAAACTTGGGATTCTTATCTGATGCAGATGAGAGAGAGTATGTAATAGAGTAGGGGACTAGCTTTTCAGTAAAAGCAGATAGAGTGTTGGTGATTAGGAGGTAAGTTTATATGCCGGATGCTAATGAACTTTGAGAGGAGATTTTGAAGGAAGCTCATAGTGCACTATATTCTATGCATTTCGGTACTAAACAAATGTATCAAACCTAAGACTTTATTACTGGTGGACAAAGATGAAGAAAGATGTAACAGAGTTTATGTGGAGGTGTTTGACCTATCAGCTAGTCAAGGTGGAGCATCAAGCACCACCAGGGAAATTATGACCCTTAGCCATTTCGTTACCGAGGACCAGACGTAGATATGATTTAATTTGGATGTTTGTCGATAGGTTGAATAAATCAGCTCATTCTTACCTATACAATAGACAAACTCCTGGGACAAACTTGTCAAGTTGTATGTTGATGAGAATGTGAGGTTTCATGGGATTTGATTGTCTATTGTATCAAATCGAGATCCACGGTTTACTTTCTGATTTTGCTCAAGTTTACAAACAACTTTAGGGACTAGGTTGAATTTGTATTACATTTTACCCTCAGTCAGATGGATAGTCAGAGCATACAATTCAAACATTGGATGATATAATGGAGCTTGTGTGTTGAACTTTAAAGATGATTAGGATAGATGTCTACCTTTGATGGAGTTTGTGTATAATAACAGTTACCATTCTAGTATTGGTATGACACAATTTGAGGCTTTATATGGAAAGTGATTTAGAGATCCGATATATTAGGATATAGAGGGTGTCTGATTGTTAAAGGGACTGAAGTTGGATCAGGGGATGATAGAGAAGATATGGGTGGTAAAGTGATGCTTAAAGGCAGCTCAGGATTGACAAAAAATTATACTGATTAACATCATTGAGAGATGGAGTACAGTGTTGAAGATATGGTATTTCTAAAGGGTATCAACTTGGAGGAGAATTCTGAGGTTTTGTTGGAGAGGGAAGTTAAGTTTGAGATATATTGGGTCATATAAAATTATACAACGTATGGGGCCATTAACTTATAGATTAGCCTTACCACCAAAGTTATCACAAATTCATGATGTGTTCCACGTGTTAACATTGAGACAGTACCGATTGGATCCTAGCCATGTTATATCGAGGCCTAAAATAAAATTTTCAAATGATATGACTTATAAAGAGAAGCCAGCGGAGGTATTGGATAGATCAATTAGGAAATTAAAGAGACATAAGATTTCAATGATGTGATTTTTGTGGAGTCATCATTGTTCTCCAAGAGAGGAGACTTGAGAGGTAGAGGACGAAGTTCAATGTTAATATCCTCATTTGTTTGGATCCTCAGGTATGTAATTTAATTTTGAGGATGAAAATTTTTTAAGGAGAGAACTGCAAAACCCACAGAAGGGGAAAAAAAAGAGAGCTCAACCATAACAAATGAACCTAGTCCAGAAAATAGTTGAACAAAGGGGTATATATATAAAAAGACAATATATAGGCAATTAGTCATCTAACAAAAAAGTTGTCTTTTTCTTTTTGCTCTTCATTTATTTTCTAGCTGGTAAATGTCTAAATGCACCCATCTTTCTCTTGGATGTGAAGTTTTTCTCATTTATTCCCTCATTTTGTTAGTTTTGCAGCAAATTGTAAGGAAATTATGGAGGTTAACAACTTAAAAATCCTATAGAAAGGCATTGAACTTCATATAGGTAAAACTTTTTCAGCAAAAATTCTATGCCTTTTATTTGTGAATTTTAGTCATCCTATACTAGTTTATAGTTGGAAAGTATATTCTAATTGTTTGGGAAAATAATTTGAATTCATGGGAAAAATAAAATGGAGAAAAGATGACTGAAAAAATGAAAAAAGGAGGACTGAGAAAAGGAGAGGGTAAGAAGAAGGTAGTTTAGGAAAATTTAAGTTTTATTTAGGGGCAAAATAAGAAATGTGAAGATTTAAAGTTAAAATTTGGATTTTAATTCCTATAAGGATATTTTTGTATTAATAAAAAATGAGGGTAAAATATGGCTTTTAATAATTAAGTGTATTTTAGTAGTTACGATGGTTATATTAAGTAAGGATATTTTTTAATAATTAAGAATAAAGTGGAAAAAGGGAATAATGTTGGATTATTAAGTGTAATTGGCTTGAAAATTTTTCTTAAATAAGTCTAATAAAATTTTGTAATGTCTAGATCCGAAGGTTAGATTAAAGAGTAGATTGGATTTGTCAATTAGTTGAGTTCAAAATTCATGTAAAGATAACCTTAGATTGTACTTTTAGAATAGTTTACAGTTGTTGAAACTTCGAATTTTGTTATCAATAAATTATTTTATAGAATTAATGATTAATAGTTACATATATGGGTTTCTAAAATTTATGAATTACGTTTATTTATTTCACAAAAAATTAACAAAGTACAAAGTATTTCACATTTATATTTTGTTACGTATTATGAGGTGTATCGCTTGTTAATTCAACAAAAAATTTTGTTAATTAAAATTTCAGTTGTGTATGACTATAATTTAGAATATTAAGGTAAATAAATCATGTTTATGAAATTAGATAGAAACTATCTTATAATAGGTTGTGAATAAATTATATAAATTATGAATTTGTGGCTTGCCTAGGATATGGTACATTCGATGGTCATAGATTGATAGATTGTTTAAATACGAGCGAGCGATAGCTAGGTATCTGTCCATAAAGTAGGTATCGGGACATTATGAGTTCCGAGGATGTCTTGTGTCGATAGTTAGGTATTGATATGGTATTGGGATATCCTAAGTCTTAGACATATCCTATGCCGATGGCTACGTACTAGAGTAGTACCAAGGTACTAAATTTGATTGAGGAATTGACGTATCATGTACTGATATTTATAAAACTAATTATGTTTCCACTTAGTGAGAGATTACGATGAATAATGATGAGCCAGCAGACCATTGAATGTAAGTCTACTAGGTTAAACATAACCTAGATAATTAAGTTAATAATAAGATAAAACGTAGAGTGGAAGTAATAAAATAATATTAGTCTTAATCATTGCTAATGATAAAATTTTGGATGTTTGTTAATTGTTTGGATAGGCTAAGTATTGTTGTATATTTAGTATTATATGCATATTTTAATTATTTGACTAATTTCAATATATACATATTGCGTTATTTGATTTTAAAGGTATGATCCGTTACTCTTATTAAGTAGACAACTCACTCCTTATCGTTATTTTTTTAGGAGATAGAGAGATTGTCGATAACCCTAGTGCACGTGATTGACAGAGTGAAGTTTAGTTAGGGCTAGTATATTAAATTGAGTAAAGCTTTTTTTTTTATATATATATATATATATACTTTTTATGTGATAGTTTGAATAGCTGTGTTTGTATAGAATAATTTTGTAACTGGCGAACCTCTTTTTTTAAAAATAATAAAGATTTTGGTAATTAATGTTATAATTTTTGAAGAATTTGGATAATCGGAGAGAGGTGTTACAAGGTTGATGCCAAAGGCTGAGGTCAATTTCGATGAGAATAGTTTTTTTGAGTGGAAGAGAATCGGTAAACAGAGGGGAAAATTTATATATGAAGTCTTTGTCAGGGAGGGATTGGTGATGAATATAGCTTTGGAGTTCTATTTGTTAGTTCTTATTGCTACAGCACACCAATGTCTGAGTTGAAGCGTTCCAATCTAATCCATTGCAAGGGAAATCTTACACGTTCCAAAAAGCTTTATGATTTGGTTGATCAGTCCATACAGTCTTTGGATTAAAAGCAGGTTGTGTTATGCATCACTTTTGTTTGTTTGCAGAAATTGCCTAAAAGCAGCAGCCATTAATGAACGAGGCTGTAGGGATGCTCAATGGACAATTAGAAGCGCCCAAATTGCCAACTGAAGTCTCCTCATCACCTCCGTCAAATCTAAATTACATAGGACTAATTGATTACTAATATTAATAATCAATTAAGCTTTCTTGGAATTACATCCTTTGCACAATTACATCCTTATATTCAAAAGGTAGAATCGCCCATCCTAGGTGCCCCTACACTCCGGCCGACAGAGTAGTGAGAAGGGTAAATTACGATCTGATCTTATTTAGCTTCTCAGAAAGGCGGCCCAATGTTCGGTGTGCACAAAGAGTCACCACATTGGATGAACTCCCACACTACCGCTGCCGAGACTCAAACCTGAGACCTTGTACCCAATTTCCTTTCCAATAACCAAATGAGCTACCCATGCGGCCTTTGCACAATTACATCCTTAATTTTGCTAGATGTCGAGAGTTCGTAGGTGTAATTTTTCCAAGATTTTATTATTGAAGACCATTGTACTTCTTAGTTTTCATAATAACAAAATTAGAATTATCATATTTGATTGGTCAACTTTGATCCACTTAATATTTTTCTTATGATGCAATTTTCAAAAACTCTAATGTCCATTAGACTTGAAAATTAAAAAATTAAAAAATGATTATTCTCTCGTCTCTTAATGAAGAGACAACTTTATCAATTAAGCTTCCTTTGTTGTTATAATTAAGAATGAATGGGAAGCAATCATGAACCTTCAACTCATATTGCTGAACAGATTACAACGTTTTGAGGCAAAGAATCTGTACCTTATAAAAACCAATATTCTTGTCTTCCATATACTATCTTTAGAAATACTTACATGTTTCAAGAAAATGATCATAACAAAACCTCTTGCTTTCTTATTCCTAGTGCTTGCAAATCATGCTTCTGAGCTCATGGACCTGTCTTCATCTACCTTTATAGTGTTTATCATTGCTGCAACTTGACTTATTGATGGCCTTTCATTTGGTGACGGATTTATGCATTGCAACGCCACCTGTAGTAAGTTGACCATTCTTTCTTCACTTGCACCTTCTGAGATCAAGGTCCGGTCAAATACTTCCACTGTCCATTCCTCTCTAACTACTGAACGTACCCAACTCGCCAAATCAAAGCCATTGTTTTGCATTAGCTTCCCTGTCAGAAGCTCCAGAAGAATCACCCCAAAGCTGTATACATCAACCTTGAAAGTGCTATATGCAGTGTCTCCATTCAGGACATTTTGCTTGAAATTGTCAGATTGATCTTGCCTTGCATATATCATGAGACCATATTCGCTTATGGATGGTTCCATGCTATTATTGAACAAAACGTTTGTTGATTTGAGGTTGCCATGAGCAATTCCATCATCACGAAGCTCCTTGTGCATGGACGCCAACGCCTCGGCAATGTTCAGAGCAACACTCAGTCTGCCCGCCCAGTTGAATAGTTGCCCCCTTTCAGATCCTTAGAAAAACAATAATAAAATATTTCGTTGGATTAGGCCCCAAAAGGAGCGAGGAGGTAATATTTTTTGAACAATTTCCTGGTTTTATGCTTGGTTAGAATATCTACTTGACTTGTCTACACCGTTGCCAAGTGCCAAAATGTGAAAAGCATTTGCAATTTATGTTCTTGGTAAAGCATGACTATGTCTGAGGTACACAAAAGCAGAAGAAATTGCCCATGTCAACAGTTGAAAATTGGAATGTCCTTACCGTGAAGCAGATTGAAGAGACTGCCATTTCGCTGGTATTCGTACACCAGGAGTTTCTCTTCATTGGAGCAATACAATGCAACAACCGGTAACACTCTTGTATGCTTCACACTGTCTATCCTCCGCATTCTACGCATAAAGTCTTCCGCTGAAATACCCCAATCTTTGATCCTCTTCACTGCCAAGATCACCCCATTGTCGAGTCTGACCTTATAGAGGCTTCCAAGCTTTCCTCTGCCAACCAACTCGGCTGATGCTCGAAGCAAGTCCTCAAATTTCAAATCCTTCACCACAGGATTTGAAAGAACTACAAGTGATGTAGAAGCCCTTCCACTTTCAGCAGATGTAATTGAGTACTCTGATCTTCTGCCACGAGTCTTAGACTCGGTTAAAACATCACTAGATTTGCTGCCATTCTCTGCTGATGTTCTCTCCTTTGCAACATCGATATTTCTTTCTCTTTGCCTGCTTTTACTTACCAACTTTAAAGCAACCAGGATTAACACAATTGCTAGAACAATTATATAGCCCAGGTAGACGATAAATGGATGCTTCGATGAACGCTTTCCTTCCCCTTTTGATGGTAAATCTGGCGGTGGGGCTAATGCTGGCGGTGTGGCTAGTGGCGGAGCTGATGGTGGGCATGCATTTGATAAAGGAGCTCCACATAGCTCAACATTACCAACAAAGCTGTCTGCAGGAAACTTGCCTTTGACATCAGGGACTGGACCGCTCAAATTGTTGTTTGAGACATTGAATTCCTCAAGATTAGAGAAATCCAAATGTGGTATTGAACCATTAAGCTGATTGTTTTGGACAAGGAACACCAAAAGGCCAGATATCCTGAAAAGATCAGGAATCTCACCAGAGAACTCATTGTTGGATATGTCAAGTATTTTTAGGTTAACCAACCTTGACAGAGAAACAGGAATGCCACCTGAGAACCGGTTCCCATTTAAGTACAAGTGGGTTAAACTTCTGCATTTTCCTATATCTTCCGATAACATTCCAATTATTTTGTTCCCTTTCAGGCTCAAAACAGCAAGAGAACTGGAAGTGCATAGAGAACTGGTATCAACTTTTCCAATAAAATTTAACCCTTCAAGAACTAGCTTAGAAACACGTTGTGACTTGCATGTAAGACCCTTCCATGTTCCATTACTAGGTCCATTACATGGGTCTGAAGCATTGTTCCAACCCCAACTGGGATCAGTTGGTGGATTACCTGCTGCAAGTATCTCCATGAACTTGAGTAATGCCTGCTTCACGTTTTGTGCTTCTGAATTTGCCATTGGAAAGATCAGAAAGATCGAAATGAGAAGCACCCTAATGTTAGCTCGATCCATTTTGCTGAACAAACCAAAGCCGGAGTTTTGTGAAGTCGTTCAGGAGAAAAATACAAGGTACCATACTACCATTCCCATTTTTTACTTGGAGATGACTGACTTGGAGTTGTTCTGGTAAAACAAGGAGAAGTTTACGAAGTTTCAATGTTATTGCTTCAAGCAGTCCTCAGTGCCAATTGGCTGAATACTGAGAGAGGTTACAAGGAACTGAATGCATTTGCGATAAGTTAGTGAATAAAGACAAAATGGCAGGCTCTCAGAGCCGGCATTTTGAGCTAGTAATGATTTCAACTCTAGACCCACCGTTGGCTCTTACCGATCTGAGACTGCTAATAATTATAGTATCAATTGATTATTGACGTATCTCCTTTTTGGTGGGTCATTATACCAACAGAAATATATAAATTACTAACGCTATAATTATGTATGACAATTGCAGGATGTGCTCGCATTTTCTTTGGACAGAAAACCTGTTATACTGTTACTTAATGGGATACACTGCGTAGGATTAGCCGTCAAGACAGGCTATATCCGGCAACAACGTTAGAAATAGTGCAATGTTCTTGTTAAAAAAACAGATGCCACGTAAAACCTGAGCCAAATCCTTTTTTCAGTCCTGAATCTCTAATCCGTTTTAGTTTGTTTGGTAAATCTAGATCTGATACAAGAATCCAACTGCAATCAAGGGCTGTTTTCATCTTTCGTTTAATACAAGAATCCAACTGCAATCAAGGGCTGTTTTCATCTTTCCTTTAACTTTCCGTCATTATTTCTTTTTACCAGAATAGTTAAGGACTATAAACTAATCAGTACAAATGTACGTTCATTTTTGGCATGATTGGCATATATCGAAAAGGGGGATTTTGCCTTACTTTAACCAGAATTTGAACCAGATGAGGAGAAAGGTTTTTGTCAATAAAATCCCTTCACTGCATATCACTTGGAACAGCTCTCTTGCTTATCTGGCAGAACAATGCGGCAACTATTCCTTTTAACTCTATGTATTAACATTTTTGCGTCTGACTGTTACGACCTATAGTCCAGAAATTAAATTTATTTATCGAAGGAGAAGGTCCAAGGATACTTGGGTTGTTATTGATAAGAAAGAATAAGGGGTAGTTTTGTCCAATTGTAGGAAATGGGTAATGTTGTCTAAAGTGATAAAAGAGTTAGTTAGCTGCCTAACGGAATAAAACAGCGTGGGGTGTGTGAGAAGGGGATAACATGCATTTTGTATTACTTGATTTGAGCCAAAACACTGGAGGAGCTAGAACCTTGAATTCTAGTGTCATATCATTGTCATTTTCAGGTCAATTGTGATCAATAAATCAATACATACATTTTCAGTCAATTGTTTGTGCTTATGATTGTTTCTCGGTTAGAGGAATATTGGCAAGATCTATCATTTAGTATCAGAGCAAAAGATCTGGGCATAGCGGGTAAGAAACAAGGTACCAGGCTCGACGTAATGGAGAAGAAATCAAAGTGGAGTTGCAAAAGGAGCGTGATTCTCTGAGGGTGGAGATGAATCAAAAGCTTGAAGGGATGAAGGGTGAGCTAAAGGAAGAGTTCAGTAGGCGGTTTGATAAGCTAATGCAAGCTATTACAACTCTTCAGTTCGAGCAGATCCGTCACCTCAAAATCTAGCGAAGACATTCGAAGGTGAGCCATCGGGCACTGGAATGATGAGAGGCCGAAGAGATGAGACCAAGGAGGATGCATTCACATGGAAAGGAATCGGCCCTGATAAAGTAGAAGATAAATGGGTCGGGTTCGATCCAGATGTTCAATTGAGATTTGAAGGGCGACATTTGTGGTACGGGTATGACCCGTTTTCTAAAATTGAAATTGGGGAACAATATCGGGAAATTGGGGATCTAGAAGGGGAGCGAATCAGAAAGTAAAGAAGGCGAGAGGAAGAACGCGGGCGAAGGAAGGAGCGAGGCGAATCGAGCTGAAAGATAACGGATGTTACTGGGGAGAAGAAATGAATCGCCAAGAGGAACGTTGGAGAAGGGGATATCTAGATGACGATCCTCGACCACTAGATTGGAGGCACAATTTCAATCCACACATGGTTGAGATGTTGATTTTCAAGGGACAAGACCCAGATACTTGGATTAACCGTGCGGAGTGATTTTTTTTCCGCTGGAAGGTACACGGAAGAGGAGAAAGTGGAGTTGGTTGCACTGAGATTTGACGAGGAAGCATTATTGTGGTACAGAACCATTGAAGATATTGGCCCAGTGCCGGATTGGAGAGAGCTGAAGAGCATGATACTCAGGCATTTCCGTCCACTCCACGAAGGCAGTGTATGTCAAAGGTTCCTATCCATCAAACAAGAGGGAACAGTTCTCGAGTATAGGAAATGATTTTAGACCTTTGCTGCTTCCTGCAGAGATTTGACACTGGAGGTAATGAAATGTACTTTTATTAAGGGGTTACAACCCCAAATTCGGTATGAATTAAATTTGCTTAAGCCCAGAGGGTTGACCGAAATAATTGAAACTACTATGGGGATAGAGGAGAAGAACAGGGAGTTGAGGAATTATAAGTATAGTAGACAAGGTAACGTGGGAAGGATAAGTGAGACAAAAGGTAGTTTCGTGGGAAAAGAGGCTCTTAGAGAGGGAGACAAAAGTGAGAAGAGTGGTAGGGATATTGGTTTTAAGAGGTTATCAGCTTCTGAATGTCAAGACAAGAGGGATGGGGGATTGTGTTTTAAGTGTGATGAAATGTTTGCTCCGGGGCACCGGTGCAATAATAAACAACTGCAGGTCCTCTTAGTGCTAGATGAGGAGGGGGAGATTGATAATGAGGAATAGGGGGAAGAGAGTGTCGAATTGGCTGTTAGCTCTGTAGTAGGGTTAACTATGCCAAAAACCATGAAGATGAGGGAGAAGATAGGGGAATTTGAGGTGGTTTGTTTGGCAGACTTGGGTGCTTCACATAACTTCATTTCCGTAAGGTTATTGGAACAATTGAGATTAAAATTAGAGGATACCAGGAGGTATAAGGTAGTCATGGGAAATGATGTAACTATGAAGGGCAAGGGTGCTTGTAGGGTAGTCCCATTTGAAGTGCAACAATACACCATAACTGAAGAATATTTGTCTATGACCTTTAATAGATATGACTTGATACTAAGGGTCAAATGGTTACATACTTTGGCAGAGGTAGTCACTAATTGGGCACAACTTACCATGAAATTCCGAGAAAACGAGAATTGGGTAATATTGGGGGGATTCAAGCCTTACCAGGGGATTGATAGGCTTAAAAACCTTAATGAAGCAAACTAAAGAAGAAGATAATTTGTTCATGTTACATATTTGTGTTTTGGAGTAGAATGGAGGCAGGGAGTCGGGTTTACTACCTGATGGGGTGCAGCCTCTGTTGGGTAGTTACGAAGAAGTCTTTAACATGCCAAAGAGGCTGCCACCCTTTAGAGATATAGATCATGCTATACATTTAAAGGAAGGGGTAGGACCCATAAGTGTCAAACCTTATAGGTATCTTCAATGTCAAAAAACGGAAATTGAGAGACTAGTAGAGGAGATGTTGGCAGCAGGAGTAATTCAGCCCAACTTCAGTCCTTACTCAAGCCCTGTCTTGTTAGTGCCAAAAAAAATACAACAATTGGAGGTTTTATATGGATTATAAGGCTTTAAATGGGGCTATAGTGTTAGACAAATTCCCTATACCTATGATAGATGAACTATTAGATGAATTATATGGTTCTAAAGTGTTTTCTAAGCTGGATTTAAAGTCTGGATACTACCAGATCAGAATGAACCAAAGAGATGTGGAAAAAACAGCTTTTAGGACACACCATGGACACTATGAAGTCCCAGTGATGCCATTTGGGCTCACTAATGCTCCTGCCACCTTCCAAGCTTTGATGAATAGGGTGTTTAGCAAGATTTTGGGGAAGTTTATGCTAATATTTTTTGATGATATATTGATTTACAGTAAGACCATAAAAGACCATGTAGATCATTTGAGAGAAGTGTTAGAGATATGGTTCTAAAGTGTTTTCTAAGCTGGATTTAAAGTCTGGATACCACCAGATCAGAATGAACCAAAGAGATGTGGAAAAAACAACTTTTAAGACACACCATGGACACTATGAATTCCTAGTGATCCCATTTGGGCTCACTAATGCTCCTGCTACCTTCCAAGCTTTAATAAATAGGGTGTTTAGCAAGATTTATACCTGACTCGGGTCCGAACCGGAAAACGAGATGAAGGAACCAAAACAAAAGCAAATTGAAGGCTCGGAATCGAAAGCGAAACGAACCGAAACGAATCGGATAACAAAGTACGGAAACAAAACGAAAACGGAAGCTAAAGCGAAT
>JAOQMR010000006.1:25067368-25106739 GCA_027563865.1 Erythroxylum pelleterianum | reverse complement strand
TGTTAGGATTGAAATATGTATGATGGAATGAGATTATGAAGTGTTTTAGATCTAGGTTTGCGTTTGCTGGTGTTTCGGATTCCGGACGGGAGGTCCGATGACTTTGAATTTTGGTTGGATGTGATTGTAGAAGTGCGTTTTATCATTGAAGATTTTTGGGCTGTATAAAATACAACCGTTATGCTGCCCGATTTTTGATAAAATCGGTTTTGCGGCAAAAAAAATAGGAATAAGAATAAGAATAAGAAGTTAGTTTGTTAAAGATGAGATTTGTATGATTAAGACAAATTATAGGAATTGAGTATTATATGAGGATAAATTTTCAAAAGGGAAATAATATGATTGGGAATAAGTTTGAAGAAAGAGAAAAAGGAAAAGAAAGAAACAAAGAGAAGGAAAAAAAAGTATACCGATTTTCGGATTTGGATTAGTCTTAGGGTTCCAACGCAACGTTTTGTTTTCTAAGATTTGCGCTTTCAGATGTCGGCATGTGTTTCCGTTCGTTTCAAAACGTTAGTTTCAATTTGCTTCCGTTTTTGCTTCGGCCCACTTTCGGGTTCGATTTCCGTTCTTTGGTTTTCCGTTTTTCATTTTCGCTTTTCGGTTGGGGTCCGACTCCGAGATCGGGTCCCAACACATTGATTAGAAAATTATTGATTTTATAAATGCCCAACTCACCCTTTTCCCCTTTTGGTGCCATTAGGGACTAATAGAATTATTGTCTATTCTATTTGAGTCCAACCATATTAGTTTTTTACTGTTATTAATTGATTCTATTAATGATAATTGAAAATTATTTTCAAACTATTATTTCACCTTATCTAAGGATTTTTTTAATCAATACTAATCGAGAATAACATAATATTCTCACTAATTACCTTAGGTGATGAATTTGTTAGGCTTATTAATGGTTTTGATGATGACCATATAATATTTCAAAATTCAAATTTGATTTATTTCCTTTTGAAGGTAATGATATAATTCTTAAGATGAAATAAAATCATAGCATAAATGCTTCCTTTCTTAGAAGAACTTTCTTTATGAACTTAACCTTATTTATTTTACAAAATTCAAAAGGATCCTGCTAATCATATATTTCGTCAATCAGCTCCAAATTTCTCATAACTGTTGATTGTTGCAAGATTCTAGTAAAGATAATATTGAAGATTGAAATACATATATAACTTATATAGTCGTATATGTCGATTGTTTCAGATAGATGAGCATATTCCTTCAGTAGAGAGTTCTAATTGGTACTGAATAGTACACATACAGATGCTTCTAATCTAGTATGAAGTGATGATAGAAGTTCATGTCCATTGAAAAGTGATGTTTGGAATCACTTCAACAAAACTAGATATATGGATAGAGTAACGAAGGTTGAATATAAATATTGTCACAAGATGTTGGCAAGAGTTCAAAATGTAGGACCTCTCATTTAGAGAGACATTTGGATTTGTGTAACCAAAAGAACATTGTATTAGGAGGAAAAACATTTTTTACAACTAACTTAATAAGAATGAAGAATGAAATGACTGTCATACCTTATAAGAGCAACATATCAAGGTTTTTCATAGTTAGTATGGTTATTGGTGATGAACATCCATTATCTATAGTTGATAACAAAAGATTTAGGATGTTGCTCACCTCACTACAATAGACCTTTAAGATTCCAACTTGGAGTACCTTGAAGAAAGATATTATGAGGATATATGAGGATCAAAAGAAAGATACATTGTTGAGTATTGAATGACAAGTTGTTATCGCAACAACCATATGGACAGTGGATAACCAAAAGAAGGGTTATATGGCGGTGATGACATATTATATTGACAATGACTGGACTCTACATAGTAATTACTAAGGTAAACTGGCAAAGAAAGAGGCGAAGTTGTTAATCTTAAAAACTGAAAGTAGAGCTTACGAGAAACTTTATCAAGACTAAATACTAAAGATAGAGACAAGGATATTTTTAAGTTGGCGAGAGCTTGGGAATGAAAATCATGAGATTTTTGAGCAAGTTCATTCTATAAAAGACGAACCAGGGAGGGTGTTTATAACTGCAAATGACATCAAAAGAAGCCGACAGAGATACTTCTATAACCTTTTTAATGAAGGCATAGAGGATAACATTTTTTTAGGTGACCTTAACCTGTCTGAAAGGTTTCGTAATTTTACTTGCTGCCAACTAATTATGAGAGATGAACTTAAGAATGTATTGAAGGAGATGAAGGGTGGTAGGGTAGTATGACATGATGAGATACCCATAGAGGTGGGGAAGAGCCTAGGTGAGGAGAGTATTACTTGGCTAACTAAGCTTTTTAATGTGATATTTAATTCTTCCAAAATATTGGACGAGTAGAAATTTAGTATGATAATTCCTTTATAAAAGAACAAAGAGGACATACAAAGCTGTACTAACTACAAAGGCATCAAATCACTTAGTCATACCATGAAATGATGGAAAAAAGTGATCGAGAAGTGAGTGAGAAAGGATGCTTTTATCTTGGAAAACCAATTTGGCTTCATGCCAGGAAGGTCCACGATAAAAGCTTTGCTCTCTTTAGAAGGTTAATGGAGTACTACAAGGAAAGACAACGTAACCTTCACATAGTTTTTATTGATTTAGAGAAGGTGTATGATAGGGTACCAAGGGAAATAATATGGAGGCGTTTAGTTACATACAACTTACTAGAGATATGTATGAAGGTGTAAAAACTAGAATAAGGACGATAGGAGAAGATACAAAACATTTTTCTATAGATATTAGGCTACACCAAGGTTCCTTTTTGGGTCCTTTTTATTTGCAGTAGTAATTGACGAGCTTACTAAGAACATCGAAGGGGACGTGCCTTGGTGCATGT
Organism: Erythroxylum pelleterianum; assembly: GCA_027563865.1. Classification (NCBI taxonomy): domain Eukaryota; kingdom Viridiplantae; phylum Streptophyta; class Magnoliopsida; order Malpighiales; family Erythroxylaceae; genus Erythroxylum; species Erythroxylum pelleterianum. Next base: position 25,103,875 of record JAOQMR010000006.1, on the reverse strand, counting down.
TATTTGCGGATGACATTGTTTTAGTGGATGAGACAAAATAGGGAGTTAATGCCAAGCTTGAACTTTGAAGGGATACGTTAGAGTTCAAGGGTTTTAGATTGAGTAGGATTAAGACTGAGTTACGTGGAATGTAACTTTTCACGACATAGGGTAATTACAAATGTGAAGGTAAAGATTGGATCAAAATTTATACCGCAAAATGAGTGTTTTAAATAATTAGGATCTATAATTGATAGAAAAGGAGAAATTGATGAAGACATAGTCCGCCGGATAACATTATGGTGACTTAAATGGAAAAGTGCATCAGGAGTTCTGTGTGACAAGAAGATACCACTCAAGTTGAAAGGTAAATTCTATCATTTAGCGATTAGGCCGACCATGCTTTATGGAGCAGAGTGTTGGCCTATCAAATAAGTTCATAGTCATTAACGATGGAGATGAGGATGCTCTGTTGGATGTGCAACCTTACCAAAAGGGATAAGGTCAAGAATGTAATGGTAAGGGACAAAATAAAAGGTTGCTAATATTATGGACAAACTAAGATAGACAAGGCTTAGGTGGTTTTGTCATGTTAAAATGAGACACCCAAACGCTCCAGTAAAAGATGTGAAAGGATTGCACTTAGCCATTGTAAGAGAAAAATAGGGAGGCTTAAGAAAAATTGGGGGAAGGTGATCAAAAATGGTATGGTAATTTTGGAACTTATTAAGAACATAACCCACATTCGAAAACTTTGACGTGTTAGGATTTAGGTAAATGATTCCTCATAAAGAGATCCTGACAGTGCTTTTCTATCCCTTAACTCTTGTTTCTTATAGTTAGCCAGAGAGAAAATATTATTATTATTATTATTAGTATTTCTGTTCTTATCACCATCACCATCATCTTTACTACTATCACTAATAATAATAATAATAATAATAATAATAATAATAATAATAATAATATTATTATTATTATTATTATTATTATTAATTTTCTTATTATTATTAACTATGTTTATGATTATTTGTGTTATTATAATTATTAGTATTTTATTTATTTATTTATCTTTCTAGCTATTGTTTTTATTTTAGTTTATTTTATTATTATTTGTATTTATTTATTTCTTTTAGTTTTTCTTTTTTTTCTTTTCAACCATTTTATTTTATATATTTGTATTTATTTATTTGTATTATCATTTTTATCGAGTATTTTTCATTTAGAAACAGTCTCTCTATTAGTTAGAGGTAAGACTGTGGACTACTAGACCTCCCTAAACCTCGCGCCTCAGTGGGATTTTCACTTAGTGGTGTTGTTGTTGTTATTGGTATATTCATTTACGTCGGCAGCACATACAAGCAAAAGGTTGGCAATTGTATTGGTCAGTATTTAATAGATTAGAATATGGCACCAAGTTATCTATCATAACAGTTGACAATTATAGCACGAATAATTTGATGATTGAAAAGGTGAAGAATAAGTTACAAATTGGGAACTTGTTGGCTAAAGAACTTTGTGAGAAGTTAGAAATATTTATACTACAATTGAATTGTTATCGGAAACAAAATATCTAACTTCGCACAATTACTTTACCAATATGTGTGAGATTAAGAAAACTTTATTTGATTAGAAGTTTGATTCCAATGATGTAATCCAAGTTATAGCAAAGCAAATGACCAAAAAGCTCAATTCTTACCGGTATATGGTTAGACATGATATGGCAAGTCATATTTATGTTTGAACCAAGATACAAAATGGAGGGAGTTAATTTTTTATATGACGTATTGTATGATTATTAGGCTCAAGAGCATGTTGATGTCATTAAACAATTATGGTATAATTTGTTTAATGATTATCAACACAAATAAAACAAAATTTAGGATCATAGTAGTTTAAGTTGTTCAGCTCCAACTTTAGGTTTAGATTCGAGATCATCTTTTAAGAGTAGTTTGATACTTTCATTTACAAAATTTATGAAAGAAAAAAGAGTTAAGACTTTTTACAGTATGATGGAGTTAGAAAAATATTTGATGTATGATTATGCAACCAAAGTTGAAAGTGTGGAGTTCGATGTATTGTGATTGTGGAAGAACTATAGAAATAATTTTTCGATCATGCAAGTAATTTCACTAGACCTGTTAGCAATTACATTATCTACTGTTACTTTAGAGTTTTTTTTTAGTAATGGCGGCCAAGTTATCAGTTCTTATCATGTTCGACTTTATCCTAATATTGTGGAAGCCCTTGTGTGTGGTAGAATTTGGTTAAATGATAAAGATATTGAGGGTGAGCTCCTTTCTTTATGATATATCAAAATTGTCTATTTTGTATTATATTAAATTACATGATCTTATTTTTTAAAATTTTATATTAATACATCCACAAGTAATGATGCGGAGGTGAGTAGTCATTCAACTGAAAAGTATTTCAATAATATAATCGATGATAATGGTATATTTACTTGTTTACTAATAATTATCATGTGCTTAATATTCATTTAAAGCAATTATTACTATGTTAGATAATATTTACATAATAATATTTCTATATATAGATGAAGTTGTGTAAACGATTGACAATCTTGATTATAACGATTATATATCTCCTTTCCTGTACCACATATTTGTTATCCTAATCTTTATTTCAGGAATTACTTATTTTACATGTAATTGCATTACTTTTTTGTAATTGAAGATATGATTATTTATTTGTTTTTTGCAAATTCCAAGCTTCAATATTTGCTCTGTAGTTTCCACTCTCCACTCTTCAAGACTCCATCATTAGTTAATCATTTTATTTTGACTTTTTGTAAATTATATCATTAATTTTTTTAATATATTAGCACTATGATATTTTTTTGTTTTGATAATATAATCTTTTTTGCTCGTTTCTTATATATAATATAATCATTTTTGTTCACTTCCTTTAAAAATAAGTTTAGTTTCAATTTATTGATTTTGTCATTTATGTATATTCAATATATACATTAAAAAACTGATTTTTCATTAAGCAAATTTGCTAATTAAAAGAATGTTGCATTTGTCATATATAATATAATATATTTAGTTCAATTTCTTCAAAAATGAATTTAATTTCAAACTATTCATTTTATCATTTTATGTACGCTTAATATATAAATTCACTAAAAAACTCATTTTTATAAAGCAACTGTGCTAATTAAATGAATGTTGCATTTATCATATATAATATAATATTTTTCACTTCCTTCAAAAATAATTTTAATTTCAACTTATTTATTTCAAACTTTTATATATACATTTAAAAAATAAAATAAAAATTTTAAAAAGGGCCAAGCCAAGCCCGAAGATGCTTTGGGTCGGGCTTAGTCCCTATCAGGCCCACATTTTATCTGTTTGCTCTTTAGAAATCGAATCTTATCTCTATACTTCCAAGTGTGAACCCCTCTATGTGACTGACGCCACCTATGCCGCAAACAAATTAGGAAGGAAACCAAGTTAAGCTACTTCACCCGCGAGAAGTAATCTTTTGGTCTTTTTCTCAAACCCCACTGTCTCGCTCACCTCCTAAAAATTGTATATAAAAACAATAGTAAGTCCTTTTCACCACGAGGGTTTTTATTAAAATTATGAAACTAGAGAGTAGTTAAAACACTCATGTCAAATACATATGTATTCGCGGACTAACAGAATTTTGAATCGTTTTGTGTATTCATTTCAACGAATTGAGAACAACTTCTCTATTATGTAAGAATAAGGTTGCATATTATCAAACTTCTCCTAATCTCACGTTACTGCAGATTTTTGGATTGGGTGTATTGACGAGTACAAACAATAAGCAACCAACCACCCCATAAAAGTTGGCCAATATCTTATAAATACTCTATAGTCCCGGTACTGTAGAATGAATAAAAGGTCGAAAAGGCAAGAGAATTTTGGCAAAACTGTGGTCCCTGCAACAGCAAAGAGGTCGTTGAGTGCTGAAAGCAACACCGACGTTCTGTTTACTTCTTCCATTCCATACGCTTTGCTTTTTCATCTCATCCATCACCCTTCAACCGTGCTGCTTTCCTTTCTATCATTTTCACCATTACCTTTTTCTTCGCGTGTTTATGTCTGGATTCGTTTGTTAGCCTGTCCTTTATGTCAATTAGAAAGTAAGACCTCGTACCAAACTTCAATTATGTGTCTAAATTTTTAAAATTTTCAATTTTTATTAAATAAAAATTGAGAAAATAAAAAAGAAACAGAACATGAAAACTTGTTTTCAAATGTTAAATTATACATTGTTTAAAGAATGAGTCACACTTTAATTATTACGTGTAACTGAAATCTCAAAGATCATAATTAACCTTTTTTCTTTGTTGCACATCATCGTCGCTTGGTAGAGGTGCGGTGGATTGGGGGAAGATGGGAACTTTTAAGTATCCCATCAATATGACGCGGACAGCTCTTCCAGTGGCAAATAAAGTTTGTTAGATTTGCCAAGAAGAGGACAAACTTCAATAAGCTCCTACCCTCACTACATTGTCGAGAATCATTTCCCCTTTAATCTTACTTTTTCCCAAAGTCATGACAAATTAAATTAGTGCATCAGACCAAGTCAGTGTTCCCAACAAACGCGATACGCCATAATTCAATCAATCATGTGGGATCAGGAAATCTTATGACAGCTTTCGCTTTTTCATCAAGATAGACCTCTACTATGTAAAGTGACTCCATAGTTTTGCCCCTCAAATTCTCTATGCTAACATAAATGGATGGCTTGATGGATTGACATAGAGTCAAGTTAGGGTTGTTAATACAGAGGATCACATACTATAGTTTTGTGGGTATCATATTACTTCTTTCACATTTAGCCTTTGTTTGGATCCTTGCTTGCACAAGAGAAAGAAAAAGAAATATTGAGGAGAAAATAATGGAAGAGAAATGTGATTTCCTCTCTTGTTTGTTTTCTAAATTTATCAAATGAGAGAATTGAATGGAAGAGAATTTTATAAGACCTTTATACCCTTGATTATAAAACTTGTTTATCTTTACTTGTTAAATTTAATAAGGATACAATGGTAATTTACTTATATTAAGCTTATCTTGTCTTAAATTTCCCCTCCTTTTCCACCAATTTGGTGGGAAATACATTTGGTCTAAATTTCTCTCCTATTCTTCTCTATTCTCTCCCTTTCACTTTGTTTATTTTTGTCCAAACAAAAGAAACCAAGAGAAATGCAATTCCCTCTCTTTCTTTTCTCTTGCTTTCCTTCCATCCAAACACAGGTTTGTTTCAACGCTATTCTAATTTATCTCATTCATATATTTATATGAGACCTATATAAATATGCGAATAAGATAAGTTGGAACAGCAAAAGTGGAGCAACATATACCTCCCCAGTTTTGTAAGTCTCACATTTATTTTCTTGTTTTTGTAAACTTTTCCATTATTTGAACCTCCTTAATTTTAAGGTTACTAATTATAATTAGAATAAAGAAAAATACATATTTGAAATTTAATTTAAGTAGAGTCTGGCATTTTTTAAATATTTTTAATATAGTTCTATTTGCATTTTTATAAATTTATAAGGACGTAAAAACTATAAAAATCTTAGTAGACATCAATAATGTTATTATCTTGGAATTAAGAATTAATCATTATTGATATTATTACTCATTAATGTGGGTAATTTATAAATAATCTCTTTATTAATAAAAATAAGACCGTGTATTATTGAGCTTTCTTTAAATCCTTGCGTTTTAGTATAATTTTTCAAAGTATTTAAAAATAAAACTATGTTCTACTCAACCGCTTTGCATATTAGCGAACTTCTTAAGTCCTATTCAAGTGAAGGGGAGGGGCTGAAAATGCGGGTACAAGAGGCAGGAGGGATGAAAAACTGCAATGTGTCGGCTGTCGTTTTCTGGCCTCTCCGGTCGTTTTTGTCCTCCTTGCTTCTGAGCAAGCTCAAACCCCGACAATATTCCTCTGCACCGCCCTCCTCTTAGACACGTGATTTTTAAGCTTCCCAAACTACCCCTCTATACAATTATGTCGACTTTGTTCCCCTGACGTAGGTCCATCTTTTGAAGGCTAATTCCGTCTTTTAATGCACCGTCAATTGGCGCGTTTCCCGATGCAAGTTGATTACTGTGACTACATGGCTAAAACGACGCCGTTAGACCCATAAGACATCTCTGCGCTTGCTGTGTCAAGGTATCAACTTCAATGTCCTTCTTTTACGTGTATTTTGTAGAGCATTGAACTACACACTTGTAACCGTCACTTGAAGTAGCTGAATGATAAACAAAACCTACAATAATGTTGGTTGGATGGATTATCATCGTATGTTAGAGAAAGAAATTGAAGATTTTAGAGAGAGAAAATACGTCTTTTACTGATTGTACTGTTTCCACTTCCTTTTCATTCATTTCATAGCAAAGTTTGCAAATTTCACTTGGCGAAACTTCTTGTTACATACATTCTTTGTTTTTTATTCACGGACGCTGTTTCCGTTTTTTCTGCTCCAGATAGCATCTGGGTTTCTCTCTTTTTTCTTTTTGGAGGAAAACAGTGAAGCTTTTCCACTTTTTTGCTCTTTCTTACCAGGTTTGTGGGGTGCATGATTTGTGTTTGACTCTAAATTCTTTATCACTTGAGAGCTTTTTGCTTGCTTTCAAGGCTGCTATAGTTTAAAGCCACTTTCCTCCGTCTTTCTTGCAATTATTAAGGGCATTGTTTTTCCCTTCTATAGTTACACTTTGATTTTCCATTTCTCCACAATCTTACTTTTATCTTCATCCATGTGGGCTGTTCACACTTTTGGGTCCTCACATTATTGAGCATTAGCTCTGGTTGCTTGTCACATCAGTGATTTTTCTGTGAGATTGGGGATCTGAGTTCTGCTTAGATTTGGGTATCCGTCTTGCTTTTTGGTACATTGAACTGATTCCTGAATCTTTCTTCTTTTCCTTTTCTTTTTCGATGTTTGCTAGAGAGACAAAGTTCTAGGAAGAGAGAAGAAAGAGCTCCTTAGTACGTTCACTCATGGCCGGAGGAGGCGGGGGCGGCGGAAAGGTGGAAGAGCCACAACCACATCCACCAAAAGAGCAACTTCCGAACATCTCTTATTGCATTACTAGTCCTCCTCCATGGCGTGAGTATATTCAATTCTTATACTTCTATTCGCGTTTCATGTACTTGTGGACTTTTACTAATTGCTTAAGCCTTAGGCTCTAATTCCTCTCTTGTGTTTTTAAGGTAAGCGTTGTGTGAATCAAGCAGGGTATGTTTTAAGTAAGCTTTTAGGAGTTATCAATTCGTACTTTTGGACATTGCATCTTGGCAACTTGGTTTTAGTTTGAAAGTAGCTTTTTTCTCTTTTTTCTCTTTTATTCCAGTTAGTAGTTGCCCTCCCTTTTAAAAGGCTAAACGATGTTTGTGTTTTGCCTCTTCAAGATTGTGGTTGCATTAAAAACAAAATAACAAAAAAGGCGAGCTGATTATTTCTTCTCAATTTGCGTTTCTTCTCTGAACAGTGTTTTATGTCCATTATACTCTCTTTTGTTTTTATTTAGGAAATTTCTGTATCGAGGTTCTATCTTGAAAAGCAGAAGGATATTCGTTCTTGCTTATATGATAATCCATTTATGTCGATGTGATTGACACGTTAAATCCTTTCAACTTTTGGGTCACAAGTAAATTGCATTTCCAGAGCTAATATTGTCCTTTCTAATATATCTACAAATTGCACGCACGAGTCTTAAAAAAGGTTGCATGTGGAACTCGGTTAACTATTTCATTTTGTTCATATTTGCGAATGTTATTGGAGGGCATGCCTCCATTTTGGTGACCTTTTAAATTTGTCATGCAGCTGAGGCTATTCTACTCGGTTTCCAACACTACATTGTGATGCTTGGGACGACTGTTCTTATTCCTACAGCCCTTGTTCCCCAAATGGGAGGTGGAAATGTAAGTCTTATGTGGAATTATGCACAAAACGGACGAGCCATTTCAGACTACTTCCTCCAAGAGTAGTCTATATTCACTGGAGACTAATGCATGTTTGCCATTCTTGTAGAGGGAGAAGGCTGACGTGATACAGAGTCTGTTGTTTGTTGCTGGTCTGAACACATTGCTACAAAGTATGTTCGGGACTCGATTGCCAGCTGTGATCGGAGGCTCTTACACCTTTGTGCCAACCACAATCTCAATTATTCTTGCTGGTCGATTTAGTGATAATCTAGATCCTATTCAGGTTTTATGATCTGAAACTTTTGAAAGTTTAAAATGTTAAGTTCATCTGGTCAGCTACTGTTATTGAAGAGTTATGATTCCTATTTAAACCATTCATTACTGCTGAAGTAAGTTATTCCGGTAGTGAAATGAAAAAGGAAAAATGAACAAAATCAATAAAAAATTTATGGACCACAATGTTCTTACAGGTGGTTGTCTCATCATCTACTGTGACTCTTTGATAACCTCTCATTTGTACACAGAAATTTAAGAGGACAATGCGTGCAATCCAAGGGGCCCTAATTGTTGCATCAACACTGCAGATTGTTTTAGGTTTTAGTGGCCTTTGGCGTAATGTCACCAGGTTAGTACTGTATATAAACTTGTATGATTAGAGGATAATGTAACGTTCAAAGCCCATTATCCTGCTGAGCATATTATAAATCTTGGCTGGTTATCGCTTGTGTAGTGAACTTGTTTTATAGGTCATGTATTTGACATTCTCATCTAGCTTATGTAAGCCAAATGCGTTTTTGAATGTCAGTACACTTATATGGGTTATACATTATTAACATTTGAATACTCAAGTAGTTGGAGTCTGTTTTAAGCTTAGTAAGGTAATACTTGGGTGTGAGAACAATCCTGTCTATACTAAGATTTTATTCACATTTTTCAGGTTCTTAAGTCCACTTTCAGCTGTGCCTTTGGTTGCTCTCGTTGGTTTTGGCCTGTATGAGCTTGGTTTTCCTGGGGTAAGCTTTGTATTGTTGCATGTGCATAATGAGGGGCAGCACATGCTGACATGTGCAAACATCTTTCTTCTCTTCTTTTTTTTTGTGGTTGTGGGTTGGGGGTGTGGTGGTGGGTTAGGAATGGGTCCTTTTTCTTAAGGCAAGGAACTTTGACTGCATGGGGTGAGTCTCAATCCAGTATCTTGTCCTAGGTGGGAGGAGCTTACTGTTGGGCTACCCTATTCCTTGCTAATACTTTTTTACAAGCTTGGTTTTAATTTTTTGTTGGATTCGTAGGTCGCCAAATGTGTGGAGATTGGATTGCCAGAGCTCATCATATTAGTATTTGTTTCTCAGGTAAATTGTGCTGTTACTACTAGAATCACATTGCTGTCAGCTATTTCCTCTTCAACAATATGACACAGGATTGTCATTGGGCTGAGTAACTTTTTTGTTCGTTTTGCAGTATATGCCTCACGTGTTGAAGTCGGGGAAGAATGTGTTTGATCGTTTTGCTGTCATATTTGCTGTGGTCATTGTATGGATTTATGCATACCTACTTACTGTAGGTGGGGCTTATAATGGTGCAGCTCCCAAGACGCAAGCAACATGTCGAACTGATCGTGCTGGACTCATTGATGCTGCTCCATGGTAGGTTTGAAGTCAGACAGCAGGACAACTTTCTATTTATTTTTGATTTTGTCAGAGTTATTCATGGAAACTATTTATGTGGTATTAGCTTTTATATGATGTAAATAGACTCAATGAAATATATAGTGTCCAATCTGTGGTTGTGATTTTTAAGAGGCTTCTGTGGAATGGTTTACCTACTAAAACTAATTGTCAGAGCATTCAAGTTAAGTAGTTAGGGCCAACTGCAAAAGTTAGGATTTTGCTGTTGATTTATTGATTTAACTTGGTCTAACTTCATGTGTTGCATATTGATTTGGAAGGCAGAAGTTAGATGATCTTTCTTAGTAAATATACCTTAGATCATTCATATGAATTAATTGTCCCAAATCAATTGCTAGAGCTAGAAAGTGGAGATAAGCTTTGTACCAGTTCCTCCTTGAACTGAACTAATTTTGTTCCTTATCCATGTCAATTTCTTGAATCAAACAAATTATCTTAAAATTCTAGTTTGGAGTTCTGGTTTAGCTTTTTGTAACTTTTATTACAGCCTGAGAATGGCTCGGATGCAGTATAAGTAACTCAAACGATTGACCAACTATATGGACTTATGTCTGTTGTATCTTTTTGGATCAGGATCAGAGTTCCTTATCCCTTTCAATGGGGCCCACCTTCATTTGATGCGGGTGAAGCCTTTGCTATGATGATGGCATCCTTTGTTGCTCTTGTTGAGGTTGACATTTTTCTCTTCTACTTTTTCTTTCCATGTATACAGTTTTAAAACTAAGAATTGCATCACATAGTAATTGGCATCAAAACTGTTTTGTTCTTTCACTGGTGATATTTCCCCTTACTGCCCCTATCCGTCCATTCTAGTAGGAAATAAGTATTTACTTTCCTGTTGCCCGTGGCATTATGATGTGAATACTAATTGGGTCATTGTACTTGCTGTTGAGCTGAAATCTAGAATCTACTGGGTACTGAAATCTAGCTCCATCTGTAAGCAAACCTCAACCAGTTTTACAGGTTGCAGTTTTTACCAAATCATTGTCAACATTATTTTTGTGTGTGCTTGTGCCTGCAAAACTCATGAATTGGTACGGTTTAAGATTGTGACGACGGATTCTGGTGCTTATTTACATTGTTATCTTATATAGTACATGAATTTTATTCATTATGCATTACAAATTTGCAGTCTACTGGTGCCTTTATTGCGGTGTCAAGATACGCAAGTGCAACTCCAATGCCCCCTTCTGTTCTTAGTCGTGGTATAGGTTGGCAGGTAACTGAAAATGATTGGTTTATGTGAAAAATAAAAATCTTTGTTTTATGTAACTGTTTCATGAGTTTGAGTTCTTAGATCATGCATTGACTTCTTGACCTTATACATACATACATACATATATATACTTCTTGACCTTATGTTGCACCCACCCACTTTTGACTGAAAACTAACCCCCCAGAGTTAGAAAAACTTCAACTTGAGTGAAAACTAATTTTCCTTTTCTGTGTTAACATTTTGTTTCTTCCCAGGGAGTTGCTATATTGCTCTCCGGGTTGTTTGGAACAGTAAATGGATCCTCTGTGTCTGTGTAAGATTCTCGCCCAGAAAACTTTCTTTTGATAATGTGTACTTTTTAAAAAAGCATGGATATGTGACATTTTTTGATCAGAGTATTGACCCTTTTTTAAACAGAGAAAATGCTGGTCTTTTGGCCCTGACACGAGTTGGCAGCCGTAGGGTTGTCCAGATATCTGCTGGATTTATGCTTTTCTTTTCCATTCTGGGTTAGTCTTATCAACTTTGAAGATTTTCTTTAGAGCTTGTTATGGTTCATATCTTTCTGAGAGTACATTGTATACCATTAAACTTTGTGGTGTTCTGCAGGAAAATTTGGGGCAGTATTTGCTTCAATTCCACCCCCAATTTTTGCTGCTTTGTATTGCCTTTTCTTTGCTTACGTGGGTATGTGAAGTTTTGACGGTTTGAAGTCATGGATTCTTAATTTGTTGTGGTTTAGTAATGGCATTATGTATGTCTAGGTGCTGGAGGTCTGAGCTTTCTCCAGTTCTGCAATCTCAACGCCTTCCGAACAAAGTTCATATTGGGCTTCTCTATCTTCCTTGGTTTGTCCATACCACAATATTTCAACGAGTACACAGCGATTAATGGCTATGGTCCAGTCCACACAACAGCAAGATGGGTAAGCTGTGATTACTTCGGTTTCAGTTGCTCTTGTTTGGGAAAACTATTACAAGAAGCTAACTAAAGAATTCATGTTTTTTCTTGGCAGTTCAATGATATGGTAAATGTTCCTTTCTCATCAGAAGCATTTGTTGCGGGCTGTGTCGCATATTTCCTGGACAACACCCTGCATAAAAAGAATACTAGGAAAGATAGGGGTAAGCATTGGTGGGACAAATTCCGCACGTTCAAAGGTGATACAAGGAGCGAAGAATTTTATTCCCTGCCTTTCAATCTCAACAAGTATTTCCCATCGGTATGATATGGGATTAAATCTTATTCATAGGAAGTGCTATTCAGGAGATCACATGACAATCTTGCGATTGTTCCCTCTTTTGTGAAACTTATCACACGCTATACAGCAGTATAGCATCGAGACTTCCTTTATAGGGTACTTTTCACATTTGTTGAATTTGTTCTTGTAAATCCAATGAAAGAAATGCCCTTGAAGCAGCAACGAAGTAGTTTTCGTATCTGTCAGTTGTTTTTCCACCTTGATCTTGTTTCCATTTCCTATGATTCAGACATTCCATTCCCTGCATGCCCATTTATCTAATTCAGATTTTGTGTTAGTAGATGAAATAGTTGACAAGTCCATTCTCAATCCTACGGTCAGCTTCTTGTTTAGAATTCTGATCTGGGTGCCTGAAAAAGTCACGCAAGATGGTTACGGCCATTGACTGACGATAGCTGTGGAAAAATGGTGTGGTGAAATGGGACCTTAAGCATTTATTTGGCGATGGAGGACTGACTACAGGTTTAACATGAATCACAGGTTTGATCATGAGAACGTGGTGGCAGGGTTGCCAACTCTCAGGTCTTCCAAATTTGATATGAATCACGGGAGTCGTATCATGGACCCTTGGAAATGACACAAATAACTCGGGCAATAGACTGTAACAGACTTATTAGATCGAAAGTGACCGGCAGAGAATTCCATGGAGGAAAATGGAGTTGATTTATTGTTGAGGGACAAGGAGGTTGGGAATGTAGAAGTGAGAAATGGGAAAATTACATGCGAGTCTAGTTTCTCCCTGTGTAGAGAATTGGTCAAAAAACAAGCGAGCATAACAAAAACGTCAGCTGATTGCAAAGGGATAGAACGTGGAAGTTGAATTGAAAGTCGTTTTTAAATTCAGACTCACTCAAACCTAAGATTTATATGTCATTAAAGAAACCATCCAAATGAAGAATTTAAACCGATAAGTTGAATGGTTCGTTAACAATCACGCCTGCTTGGAAGAAAGCCAGAAAGCTATAAAATGGTAACCCAACAGAGGCCCTGTTTGCTTTAGTTGACTGCAATAGCTTTAAATAAATTGTGTATGTAATATATCACAAGTTATGCACTTTGGAACTCTTTTTGACAAGTCAAAATTCTAAAGTCGAGTTTGATTTAAATAGCTTTTTAAAGACCAATTCAAAACTTAAACAAGATCTCAAAACACCTGGGATTCAAAGGCAAGGATTTAGCATATGGAGACTTTTAAATATAAAAAAGGACCATCAGGTGAATTGGAGTTCCAAAATTGTATTACTTTTAAGGAGATAGTACTGGAAATATGTCTTGATGATGGTGGGAAATAGTTGCAGATACCCTGATCAAGTCCAGACTCCAGATGTTAAGTTAATTCTTGATTTGACATTTGTCAAATGTGTTTAAAATAAAAGTTCAAAAAGTCAAGGAATGTTAGTGATAGGCTCTAATTGAAGATATGGTCTACAATTTAACTCCTATTTTTAGAAAATATTGTTGCATTAGTTTATTTTATGTTTTGTTATCTTAGTTGTTGATTTGTTATGATCCATAAATTTGTAAATTTTCTATCATATTTTTCATGCGTTTAGGTCAGTTGGATTAATGAAATCTATATCTCTTTTTTAATAAAGCACACAAGTATTTTAAATATATATAAGATTTATATAGCGTATATCTAAGAGAAAAAGTGGACAAGGATTAAAGTGAAAGAGATTAACAAGTTTAAACTTTAGTATTCAGGATGTTCGAGAAAACATAATGAGAAAAGTATCTTGGTTATCAAAGAACTCATACATCATATTGTAAAGGGTAAAGAGGACTAATAATAAGATTTTGTCCTTAAAGATTGTAATAAAAGATGTTGTTTCCAATATGATATGTGCTTATGCATCCTAAATAGGGTTAGATGAACAAATTAAGCATTAATACTAGGAAGAACTAGATGAGGTGATTCAACAGTTTCCTCCTAACGAGAGAGTTATTTTAGAAGGAGGCTTTAATGGTCATATAAGGACAACTTTAGACAGATATTCATAGACTCATTGGTGTTTCGGGTACAGTGATAAGAATGATAGTGAGACTGCTTTGTTGGATTTTGTAGTAACATTTTTCAAGAAAAATGAGGAGCACTTGGTGACTTTTAAGAGCAGAATCACGAAAACTCAAATTGAATACTTTCTGGTAAGGCAGAGTGTTCAACTTAGTTGCAAGGATTGGAAGGTGATACCCAGCTCTTGGTTGTCAACACAACATAGATTGTTAATTATGGATTTTATAATTAAAGGTTGGAGGAAGAAGAGAGTCCTACAAGATATACCAAGTCAGATAATAGAACCTGAAAGGGGATATAGTGAAACAACTTAGTGATATAGAAATATATGAAGAAAAATAAAAATTGTAAGGAGAAGCTAACCAGATGTGCAAGGGAGTGGCAAATCTTTTGAGGATTGAAGCTAAAGAGATCTTGGGTGTTTATAAAGGGCCTAAGGGTAATAAGATGGAGTTTTGGTCGTCAAATGAAGATGTACAAGAAAAGGTTAAGATCAATAAGGTAGTCTGTAAAACTTTATTGAATAGCAACACAAAGTTAGAAAGGGTAACTATTAAACTTTATTGGATAGCAACACAGAGTTAGAAAGGGTAACTAATAGAAAAAGTTACAAACTGGCAAAGAAAAAGATAAAGAAAATAATCTAATAAGCTAAAACAAGAGCACGAGAAATTATACCAATGATTGAAAACTAAAGATAGAGAAAAAGATACTTTTAAGTTGGCGAGAACTGGAGAATAGAAAACAAGAAACTTAAATCAAGTTCGTTGTATAAAAGATAAAGCAGGATAGGTTCTAGTGGCTGAAAATGATATAAAGAGAAGACAATAAAAATAATCTATAGCTTTTTTAATGAAGGCGTAGAGACAACATCTCTTTACGTGATCCTAGTACATCTGATAGGTATCACAACTTTATTTGTTGTTGGCAGACCACAAGGAAAGAAATTAAAAGAGCTTTAAGAGAGATGAAGAGTAGAAGGGCAACAAGGCCTGGTGAGATATTTATAGAGGTGTGGAAGAGCTTAGGCGAAGAGAGTCTTATTTGGCTAGCCAAACTTTTTATTGTGAACCTTAAGTCATCTAAAATTCCAAATGAGTGGAGGCTTAGTATGCTAATTCCTTTATACAAGAATAAATGAGACTTTTAAAGCTATAACAAATATAGAGACATCAAACTACTTAGTCACACCATGAAGTTCTAGGAGAAGGTGATTGAGAAGAGAGTGAAAAAGGATGCGTCCATCTCAAAGAACTAGTTTGGTTTAACCAAGAAGGTCCATGATAAAAACTTTACAGATCCTTAGAAGATTAACAGAATATTATAGGGAAAGATATCATAACCTACACATGATTTTTATTGACTTAGAAAAGGCTTATGGCAAGTTACCTAGGAAAATTACGTGAAGGTGTTTAGAAGTTAAAGGAGCTTTTATAACTTATATACATGTTGTTAAGGACATTATGAAGGTATTAAGATTAGAATAAGGATGATATGAAGAGAAATATAGCATTTTTCTATACACAATAGGCTCCTCACTGAGACCCTTTTTATTTGCAGTAGTGATGAATGAGCTCACAAAGAATATCCAAAGGGATATACCTTGATGTATGTTATTTGCTGATTAATTTATTTTAGTAGATGAGATAAAAGAGAGTGTCGATGTCAAGTTAGAACTTTGGAGGGATGCATTGGAGTTGAAGGGTTTGAAATTGAGCAAGATTAAAACTAAGTACTCAGAGTCTAACTTTTAAGGCTATAAGGTGGCTTTCAATGTGAACGTAGAGATTGACTCAACAGTAATACCATAAAAGAGTGTTTCAAGTATTTAGGATCTATCATACAAAGCAATGGAGAGATCAATAAAGACATTGTTCACCGTATCAGATCAAGGTGACTTAAATGGAGCAGTGTAGCCGGAGTTCTATATGACAAAAAGATATCATTCAAGCTCAAAGGTAAATTCTATCATTTAGCGATTAGGCTAGCCATGCTCTATAGGGCAGAGTGTTGACCTATCAACTAGGTGCATAGTCATAAGTTAATGGTGATAGAGATGAAAATGCTTCGTTGGATGTGCAACCTTATCAGAAGAGATAAAGTCAGGAATGAAATAGTAAGAAACAAATTAAAGGTGGCTAATATTAATGAAAAATTAAGAGAGAGGCAAGACTTAGGTGGTTTGTATATGTTAACAGGAAACATCCCGACTCTTTTATGAGAAGATTGTACTTAGGGATCGCAAGAGGGAAAAAAAAAGGCCTATGAAGAAGTAGGGAGAGTTGATCGAGAATGATATGACATTCTTAGAATTTTCCGAGGATGTGACCTCAATAGAAAATTTTGGCATACTAGAATATGGGTAAATGATCTTATATAGAGAGATACTTCTCTTTCTTATAGGTACTTTAAACATTTTCTTTTGAGTCTTATGTCTTGTATTTAACGTAAACATTTAATATGTAGTACTTAACCCTAAACATTTCCTTACTTAGTCTAAATATTCTCTTGTAATGACTTGTTTATTTTATTTATTTATTAGTCTTCTTTCTTGTTTGTGTATTTATTTACTTATTTTATTTTTTATTTTTAATCATTACCTTGTTCTATATTTATTATATTACTTATTTTTATATTTCTATTTGTATGTATGTATGTATGTATGTATGTATGTATTTATTTATATTTATTTATTTATTTATTATCATCATCATCATCATCTTTTTCTTCTTCTATTATGTCTAATTTCAATTTTAATTTTTGTTACTTTATTATTTTCTTTTATTGATTTTTAATTTTTAACTTTTAATTTATTTTATTATTTTATATGGGTTTATCAAACATAGTCTCCCTACTAGTTATGAGTAAAACTGCATATTTTTGGATCTCTCCAAACTCGTGTTCAGCAAAATTTCTACTAGAATGTTATTATCACAAGTAATATCATAACCTTCTTTTAAAGGGATTTGTATTACAAATAAATAATTATGTGTAAGTATTTCAAATAAAATACAATTCTTTTCTAACTCATATTACTATATTGAATAGGAGTATTTTAGAAACAATATAATTCTTTAAACCCATATTCTTAAGGGGAAAAGTAAAAAAAAAAAAAGTTTCACATTAGTTCCACCTCTAATATTCACTAGTAAAAGTTGTTAAAACAACTATCTATCGATGAAATTGAAATCTTTGGGAAGCAATGATAAAGGAGTTGGTACTATTATCTAAAAATCTTACAATGCAACAAATTAAGAATCATTAAGAAAGAAATTCAAAATAGTTTAATGCTAAAACTTGCCTTTATTGAATTGTTTCTAAAAATTTGTTTTTCGAGATCATGAACTTAAAAACAATGTTTCAAATATGAGAAAATCTTAGTCAGAATTTCACGGCAATACAAGAATAAAAATCATAAGAGACTTGAATTTAAGGACAGAATTCGAGCTGTAAAAAATGAAAGGCTCTGAGACTTCCAAGGAGGATGCATATATGCTGTTGAAGATTATCAACAAGTTCAACCTTATTGGAAAAGATATGCTTGACATCAGTGTAGTTGAGAAGCTTCTAGTCACTCTACTTGAAAGGTCTGAAACTAAGATTTATGTTAAAGGAAATCAAAGACATTTTACAAATTATATTGGGAAAGCTTCTTAACTATATGTAAGCTCATGAACAAAGAAGACATAATAGAGAAAATGAAACTTTTTAAGGTGCCATATAAGCCAATTTGCAGACTCATGATCTTGGAAAAGGTAAAGAGGAAAAAATGGTGAAAAACAAATGTAATTCAGCTGTAGGTGTTGGCAACAACGGAACTCTCGGAACAAACATTAGTAATTCAAGTACCAGTGGAGCAAGCAGTAATAAAGGAGTCAATCATCCTTCTTTTCTTCAAAATTTTGTGGCAAAATCAACCATTCTCATTCCAACTGCCAGAGCAATAATAAGTGAATAAAAATATATTTGTCAATCAAGAGGAGTAGTAGTTGTTTATGGCTTCGTGCTATATAAGCAGCATCAAGGTGAAATTTGGCCACATGATCAATAATGTAGAGTTTTTCAAAGAGCTTGGGAAAACATCACTTTCCAAAGCATGCTTAGAAATGAAGAATATATATTTGTGAAAGGTAAAGGTTTTGTTGTAATGAAACTCTTTCTGGGGAAGGTTTTTAAGTGAATTTTGAGAACATGACATGTATGATCAAAGCTACAAATTGTTTTCTATTAAAAGGAAGGGAAAGAGCTTCTTGATTGAACTAATGCAGAAAGAATAAGTAGCGTATCAAGTTTCTGTAAGAACTACTAACATTTAACATAAAAGGTTCGGCCATTATTATTATTCTATTATCCTTTCAATGAAAAAAATGTGATTGATGCTTGAATTTGATCCATTGGAAGAAAGAATCTCAAGTTACCAAACTTTTCAATTTGGTTAGCAAATAAGGCTACTCTTTCCACAAAAGGCTTTGGGCACCTTATATAAGCTTTAGCTCATATATATTGAACTTCGAGGGCCTTTCAACACATCATCTCTTAAATGCAGTAAGTATTATATTGCATTTATAGATGATTTAACCAGAATATGTTGGATATAATTTCTCAAGTTTAAAATTAAAGTAGTTGATGTGTTTTGGAAATTTAAAGCTTGGGTAGAAAATCAAAGTGGTTGCAAGATAGTCGTGTTAAAGTATTATAACAAAAAGCAATATATGTTAGATCAATTTAACAAATTTTGTGAAAAGGATGAAGACCATCAATGCAATTTTTTTTATCTATAAAAAAGACTGTATTGATTTAATTATTGTTTTTATTTATATTGATGATCTTTTAGTCACAGGTAGCAATTAGGAGTTTATTGGTATTTTCAAAGTTCATATGTTGAAGGAATTTGATATGACTAATTTGGAATTGATGTGTTACTTTCTTAGTTTGGAAGTGAGACTAAAAAAGTAGATCTTCATTAATCAGTGAAAATATGCCAAACAATCTCAGAAAAGTTCCATATAGAATATTGCAAATCTAATGACCCTCTTATACAACCTAGAGTCAAGTATGGCAAGAATGATGGTATTACTAAGGTAGATGATAATCACTACACATGTTTAATTAGATGCCTTGCATACTTCACTACTTAAAACCTAGTATTATATAAGTTTTAAGTTTCTTTGCCTAAGTTTATACATTGTGCAAGCGAGGAATATATGTAAATTACTAAATGTCTAATTAGATACATGAAAGGAATTGTTAACTATAAAGTTAAATTTGTAAATTGTCAAAACTCTTAAGCTAATAAGTTTTTCTAATAGTAATTGGATAGGTTATGTTGATAATTTAAAGTTACAATTACTTATCACTTTATTTGCGATTCAAGAAGTAACAAACACAGTTTAAAATATTGGAAGATGAGTTTGTTACTTCTATTATAACATTAAATCATGTAATATAGCTTTAAAAACTTATTGAAGATTTGAGTTTGATACAACAAGAACCAACTTATTTTTTTTTTAATCTTAAGCTTATTGAATTGTATTGAAAGACGTCAATCATATTAAAAATAAAAATTGAAAGAGTAAGTACATTATTTGATAGTAAGCTCTAATTGAAGACATAGTCTATAACTCAAGATCAAACCGTGGTTCAATCCTCCAGCGGTGGTCGGGCCTGCAACTGGGAGCCCTTAGGGTTGGGGATCAACCTTTTGGTACAAGTCTATAACTCAAGACCTATTTTCTAGGAATCATTACATCATATTATGGACTTAGATTAGGCTACCTTTTATAATTATTTTAGTTGTTGATTTATTACGATAACGATTTTATGGATTTATTATCATCTTTTTGTTATATTTTACGTTGGTCATTTGGAAACAGTCTCTCTATTAATTAGGATAAAGTTGCGTACTGCTGAACCTTTCCAAGCTTCTTGTTTTAGTGGAATTTTTACTGGGTGTTGTTGTTTGTTTATTATTATGTTTTCACGTGCTTAAGTTAATTTGATCAATGAAATTTGTAGAACTTTTTGGGTCAAATAATAACATATAGTCCTAAGGTTTTGGGCTAGACGTTGAATATGTTATGTTTTTTACGATAATGTTGAAGGTTCAAAAATGTTTTCGGAAAGATAGGGAAGGGAAGGAGGAACTGTTGTTTTTATTTTCTTAGGACCAACAAAGTTCTCAACTTTTGATGGATCTAAATAAGATGATTAATTAAAAAATGGTATTCAGATCCTCTGTCTAATATTACTCTGTCTTATTTTATCTTGTGAAATCTCAACCATTTATTTTGCGGGACCCACATAAATAAATGACTGAGATTTATTGGATACAATAAAACACCATAATATTGAATAGAAGATCTGAACTCCAAAAAATGGTATGAATTGGTTCAGATACGAAGTAGGCAGTGGAGTTCAGAGGGGTAGACATTGATAGAGCGTAGATGCTGCAAAAAAGTAGTAAAGAAAGGCCAAGGAGACAAAGTGGGAAGTAAGAGTTGGTGCCAAGTCCTGCAAAAGTCGATGCTTTATATTGCAGTAAAGACCCTCCCAAGTCCCAACTTCCAAGCACACAGCAAATGATGATAACTAGATATCACTCACTTTACAGTCAACATTAGGCTCAGAGAATTCTTGGAAACACCAATCAGAACCGCACTAATCTTACTTTAAAGCTAAAATTGGGGTTAAGGAATCAAACCCCACTCAGCAGTGGACCTTGTATGAAGATCAGATACCATTCTTTTAATCCAACAGTGCCTCATCATTGAGTTTGAGCAACATCACTGTTTTGGACCATATATAAAGGTTGTTAGAAGGAAGAAGGTTGTTATCTTTAAGTGTGTAATAAATAAAATTCTAATTATATGTAAATATTATAAAATATATATATCAAATAAATTACTTGATAAAAAGTAACAATTCAATTGACTAGTTCCTATGGTTTCTAATGATAGACTACTTCTCTGGTTTTTTTTGTTTGCCAGGACCCCAGTAGGTGCAAACAGAAAGTATTCTTGGAGTTGGAGATCTTCAGCTTACTTCATATACCAGCTGACACAAAGCTACAAAAGACACCTAGCTCAATTTTTGGTTTCTGTCATGTATTATTGGTGAAAGAAACAAAGTACAACTCGTCACAAGAACCCTAAAAACTCTGTATGTGTCGTTGGGTGAGGATATTTCAATATAAAGAAGGCTAAAATATAAGAATTAAAACCATAAATGCCAAGTTATCTAGTAACAATGGGGACCAACAAATGTCGTACCTATTCCCTTCCCATTTCAATTTGTGAAAAGGAGAAGAAGCTGAATGCTACCCACATATTTTGTATGTTTGAATCAAAGAATAAACAAAATGGAAATGTTGGACTTCTGATATGATTATCTATGGCTGTACAGATTCTGCACAAAGACAAGTTATGATCTTTGGCGTAATACTATATTTAATGTCAATACCTCCCCACACTTTACAATCAGAAAACAAGTACCTCATTAAAGTTGGGCAGCTACAGTTCTTAACCTTTTCACATGGCCGCTTCTCCTACTTGATCATTAAGATTAACTTTTGTGGACTCAGGTTGTTTTAATAAAACATTCATTGATGTACTTAAGGTACGTGGAAACCTGAAACCAACTTGGAGGTCCTAACCAGAATCTTTCAGAGTCTTAAGTTTCAGGTATATTTTAATGTTTCTTCCACCCAGTAGCTCCCCTGGAATTTTTATCTCAAGTTGCACAAATACTATGGTAGTAAGGTCTGCTTTGAGTCTGTGAGTTGCGATGATAAGAGTCGCTAAAGTAATATATAATCAGATCACTGAAAGATATGGAGAATCAGCAGTGTAATCTGGAGAGATTACTTCTGTTTTGTTTCAGTTAAACCCAATTCCCATTTCCCAGGTGGATAGTCAACTTTTCTAATGAATCTAAGTTCGCTTGCTTAGGTTTGAGGAACATCATTATATTTTTTCACCCAAGATGCATACTACCTTAATTAAATTCATTTGAACTAAGATTGTTGTTTTGTTTATAACATTAGGTAGTATCATGCACATATCCCGTTTACAATTACACGTACAAGCATTGCAGTAAGATAAGGAAAAGGAAATGGTAAGAAAACAGCATTGCAAAGCTGGAAAAGTAAAGGAAACGAGATATACAAGTTGGTGACAAAAAAGATAACATTGTCAGAGGTCGAGACAGGAAAATCTGAAGGACCAGTGAAGGTCTACAACTTGATGCACTGTTTTGTTCCCAAATTGAGAAACAAAGGCATGGAAGGCACATCATTTTGCTTCCCCGTTAAAACACAAGGGAAGAACTCAGGAATCATTGTGCAGGGTCAAATCATGCACAACTCACTCTCATTCCAGTTCCAATTCTGTTGGGTTGGGTGAACATTATATTCATTATACGTATTGGTACTGGTACCACATTCCAGGTGGCTTACATTATGGTTGCTTGCCAATTGCCAATTGCCCGCCCATCTTCAAGCTTTTCAAAAACAACAAATAAATACTGAAGTGCAGCAAGATTCCTGGACTGTTTTTGAGCTATGTATTATGGCTGTTAATCTAAAACTTTTGCCATAGGATACCAAATTAAAACAGGAAGGTAAAAGCTCTGCCTCTAGCTTTATGAGAAAGATTAAACAAAAGAGGCAGCTTTTTTAGCGATAGAAGAAGTGATGGGATTCTTTACTTTTGCAAGAAGAACAGAAGAATATTTGCATAACTTTTCAGGCCAAAATGTGACTCCACATTCTATAAAGGTGAGTGAATAAATTAAGGAGTG
Organism: Erythroxylum pelleterianum; assembly: GCA_027563865.1. Classification (NCBI taxonomy): domain Eukaryota; kingdom Viridiplantae; phylum Streptophyta; class Magnoliopsida; order Malpighiales; family Erythroxylaceae; genus Erythroxylum; species Erythroxylum pelleterianum. The sequence goes on along the minus strand of JAOQMR010000006.1, from coordinate 25,080,980 downwards.
CCCACGTCCCTCTTCCCCACCCATTTCACGTTTTGATGCTTCAAATGTAAAAACTGCACCTAATCATGATGAGTGATAACCACTCACTTTTTCATTATCCCATCTTATTACCGTAAGCAGCAGGCAGAATCCAAGTATAATTACATTGTTTATCGCATCTATCTTGGGGTTACCATGATCTTTTGTTTGGCCAGCCAACCACAGCTCACCACACCATCGCCATGTGAGAGCTCCATTATTCTCCTCCTTTCCTTTCCTCCATCACCAAAATTTAACATAACTTCCTTTTCTCAACTCAACTCTTTTATTTAATAATGGCAAAGACATACGTATTATGTTGAGGGCGGTGCTGTGATCCTGACTAATAATGCACGAGTGATTCAATGTTTCTCTCGTAATGGAATATCCTACCTAATCTCTCAATCATTAACGAAGAAAATTAAGGAGAGGCTCAGGCTCAGGCTCCCTCCCAAAAACTAGTTTCTCGATTCAAATCTCTTTAAAGCTATGTTCTTAAATGCTTAGATGTTGATATATATTTTTAGACGCTTTCAAAACTCTCCCTTGACTGGGTATAATATAAACGTTGGTGACTTGTGTAGCCCACCTCACTACAGCCATTTTGGACCATAGATTTAGAAAAGCTAGCCTTTTCTGAATAAAACAGGAAGCCATTTACCGCTTGAAAAGATCGATATTGGTAGGTACTATTAGTGGCTATAAAAGATACTCGAAGCTACAATACTCCAGTCTCCTCTGCTTCTACTTTCCTTACTTTTTATCTCTTCATTCTCTACTTGGAGGTACGGAGGAAGAGGGAGAGCGTTAGAGAGATGGGCAATTGTCAAGCAGTGGATGCAGCAACTCTAGTGGTGCAACACCCAAGTGGCAAAGTAGAGAGGTTCTATTTGCCTGTTAGTGCTAGTGAGATTATGAAGATGAACCCTGGTCACTATGTTGCCCTTCTTCTCTCCACCACCTTGTATCCATCAACAACCAATGCTCAACAATGTCCCAACAACAGGTCTACAGATGACACCCACAGTAACAACAATGGTTCTGTTCGGTTAACCAGAATTAAGCTTCTCAAGCCTACGGATACTCTTGCTCTTGGGCATGTTTACAGGCTCATCACCACCCAAGGTGGGTTGAGTTTCAGTTTCTACCTTATTTTTTTTTGTCTTCGGTTTTTAAAGTTTAGATTTGTAACGAATTCTTTTGTTGTCTCCGGGGCTGTTTTAGAGGTTATGAAAGGATTGAGAGCAAAGAAGCAAGCGAAGTTGATGCAAAACCAGTCAGAATCTGGTGAAAGGCTAGAAAGGGCGAGAGAGAAACAGACCTCCGGGTTGGATTCGGAACAAAAAGGATCTGAGCTTGATGAGGAAAATCAGGTAAATTTTATCCCTCAACGTTTTCTAATACATTTGCAGAAGATTGTAAATTTTTGCATATTATGGGCATTAACAAGAAACCATCTTTTAGCCTCATGTCGTTTATTTTTTCTCAATTTCTTTATTCGATCTTGTTAACCAGAACGAGATGTTAAGGATGTTGTTTCAAATTTAATTTTTTTCCAATCACCTGACACTTTCAGATGACCAAACATGAAAGGAACCGACCAAGAGCAGTAGTCTCTATCAACTCTGCAACAGTCAGATCAAGAACATGGCAACCATCCTTGAAAAGCATCTCAGAATCAAGCAGCTAATCATGGCTACGATCTGCATACCATGTAGCGTAAAGTACATGAAAAGCAAATGGACTCATCAGAGAGAGGTTTTTCAGTATTGTAAAAGCCTGTGGTCTTCTGTACAGATAAGCCTTGGAGATAAGGGCAGGTTAATTAATCCCCACCCCATGGAATTGAAGATTTGGTAACGCTAACATGTTTAGCGGAAGGTGGTGGTGGTGTCTCAAAGAGAATTTGTAACTAATAGGTGTTCTGAAAATGATTATATCAAATAAGAGTTTGCTTATAAAAACTGCAGGTTGTATCAGAAGGAAATAAAAAGAACCAGCTTTCCATCTCCGATGGAGAACCAAATGTGCATATAAGGCAAAGCATCAGCATTTTCCACGTGAACATGAAGCTTTTAACATAATTTTAAGTAACTTCTTATTAAAATAGAATGATTTGATACATCTAAAAAATTTTAAAAGTTGGAAATTAATATTTTAAAATATAATTTAAAATAATTTTTTTACAGAGATTTAATTAACTTAAAGAGTTTAATGATTATTTGAATTAGTTTCAAATTATAAATAAATTATGAGTTGTAAGGAAAAATTTTTATATTAAAAGGAGTTTTTTTTGAAAAACATTAAATTGAGTTCTCAAAAGCTTTTGAAATTGAGACTCCAGTTTTATTAATAATTTATTTTATAGTTATTATTATTATTATTATTTTGTATTATTATTAATTAAATTATCATTACTATTTAGTAAAAAAACTTGTTCATTAATTTTTCAAATAAATTAAAAAATAAACCCAGAATTTACTTTACAATTAAGGGTTTGGATCAAATCTTTTCTTTCAGGTGTTCTTATCATATTTTATTAAATCTTATTTATATATTTAATTTTATAAATATATAGAAAAAAAATTAATAGAAAAAAAAAACAAACAAAATAACTCTAACAGAAAATTTGACGTTTCAAGCTATTTTTAAAAACTATTTGTGACTATGATAAGTAGTATACCCCAGCCTGATGCCAAGTTGAATGCTTTGGTCCCTGCATCAGGTGGAGGATAAGGCTTTTAACTTCAAACTTCAAAGACTTCATATATTGAAATTCTCTTAAAGCTGCTGCTGGATTGAGACTGATGCGCAGAAATGGGATTAAAACGTGTCAGAACGGGTATGGAAGCTACTGTTTGAATGCCAAAGATCAAAATGGCCGCTTCCTGTTCTGTTTTCAACACACCATCTGATTCTGAACTTGTCTCGATGGATAACAGGTCCCATCAATTTATTGCATATCTATTTTTCTGCTCTGGAGATCTCATGTTTTTCAGCAAATGATCTTGCACCTGTTTACTTCATCCTGACGGCAAGAAAAGTTTGACACTAACATTGTTTTGTTGATATTTATGGTTTCTTCTCGAAAAGCATACAACATAGTACAGGATTAAGACTTTAGAAATCGGCATTGGTTCTTGGCAATGGGACAGGATACCTACAGCTTGCAAGTTAAAGCAAAAGCTCAATGAGCACTTTGCAGTCAAACATGCTACAGTGAACATTTAAGTCCGGTAGGAACGACTCTCATCGTATTTAATAATGTTGGGATCAAAGTTCAACTCGTAGGACCTTAAGAAAAATAAGCAAAGTTGTACACTTCTGACTTTCTTTAGCAAGTCGATGCATTAAAGAAGCAGAATCTTCGTTTTGCATAAACTGCGTACTTTTGCGCCGCTTCTAATTCTATCTAAAGCAAAAGAAGACCGTTTCTTTTTCTTTAATGCTCCACTTCACACAAACTTTTACGTTGGACAACTGGACAAATCACATAAATCAACTTTTGTGATATACTTGATTATTTATCTTGGCCTCTGTGTTTTTAATTTGTTCACCTTAGTTCCTGTATTTTTTATTCTCATTCAAGATATCCCAATTGAGTATTTTCGGACAAATTTACCCTTAGATTATTGAAATACATTTTTTTAATCTCTTGATTCCAAGGATAAATTTGTCCGAAAATACCCAATTGGGGTATCTTGAATGAGAATAAAAAATACAAGGACTAAGGTGAACAAATTAAAAACACAAAGGCTAAGATGAATAATCAAGTATATCACATAGGCTTGTTATGTGATTTGCGGGACAACTGCAACCAACTCGCCATTGGAACATTCTCTAAGCATGTATCTGAAATGGAATTCCTATCAACTGTTCAATATCTGTCTCTTGTAAGACAAATCATTGCGCGCAGAATCAGGTTTAAGGAGGGAGTTGTCCGGCAAATGAACGTGGACAATAGGCCACGCCAGAACTGATTCATCATTTGCTTATCTAAATAAAATATCTGGTAATAACACCTGCTAGAACTATGCGTCCCATAATGGTCTCTGATTGACATGGAGAGGTAGCTCAAATTTCGCAGTGCAGACAGTTGTGTCTGCAGAAGACAGTCCCCCTGACTCCCTTTTCTTCCATTGCAATCTGAGATTAATAGCTAAGCTTACGCAGCTAACCAGTTAAACCGGCTATTTCCAGGGACGTAGCCTTTTTACATATGGTGCTCCTTAAAAAACGCATATCATAACTTGTTGAAGAGATCTTAAAGCTGCATGACCTATCTACCAATCACATCTACACCATAACTAGATCTCCGAGGCCCAGTACTGTTCTCCAGTAACTTCTAGGTCTTTGACCTTTGCCGACCCCGTTAAATAAATCCAGGATCGAGACCTGTTCAACGGGCCCACCGAGAACCATCGGCCCTGTAAGACACCTCACCTCCTCCCGTTGAAAGTTCTTAGTTTTCCCATTGAAAAGTTGCTTTCTCGTCCGATTGAAAGAAACGAATGAGAGCTTTTCTCCCATTGAGTGGACATTGGACAAGCATCGAGTTCAAAGTTTCTGAATTTCATCTTTCCTCTTAGGATTTGCTTGATAGGTACTAATCACACTTTTGTTTAAACAAGCTGTAAGATTTTCTAGTGAATCTTCCTATTTGTAAGATACACTAATGATAGATTTCATTAGCACTGGGGTTTACCATTATCCACACGAGTCCCTAGCATCATGTTCTTGTTCGTATCAGAAGATCAAAACATCGATCGTTGCATTGTAGTGTTTGGAAGACAAACACTTACGTGACAAACTTGAAAATCTTGGAGATGGGGACGGCAAGCAGGCCACGGAGAACAATTAGAAGGGTGTATACATGTAACGAAGATTCACATGAATACGAGTTGTAGAAACATGTACCAGAAGATCAGGAGAACACACGCAACATAAAACCAAAGAAAAGAAAGCACCTCAAAGTGAACTGGAATATAAATACAGAACTTCTGGTATTCAGTTCACGGTCTGTGACAAGGGCAGCAACACCAAAATCTCTATTTTTATTCAGGCACTCAATTCTCACACTCAAAAAGTTGATGGAAACCAGTTGGAACCCCACAAATGGAACATCATTTTCTCCAAACTTACCAATTGGTTATCCTGACATCTCTGCGATCTGAATTCCCCCAGTTATCAACATTTCTAGCCCAACCAAAATCTTGTGACATCACTCCACTGCTGCTGTCTCAGCATCCGGTTTAGCATTTTCACTCTTGTCAAGCTGGCTGAAGTTCCCTTTCTCCTTGAAGAGTTGGTTGTGATGGTGCCTGCAATAGAGACGGTGCTCATGTGCTACATAGTTTGATGGGCTGATCACACAGCCTCCATGGGTGCACCTGAAACAGGCCTTATGGTATGATGTGCCATCAACTGCGACCTGAAAGAAGCAGAGAGTTCAAAAAGACAAGAACACTTTTCGACTTCTTATCATCCATAAGTTCAGGAATGTATTATATATATATAATCAGCAACAACTCAAACAGAAAACAAGGGTAAATTCTAAGGTGACTTGATCATCTTATACTTTTGACACAGATCGATGGACATGCCACAGACTATAAGGAAATGAGGGAAAGGTCCAAATTTAACCATCATGGTGACCTTTATTCTTTTACTTCATCAACTTTTTGTAGTTTTCATCCCTTAAATATTGCATGGCCATTGAATTAATATTTTGTTTCGTATCAGAGTTGCAATAGAGAGCAAGAGGAAATTGGTTGGGGTTGGTGGTGATAGGGAAGGGAATGGAGGGAAATGAATAATGATCCCACTGGTCATGCCGTTTATGAATTTTTAAATTTATCGAGTCTATTTTAATTTCTATTTTCACAGGGGCTTTTCTAAGAGGCAAAGTCCTAGGCCTCAAAGGTGTTGCTGTGTTCAGCTATTTGATCTCACAATTCAATTCCATCAGTTCGACAAATAGGAACAACTGAACTACATCAATCTACTTACAGTTGAAGTAATGAAAGAAAATGTCCTGCAATTGGATAAAGTTTGTAATGATTCTCTAGAATTGAAATGTAATGAATCAGAGCATAGATTGAAAATGTCCTGCAAAGCTCATGATGTTATAATAAGGAATTTTTTTATGTACCTTTTCAATTGGATAAACAGTTTTCTTGCAAGCAACGCATTTGTCTTGAGTTCCAGCAAACATACTTGAGACTTTGCTGTTGCTAACCTGCGTGATTTCATCCAGGATTTGAAGCACGTCAGGAATCCTAAAAATCATCTTATAGACTTCTCTGTTACTGAAAACTTCTAAATTGTATCTGTTCCCATATTGATAAAGTAGTAGTACAAGAAATTCATTGCATATACCTGGTCAGCAGATCTGTTAACAGTTTTTGGAGTACCTACAGAAGAGATAAAAAGAAAAGAACAACCTATGAATGAGAACAAAGAAGCAGACAAAACAAATGTTGCGTGCTTGAAATCAAACTGAACTAGAGCATTACCTTCAAAACTTTTATCCAAGCTGCCGGTCATCTTGAATAGTTGATCAAAGTGAGGTTTGCAATACAAAACACCTTCAAAGGAGCAATAGTTACTCAGCTGCAAATGTGCAACATTATAAGTTGAGGTAAGCAAAACATTTATAATCTAAAACAACAAACAGGATAACAGTGCAGTGAGAAAACAATACACACTTTCTTTCAGCTAAATAGATGAACACTTACAAAATAAAGTATAATATTGTCAATAAGATTCTCTACGCATGCAGTAATATAAACACATTATATCTTTATAAGTTATCTGCAGTCTGCATTCACAGGTTTGATCCACTTCAATTCTCAAACCCAACTGATTGGTGGCATTAGTGTCATCAGCATGGAACTATTGAGCATCAAATATCACCAAAAGGAACTTTGGGCTAATTGAGCTAAACCTCAGACAAGTAAATTTAGTTCAAATGGTAAATAATGTTAACAAATAGCCCAATTGGCTATATATAATCAACAGAGGCCAAGGGCATGGCAAGCCAAGATCAAAACCATATTGATCGATTGTAATGCCGAATGCCAGACATTGTTGTGAATAATGCTCAGTGTCCATCCCCTCCTGATCTGCCTCTTCCTTCCCTAATTTTCATTTTCATCACCTTTAGAGTTCAATGTCCTCTTTATTAGTAGTGTCAGACAAAGTTTCAATCTCTTCAGGTTCATGCACAAATATGGAAAAGTAGGTGATTAAAGCACCATAAAAGCGACTAAATAGTTGGCCTATTTGAGATTCCAAACCCTCTTTTCTGCACCATCATTGGAATCAGGTTGCACACAATGCTAATAAGACTATAAACTGAAGCTACTGAACAGACACTGATCCGTGGTAACAAGCGTAATCAAACTAACCTTCAAATATAATGTTCATGGGACTACAAATCTTAAGGTTAAAGTTTTCAAAAGAAACTTATCAGTTTCGTAACTTCAATAGCAGCTAAGAACATAACTTTACACACCCATCAGAACAACTAAAAATCTCTCAGCAAAACTGCAGATTTCTTCTCGATATTATATCAAAGCTATCTAGATGTATTCTGGAGTCGAGTTACAGATCACCCACACGCACATTTCCCTTTTGCTGGTTAAAATTGATGGTTCCATAAGAAGGAAAAGAATTTCTATATTTTCACCGATTACTTTTGAAAAATCTTTGGTCTTCCTTTATTGCTTCCAACTACCCACCGGCAGAGAACCTAGTGGGCTTTGATTCTACACATTTCAGTCTCTTCAAGATTTCAATTAAGATCTAAGCCAGTGCGTTGTAACCTCTTCCTCCATCATTCAAAGATGAGGATCTAGATTCAATCTCATGACCAAACAAAGGGACCTACCCTCACCAACTACGACAGAGGCAATTGAATATCGTAAACCATTTCAGCGGTAGAAGTAAATGATCAAATTGACAGAAAAAAAAAAAACCAAACGACAAGACTCACAATATCATTTCCCAACCATTAAAAAATGAAATTAAGGATAAAAATGTCCAATGGTTTCAAATTTCAATACTGATCAGGAAACCTCGATCAAGAGGGAAAAAAAGAAGAAGAAGAAACGACAGAGCACTATCATCCATCATCGGATATCGGACTGAACAGGTTACTAGTTCCCACCAAAAAAGATCATATCAACTAACACAGAATGCATAGATCAAACTGTAAAATTGTTGGAAGTATGATCAAGCAAAGCAACACCAAATAGCATGCCAACTAAGTGTATCTGCAAGTTTGAGGCATCTGCACATAGGTGCACATCCCTTTACACTTCCCAGGAAATAAAAGAGAAGGGTAGCTCACTCTCACCTTGAGGGTACCTTTACAGTGGTGGCACCTAAAACATGCTTTGTGATAGACTTTGTTGTCAGCTGCAAGCTGATCCACCAAGTACACAGTTTTCTCGCAAGCCTTACACTTCTGAGTTGTCCCTGCAAAAGTTGCCATGTCTGTAGCTTAGATCTATTGCTTTTTCCTTCTTCAACAGCCAAAAGTAGAGAAGTCCAAACTATCGGTGATAAAAAGGCAGGGCTCAGAGATAACTGCAAAATGGTCCGGGAGTGGAGTGCAGACCTTAGCCTCGTACTCATATGAAGTGCGGAGCTGTCACCTGTCAGCAACATTTGGGTATTTTTGTAATTTATTATTATTAAAAACAATGGTTTTTCGTATTCCAGTTGGATAGGCATTAGATAGTGTACTTCTACTTCGCTGTCGGAGACAGTCAAGTATACGTCACTCTCTCATATAGCGCGTCACTCTCCAATAATAGCCGCCACTCCTTCCCTCTCTCCATTTTCAAAACTCCTCCTTTGTCTTTTTTTCTTACTTTTCTCTATTTGTAATGATTATTGCATCGTTTTTAATTATAATCATTTATTCCACTAACTAATTTTACTGAAATTAAAGAAAATCCTTGATCTTAAAATTTGATCATTCTTATTATTTTACCCCTTCACCATCAAAATATTACATATTTGAATTATAAAATAATCTTTCTGTAAAATATTAAGTATAATTGAGTTTTATTATTTTTAAATTTGAATTTCAAAAAACTGGGAAAAAAATAATTTGAAGGTAATTTAAGAAGATTGAATGGGGTCAGCTGAGCTGATAATGACAGAAGGTGGTCACATTGAAAATCTTCTGATGAACATTTTCAAATTTGAAAAGCTTGATTTGTCCAATTCAATCCCTCCCACTCCCACCCCTTTTCTGAATCATAGTAATAGTATGTTATTGCCTCTTCATAATTTGAAGTTACAGGACAAAATGGAAGACGCGTGTCATAGTCAGCGAATCACTTAGCCAAGCCACCATCCAACACTAGTTTTAGATTGAAACAACATCATCGATGCCAACTATTGGTTGCCTATTAAATATTGGATAGTAACAGACCTATTAATTAAGTCTTGCGTCTCGTTACTCTCTCAAAAGTGCAAATTTTCTTCCTGCCTTGAAGGTGCATGATGAGTTTTTTTGCGAGTAAACTTTTTCTAATCTTTCCTATCGTTGTTTTTCTGTATTATGGATTCAGGCTTTCAAAAACTCTCTATTCGAGAGAAAGAAAATGCTGAGTTCGTGATTCCTACGAAAGATATCCAAAAAGATGAGATCAATTATGATTTGTGTCTGCTTGGAAAATTGGTTGGAGAACGAGTGATTAACACGAACCGATGGACGTAAACAACCTTTATATTATCCAGTTTTATCGATATGAAGAAGATGTTAGCTGGAGGACTGTGGTCTTTCAATAAGTGTATTTTGTTAGTTCACCAATGGAAGGAAGGGGAAAACCCAGCGAATATAGATTTCATCCATACTAATATTTGGGTACAATTCCATGGTCTCCCTCTAGGGTTCGCTTCTGAGGCGTTAGCAAAAAATATTGGAAACTTGACGGGAACCTATCTGGAGTACGACTCTACCCATAGACACAATACATGGAATAGCTACATGCGAGTTCGGATTCGTATTAATGTGGAAGAACCGCTTATGCGGAAGAAGAGTGTACGAAAACAGGGAGCTGAACCTATGGTGATAACATTCAGCTATGAACGTCTGCTTCTCATCTGCTATCTTTGTGGTATTATAGGGCATAATGAAACCAATTGTCTCAAGTTACTTGAACAGTCGGAGGAGGAGCTCTGTCGTGAATGGCCGGAGAAAATTCAAGCTGAAGTGCGGGCCAGGAATGCACAGAGAAAGGTCCAATGGGAACATGATCCTGGGAATGATCTCGGCGCAGATTTTGCTGCACAAAATCCGGATTTCAAATCTTCGCAACCTGCAGCTGAAAATCCTCACAGGATAGGTAACAATTTTTCTTTCTTTCCTAAGAAGATGACGCTAAAGTCCAATGCAGATTTTACTCCTCAAGTGGGCCACAATTACCATGTATCCAGTGGCAGTTCAACTGAAATGGCTGCAAATAATATCCCTTGACAAATCGATAAAGAAGCATTGGTTATGGACATTGAGGAAAGTAAAAAACGTCCCAGACAAGAAAACACAGAAGCTAGTTCAGTAGAGGGGATGAACACAAGCAATACTGTTCTGCCTCAACTTCTATATCAATTACCAGTGGCCGGTCTTGCTCAACAGACCCACCGAGAACCATGAGTTATATGGCTTGGAACTGTCGTGGCTTAGGCAACCACCGGACAGTTCGAGCTTTGAAGGACCTAGTTAGGTTTAATAAGCCTCGCATTCTCTTTTTAAGTGAAACTATTGCAAACTCTGTTAAGGTTGACGAAATAAAAACTATGTTGAAGTATGATTTTTGTTTTTGTGTTGATCGGATTGGTCGTAGTGGCGGCCTGGCTATGTTTTGGATGAATGATGTTCTGCTACTGTTATAGGATTTTCTAACAACCAACTTGATCTCATTATTGACGATTCGATTACTCCCAAATGGCGTCTCACAGATTTCTATGGTTTCCCAGAATCTAATAGAAAACGTGCTAGTTGGGAGCTTCTTCGTTCCCTTTCTCGTCTTTATAACATGCCCTGCGCTTGTTTTGGAGATTTTAACAATCTTTTGTCCCTTAATGACAAACTAGGAGACGTGGATTATCCTAGCTCTTTATTGGAAGGGTTTCGTCAATGTATCACTGATTGTAACCTGGTTGACATCCCCCTGTTTGGATTTGGGTATACTTGGGAGAGAGGAAGAGACTCAAACTCGCTTACTTTAGAGAGACTTGAACACGCTTTTGTTAACGAAGAATGGATGGTTATATTTCATTTTCATAAGCTATATAATTTGGTGTGTGCTATCTCTGATCACAACCTTATCAAACTGGTGGCTGCGCGTCGGCTACCTGCTAAGAGGATTAGTCGGTTTAAATTCGAGAATAAATGGTTAGCAGAGGAGGGTTTTTTAGACTTCATTTCGGGGTTTTGGGCTGACAATAACGATTTGAACATCCTTCCCTGGCTTAAGAAATGCGGCAACAACTTGCTCAACTGGTAGAAGCACCTTGGGAATAATTTCTCTAAACGTATTAAAATCCTTAAGAGGAACATGGACTTAGCTCGACAGAACCATCAGCATCCTGCATTTTGGACGCAGAAAACTGAACTCAATCGACTTCTTGCCCAGGAGGATATTTATTGGAAGCAACTTTCAAAGATCTTTTGGATGTAATATGGGGTGGCCAATTCAAAATACTTTCATGCACAAGCCTCCAAAAGGAAAAGACTGAATCATATTACTTCACTCATTGATGATAACGGTCAACAGGTCTCGGGAGATGAGGGTATAAGCAATATCATTCTTGACTATTTCAATCATCTTTTTTCAGCTTCAGGAGGTTCTGATTTTCGTCATTTTGCTTCTATTAATTCGGTGGTAAGTCAAGAGGATAACGACTTCCTTCTAGCACCATTGCAGTTGGTGGAGTTCAGGAAAGCGATGTTTGACTTGCATCCGGATAAGGCTCCTGGACCTGATGGTATGAACTCTGCGTTTTTTCAGAAATGTTGGCATATAATGGGGACAGATATCTTTAACAACTGCCGCACTTGGATGGAGCAACGTGAGTTCCCGGATACACTCAATGACATGGTGATTGTTTTGATTCCCAAAAAAAACAATCCTGGTTGTATGAAAGATCTACGACCAATAGCTTTGTGTAATGTCTTATATAAACTCATAGACAAATTTATCGCGAACCGACTTAAAACCCTTCCTAGAATCATTTCTCCCATGCAATCGACTTTTGTCCCAGGTTGGCTCATCACTGACAATATCATGGTGGCTTTTGAAATTATACATTACATGAAAAACAAAGGGAAAGGAAATGTTAGAGAAGCAGCTTTTAAAATCGACATTAGTAAAGCTTACGTCATAGTCGACTGGGATTACTTATGGATTATCTTGTTAAAGTTGGGTTTTGACAGAAAATGGGTGGAGCTTATTATGGCGTGTGTCACTACTGTGAGTTATTTAGTGGCATTTAATGGAACTGAAGTTGGCCCTATAATACCTAGGCGTGGCTTACGGTAAGGAGACCCGTTGTCTCCGTATTTATTTATGCTTGTGTTGAAGGCTTATCTGCATTGTTACGGAGGAATGAGGCGCGAGGGGACATACATGGAGTTACCATTTGTCCAGGCAGCCTTAGTGTCTCCCATCTCTTTTTTGCAGAAAACAGTTTTCTCTCCTTTCGTGCAAACGCAAATGAAGGAAAAAATATTAAGAGGACACTCGCCATCTATGAAGCAGCTTTGGGACAGGTGGTCAACTATCAGAAGTCTGGTATCATGTTCAGCTCCAACACCAAACCTACTGACAGGAATGCTATGGAAGCCATCTTAGGGGTAAGTACCCCAATTGATTATGGAAGATATTTAGGTCCCCCTTCGCTAATTGGGAGACAGAAAAAACAAGTCTTTGTTTTCATTAAGGATCGTCTTAGCAAGCGTATTACGAGCTGGAAAAATAAGTTGTTGTCTAGACCAGGAAAAGAAATTGTTATTAAGACAGTCGCCCAAGCTTTGCCTGCTTATTGTATGAGCGTCTTCCTTATTCCCCGAGGTAGTTGCGATGAATTTCAAAAAATGATAAATTTCTTTTGGTGGGGATCGGGCACAAGTAATAGAAAGAACATACACTGAGCGAGCTAGGATCGTCTTTGCGCTCTAAAAAAATATATGTGCATGGGCTTCTGGGATCTTCATTATTTCAACTTAGCCATGCTTTGTAAACAAGCGTGGCGGTTTATTGCCTATCCCGACTCACTTCCGAGTAAAATTTTCAAAGTCAGATATTTTCCTTCTTGCAGCTTCTGGATGCAAAGGAACGAATCAATTCAAGTTTCATTTGGAGAAGTATATATGCGGCTAAGGATATATTGCTTCATGGTGTTCGATGGAGACTTGGTGACGGATCCTCGATTGATGTCTTTACAGACCCCTGGATTAATGAAGCTGTTAGAATATATTTTATATATTCTTTGTTTGGTTTTGGCATTTTGAATTGGACATATAAGAATATTAAAATTATTGGATTGATGACGATGGGTTGAGATTGTGTTTTAA
>JAOQMR010000006.1:25013490-25028551 GCA_027563865.1 Erythroxylum pelleterianum | reverse complement strand
ATTATAATTAATTAAAAATAATTAATTAGTTACAATATAATTAATTGAAATATAATTTATTCATTAATTAAAATACTTTAATTAATTAATTATAATATTTAATTAATTAATATATTGTTGTAATTAATTAATTATATTATTTTTTACAAACCAACCACTAACAATTCCTTCCTCCTAACCAACCATCATAATTATAATGATAATATCCATTCCCATTTCTCACTATATTCATTCTCATTCCTATTACCATTCCCTCATACAAACCAACCGCCCCTAAATAATACGTTTAATTAGATTACAAACTCGATTTATTTTATTAATCATGAAAAGGCAAAGATTTCTAAAGTTTAGGACGAACTGCAAGGACAAAGATCTCAATGAAGGTAAAAGGAAAGCAAGGAAGCATCCTCGTATGTACAGAGAGTAGTACATATAGACAGCAAGCAAGAGAGTGGGGCCACGAACTGAGGCGATGGGGTCCTACCAGACCTTCCAACTGTAACTGCCCTCTATCTCTCTCCTGGTCGCACATACAGAGTGTACATATAGAGAGCACAGGCGAAAAAGAGCAGCGTTTTCGTTGCTTTTGGATATGTGGAAACTTCGCTAGTCTCAAATCAATCTCTCTGCTCTATCATCATCTTTTGCTTTATCATTAGCCAGGGGCCTCCTCTTTGTTTTCTTCCTTGTACTAACACCCACCCTCCTTCTCTGTCCGTATCTTCACTTCACTCCTCTCTTATTTACCCTTTTGCCGCACTTGGTTCAACAACTCTCTTTTTCATCAACTACGATCATAGTGGCTACTGCTCACCTTTCGAGCCACCATAGTGAGTCCGTATTGCCTTTCTGGTTGAAAGTTGTTTGAAAGTTGGCATTGCAATATTTTTGTACAATTTGGGGCACTCTGTCTCTGTCTGTTCTCTGGGATTTAAAGTGCTCTCCTTTTGAAGGATTGGTTTGCCCTTACCAACCCCTGTTTGAAAGACTTTGGGGATTTGGAGATCTGGGATTTGATTTATTGGAGATGGGTAGCCCGGAGGAAAGAGTTGTCGCCGTGATCATGGTCGGTGGACCCACCAAAGGTTTGGACTTGCTCCAAATAATGACTCAAAATGTTGCATCGTGGTTTTATTTCTGTTTGAAACATCTCATTTCTCAATGCCCACTTCACAATTTTCTATTTCCATTCTCCATTTGAATTTAAGATTTGAAATCAAATGACGAGACCTTCTTACTATCAACTACTGGTATTTCTCAGGCAGTTTAATAGCTCAAAAGTTCAACCTTTATATAAATAGTTCGGTCCCGAATTCTTAATTTTCCAAGTGTTGATGTAATTGTCAAAGTATATCTGTCGACTATGAGAAGTTAGATGTGTGTATCAACTTTTTATTTCAGGTACTCGGTTCCGCCCGTTGTCATTGAATATCCCAAAGCCTCTTTTTCCTTTAGCAGGTCAACCAATGGTTCACCATCCTATGTCTGCTTGTAAAAGGGTATTTAATCTTGAAGAACCTATTTTGATTTGTGTTGATGCTTTTAGAAGGTCCGTTGTAGAAGTCAGTAGTTTGCAGTTTGCCTGAGTGATTTTGGGATTGCACTTCTGTTTCAGATTCCAAACTTAGCACAGATTTATCTTGTTGGTTTCTATGAGGAACGTGAATTCGCATTGTATGTTTCCTCTATTTCCAATGAACTTAAGGTTCCTGTCAGGTAACTAAACAAGTTTCTTGGTTATCGGGTAATTTGGGCAAATTCGTGATGTTCTGTTGAGTATCATATGTTTGCTTAAAGGTATCTGAAGGAAGACAAGCCACACGGTTCAGCAGGCGGCCTTTATAACTTCAGAGATCTCATCATGGAAGACAATCCGGTTTCTATCTTAACCCATCTCTTATGCTCAATGATGTTGATTCCTGCAATTATAGTGTTTCCTGTTTCCTGTTGCCCTTTGCTTTGTGTTATCGCAAAATCTGTTGATCCTGAAATGTTGTGCAAATCTTAAGTGAGGTCTTTACTTGGATTGTTGGTGGTGACACTGGATTATCTTGTTGCAGTCTCATATCTTTTTGCTGAATTGCGATGTATGTTGCAGCTTTCCACTCCCAGAAATGCTTGGTAATATTTTTATTGTAGTTAAAATTGAACTCACAGAATTTTTACTTACTTTTCTTTTATCGATTAATGTTTCTTCATATTAACTATGGCCATGTATCAAGCGTCCCTCTTATTGCTATCTCCTAACGTCATAGAGTCCATGGTTCAGTTGAGTAAATGATTTGTGGTGGAAAGTTCTTATCCTTACATTTTTCAAGGCAAAGCCTTAGTTTATTGTTTTTTGTTGATACCATCCAGAGGCACACAGAAGATATGGTGGAATCGGAACTATCCTAGTAATCAAGGTTGGATACATCTTTATTCTTTGGTATACCAAACAGGCTAATCTATGGAGAGCTTATTTCCTGGTTAACTTATGTCTACATCTTACATTGTTAGGTATCTGCTGAGTCAGCCAACCAATTTGGGGAATTGGTAGCAGATCCAACAACCAATGAATTATTGCATTATGCTGAGAAACCTGAAACTTTTGTGAGTTCAGTATTTGGCAATACATCAATATTTTAGTATATATTTTAGCTGTTAATATTCCGCTTGTTATCAGTAATCTGTGTAGATATTTATCTTTTTACATACACATTTAGGTACATAAATGTTTATATATTTTTATTCTGCCTTTTGTTGGAGTGTAGATCAATGACATTTTACGCAAACAAGTAATTGTTTCTTAGCAAAATCCAACTTCTGTTTTTAGAAACAACATTCCATTGATTTTGAAATCAAATCACTTTAATTTCTTTAAAGCACGTACATTTATATTTATTTTTTATCTTTTTTTAATCCAATGAAAAGTATCAATGGTACCAGCCTTGAACACTGTTAAGTGTTATATTTCACCATCATTTGTTTCACGTTGCTTACTTATTTAATGAATCTCAAGTTATGTTGCAATGCAGGTTAGTGACCTCATAAATTGTGGTGTATATGTATTTACACCAGATATATTTACTGCTATCCAAGATGTCTCTTTTCAAAGGAAAGACAGAGGTCAGTCTAGAATTCTATAGCAGGACAAAGTGCGTTGATAGAATTCAGAAAGTTTCAGGATACTTTAGCTGTTTTTTGGGGTTGGCACCCATTTGTATATATAGACCTATAGCTAGATTTGAGAAAATTTAATTTAAGCAAGGTTTTGGTTATCCAATTTGAAATCAGGCTTCAACAGTGCATGTTTCAAAATGTTGTCACCTTTTAATTCTTATTGATGTTCTCTCATTGCTTTTTGCAGCAAATTTGAAACGTGTTTCCAGCTTTGAAGCTCTTCAATCAGCTACAAGGTATGCCTATGCCTTGAGATTCCGAGATTCTCAAGCACCTTCTTTCCTAGATTTTTAAACTGCATTTAGCTGAACAAGTGTTCTATTTTTTCCTTTCCTTGAACTGTACCATCATTTTTTTTTCTTTTCAACAATTTGAAGATGAGAGATTTGAAACGTGGTTAGTCATTTAAAAATAAAACTGTGGCTACTACCGACGTTTTTCTCAACCATGTTTGCCATTAGCTCTTCAGAATTTTGAAGACTATATAAATTTTTAGTGTGTAATTTTGCATTTTGCAAATCTATGATTATAGGAATAATTACTAGTCTCTAAGGCAAGAGAGTCACTTAAGGGAATGGGATGTGTGCGAATGGTCTCACTGAAATTGCTAATAAATATGCTAATTTTCTGGGGATCAAGTTTAAGAACAAATTTTCTTAGCAGTCAAATCGAACAAAATTAGTTAGTCTCTGATAATTTTCTGCGGAAAAACTAATGAGACATGTTGTCTGTTATTTGGGATTGTTTCAACCAACTTTTGACCTCAACTTCCAGTCCTGATTGTAAGTTTTTCACCAGGAGCCCTCCAATAGATTTTGTAAGATTAGATCAGGATATCCTGTCACCACTTGCTGGCAAAAAGCAGCTCTATACATACGAAACCATGGACTTCTGGGAACAAATTAAAACGCCCGGGTAAATCAAGCAATTATGTACCTTATATATACTCTCTCCAATGTATACATTGTGTGACATTGCCTAAATCAATAACCTTAGGATGTCCCTGAAATGTTCGGGTCTATATCTTGCTCAATTCCGGTTCACCTCTTCTAACCAATTGGCCAGTGGTGATGGTTCCAAGAGTGCCACCATTGTTGGTGATGTTTATATTCATCCGTCAGCTAAAGTACATCCAACTGCTAAGGTAATTGTACATCTCATTTCTGGTGCCAATATGTGAATTCACAGGAGCTATATTTTTTTGGTCAGTTTCCTTTATCCTATAGTTGAGACTTGTTTGTGACCGTTCTGAAGAACTATCCTAGTTCTTAAGCTATTGTTTAGACGATGGGACTATCACTGCATGGTTCTTTCTGAATCACTTTGCAAGTATTGGAATATTACTTTTTGTTCTATGTTGCTGTAGATGCTGCAAAACAGGAAAGATATCATTGGTGTAGAAAAAGTTGGGGACTCTTTTCCTGTTTTGTCATTGTAGTTTTCCTTCTTTTCTTGGTTATATAGAGTAATGCTGACGTTCTTGAATGCTGAACAGATTGGTCCCAATGTCTCAATATCTGCTAATGCCCGTATTGGACCTGGTGCAAGGCTTATAAGTTGTATCATCCTAGATGATGTTGAAGTCATGGTACAAATTTTAATTAAAAATTCATTCCAATATTGCATTTCTAGTCCTTTTGATTAATATTTCGTCATCTATCAGGAAAATGCAGTTGTTATTCATGCAATTGTTGGCTGGAAGTCCTCAATTGGGAGGTGGTCCCGTGTCCAGGCAAGACAAATACCTTTTTAACTGTGTTGTTGACAAATAATAGATGATGGTTCCCAACACGGATTTATAGTGCTTGAGTCATTACATTATACACAATACTGATTTTAAAATCACAAATGTGGGGGGACTGCTTTTCAACATTTACATTGTAAACTGTAACTTCGGTGTAGCACCTAACTGGTGATGTCTGAAGTCATGTATACTTTGGCCTAAAGTAACCCTATTTTACTTTTCTTTCAAACTTGGTGTCCTCCTACAAACTTTTTCTCTCAATTTCTGAAGTTGCTTGCCAGAGTACTGTGATGTCCCATATTAAAAGACTTGTGAGCTCTATAACTACTATTCAACTCCTATCAACTTTTGCTAACCACATGTTTCAAGGTCCAAAGTGAGGTTGTTGAGTCAACCTAGGCTTGGGTCATTACAATACAATTGCTATCTGATTTTCCCTCCTTTCTAATAGCTAATTTATTGCCAGTAGCATTAGTTTCATTTCTGCTTTCCCCTCCATTGGACAGTAACGTGTTAATTAATTTACATAAACTGGTCACAGGCTGAAGGAGATTACAATGCCAAACTTGGGATCACTATTCTTGGTACTGCACTTACTGCCTTCCCTTCCAGTAGCTTCTAATGTATCCTTTTTGGGAACAATTCCAGCAGTGTCCTTTCTCACTGTTCTGCAATTTGATGTAGGTGAAGCTGTGGCTGTTGAGGACGAGGTAGTCGTAGTCAACAGCATTGTCCTTCCAAACAAGACACTTAATGTCAGTGTTCAAGAGGAAATAATCTTGTAGAACTGGCTGGATTGCATTCTCTTCCTGTAATTTGTTTGAGGTTGAGTGGATTATTTTTGAAACTAATATCTCAAATGCTGTCTAAACTTGCAAGCTTACATTCCAAAAGTAAAAAAAAAATTTACTTTCGATGCTTTGAAATAAAGTTAGCTCAATGATTCTTCATGATGCTCTCGTTTCAGTTGCTGTCTTACATTTCCTAAAGCATTCGTTGAATTTGCTGCTCCTACTTTATTGTAAAGTTATGAATTGCCCAGATACGTAAGACTGGATTACATAGTAAGGCTATGTGAGATTTTGCCAATAAACATGCCAAGACTCCACGTTCGTACAGCCTAGTGAGTTGTTTTGTCTAGGTGAAACCAGAGCGCTAAGCAAATTTCTGCTAGTTTGCTTACATCAGCTTGCAGCATCACTAAAGAAGTGAGACCTTAACGTCATTAAACCAATGACGATACTGAGTTGGGGCATGCATCCGCCAAAGGCTAGTCGCTTTGTTTTCGCTGTCATTAAATACCTGTGGTAGAACAAGTTCCTACGTTTGAGCGTTGACGTTAATCAGGAATAGCAGAGAGATGTAGCATCAGGAGATCTGTATTGGTTTCTTTTCAGTAACTTCACTGTACCATGATTTCCATGCTTCCATGTAATGGACGAAAAGTTCTCTTAAAGCTGCAATTATAATCAGCAACATAAGCTTCGTATAATACTATTTGCTCCAATACTTCGACTAGAGCATACAAGTAGATGGTAAAATGCATCATCTTTTAACCGAGATTGTCTAACAGGCAGCAAATGACAATGGGGACAATTTTGACAAACAAAGAACTGTCTGCCAATCTCAACCGAATGATGAAAAAAATTCATGGAATACTGGTCAATAGAAGCTTGGAAGTGCCACTAATGAGTCAAAATAGATTGACTGACAACAAGATTGCTTGGAAAATTGTGAAACAGAAAGCTAACAAACTTGTTTCTACGAGATAGGACTACTTTTTCCCAGATGTCATTTTATAAGCATTTCTTATTCTCGTCTCAACTAAAAGGAAAATTTATACGCTTTGTGTAGACTTAGCACTGCTCTTTGGATGCTAAAGCATGTGATTACATACCTTGGTTGTGATATTCAGGACGGTAAGTGGAGGCAAGACTCTCCAAATCAGGAGTCTGGTTCACTTTCTCCTCAAAGCCATAAATTTTTGGAGCAAAAGGGCCAAACTGGTAAGTGCCTGGGTCTGAATTGCTTGTACCAACCGAAGTTGACAACTGGTCAGCTTTTATTTGGTTGTCCTTCTTTTGATTCTGACACTTCCCCTCGTCTACTAAAGATTCAATTTTGTTTCTTTTGAAACAAATATTTGTAACATCAGTTCCAAATGCCCTTTTGCGAGATTCATGAAGTGGTAAAACGCCCATTGATTGATCTGACTTCTCTTTGAATCCTAACCACCTAAATGCAGGTTTCCTAGTATCTGCTGTGTGGGTCTGCACATCAATTAGTAATCCTCAGAACTTGAATACTAGTATTGACTATTACATAGAAGTTTATTGTGAGAGTTGATACTTTTCTTATGTCCTATGATAAAATACCTTTTCGATGAGTTCCATGGAAGACAGCACATTTGCAATGTCATACAGCCGTCTCACTTTTGCTGCAAAATCACAGGAAAAGATGTCAATCAAAGAGGCTTAAAGGAAGAATACCACAGACCAACGGCTGAGCAAAACAGGACAATTACTTCTCATTACTGAAGAACTCTGAGCATCCCCAAGCAATAATTTTGCGGCTTCGTCCAGGGATATCACATCCACCTTAAATAAATTGAATCGCATTAGGGCGCTGACCTATTGAACAAACACATGGACAATTTGGATGTAACTGATACCCTCAAGTTTTACTCACATTAGCACAAAGGAAAAGCTTGACAAAATTCTGCGTTAGAAGCCCCAAAGATTTTTCTTTTCTTCTATCTGTTGAAAGATGAATAAATTTAGTATAAAACTTTGGGGATCAACGGACAATTAAAAGCCCATTTCCTTAAACAGGGGAACCCAATGACTTTTTCAGCCGAAACCCATGAAGATAATCATAATCCATGTATGAAAGAGTACAAACTCCAGCAATTAATGATTTATGACTTCTAACTTGCTAAAATAGTTAACATAAACTTGGTATATATCACATAAAATAGTTTTATAAAACAAGATAAAGCAAATGTAGAGAACGTAATATATTTACCAAATCTTGATGTTGTTGATTTAAGAATGTCATTTGGAATTGAAGTGTCGTTCTGGCTCCCTGTGTTAGGATTGCAATCACTGTCATCCTCATCATTATCTTCATTCTCCTCGTAAGAGATCTTAAATGCAAACAGAGAAAACAAAATTTTGAATTCACTCAACAAAAGAGATCTTGTGGAAAATAATCCAGTCGTAAAACATACGGAACAATTGTTGTTTACCTTTACAGAATTGTTGTTTTTGTTGTCGAAATTACTTAGGTTCTCCCTTAAACCTTCTTCCTGTTAGATTATTAATAAGTCAGAATCATTACTACTTCCAAGGAAAAGCCCAGTTTTCATTTACGCTCAACAAAAATTAAGAAAAGAAAATAACTTGATTAATAAAATATTAAAATTGGCATTTCTCGTTACCTTTAATTCACGTAGAGCTTTAGGGATAGCATCAAATCCCTTCCATGTGTATTGATTCTTGGCTTTTCTAGAAAGAACCTAAAAGCAATGAGGAATACCCACTTAGGAAACTCTCGTAAGAATATACAAAACAAGCTCAAAGCAAGAAAATGGATCGAGAATCTCACTCCAACGCTTTCAAGAACATTGACAATGTCGTAGATCCGCCGCCTCTCAACACCTTAAATTCTCAGAAAAGAAAAGAAAAAGTCGTCAAACGCAGAAAAATTTAAAGACCATACACGCAAATGATGCATTGTATCAAGAATTAAGGACCTAATTTAGAAGCAGCTTCGTCAAGTCCAATCACTTGACTTGCACCTTGATTGTACAAGTTCAAGAAACTGCAAAATTAAAGAAAACCCGGATTAGAAATGAAAAAGAAAGAAGAAAAGGAGGATAAAGACAAAGAGAAGGAAAGAAAGAGTCTTACTTGGTGCACAACAGACCAAGGGACTTCTGTTTCCTGCTGTAAGCGTGGTGTCTAGCGGACAATTCAGGGGCCTCCGAAGGAGAAAATAACATCTTCTTCTTCTTCCTCTTGAATCCCAAGTGTAACTAGAATGAAGTGTAGAGGATGCGTTTGAAGGAATATATATAAATGTAGAATGAGAGAGATAGCGAGAGATCTGGGAGTGAGTGTGATATATAGATAGAGAGAGAATGTGAAGACCGTTAAAAGAAAAGAAAAGAAGAAGAGTGAGAGATGGCTGGATGGCGGGTTTGGAAATTTGAAAGAGAGGGAGAGAAGTTATTTTGTATGTAAATATTTAGCTGTTTTTGAATTCGTTGGGAGGCGCCCTTTTTCTCACTGTCTATTTACCGCTTTGCCCCCACCCTCTCATTTATTAATTATTACTACCTAGTCATTATTAAGAAAGTTGCAATCTTTCTAACACAAACAATTATAGGTTATTTCTTAAGCGTGGCTGTAAAAGATTCTTTAGACAGTTCTCAAATTTTTTGAATCCATGGTTTGAATTAATTTTTAAATTCTTCAAATGATGTTTAAAGCTAACAACAAGCATATTTTTATATATTTATTTTACACTTTGAATTTGTTAAAATTTATGAACCTTGTAATTTTAATTGAAATGAATTTATCATTAAAGATGTGATAAATAAGTTATTTGAAATAACACGTATTAAACTTGACATAAGTATATTATCTTTTATAAGTGTAATAAATATATTTTAATTACTTATTATAAATAATAGCATAATTGATTAATTATAAATTAAATGTTTAATTTTCAAGTCAAGTCACATGACATGAAGTGCTTCACTCAGGTACCCTAGTTAGAGGGTTGTGGGAATAATAAGAAACCACTAGCGATATGTAATACAGACCTCTATGAGAACTCTAAGATAGATAAAGAAGACGGTAGCTAAGACTCCATGTATGCTAGTTGAGACACAAGCCCCTTCTTCTCAATAGGTGTCAACTCTCAAGACTTGTCTTTTAGGGATTTAAGCTAACCAATCATCCTCGTATAACTTAAAGCTCAAATAGGATCATAGATTTGATATTTTTTATAGATAAGATTCTTATACAAAAGTAATTGGAGAACATACTTATATCTTTGTGTGACAAAAGTAAAATTATTGAAGACTGGAGCTTTAAGGGGAGATAGAGATTTTGTGCTTACATATACAAAGGAGATTACAAAAAGACAAATATTTTTGGATAAGAATAAAGTCACATCAGATTCTAAATGGACAAAAATAATACCCCATCAACTATTCTAAATAAAAATTACGTCACATCAACTATAAACTATTCTAGATAAGAAGTAAACGAATAAGAATGATGTCATATCACAAAAGACACACAAATACAAATAATTTTAAATAGTGGGACCTTTAATATTAGGAGGAATCATAATCATCAGCCTCGTCTAATAAGTTATTTCCATTATTGCAGATTTGATGAAGAAGTTCCTCTACTCGTGCTATTAACATCATTATTGTTATTCATCGTCTTTTGCTAATGCTACTTCCTTTGTGTGTAAAACTTTCAAAAATTATTTAGCTCCTCTTCATTTATGATGGGAATATTATCATATAAATCTTAGGTATCCTAGAAAGAGTAGGCTTGAGTCTAAGATGGTCCAGCAATGTCTGGGCCTAAATTTATGAGATTGTCTAGGATGTCAAAGTCTGGCATTTGAGGTTCTCTAGAAAAATGGTTTAAATCCTTAAGAAAATGCATAAGGCCTTTAAGGACATATTCTTTGTATCTTGACCATTGGACGAAGGTATGCTAGAAATATGTTTGATTCTCAGAGTAGATAGGTCTATCATGTGCCATGCTATAAGGTCGATGAAGGACAAAAAAACATTAGGTGGTTTGCTTTTCTAATAAAGTATCCCATGACCTATGATCATCAATAACCTATGAAAGTTGCGTCCTTCATCTTATCAATGGTTGGTACCAATCAAGGAAAGTTTACAAGAGGGAACCTTCATTTTCTCTATCACATAAAGGTTGAAAGACTCGTAAGGGTAGAAAGTGCCCATAAGCATGACAATGAGTTCTTTAAAAGCGGGCCATTAGTGAAAAACACAGTGAGATATGGTGCTTAAATGTTAAACAAGGATGGACAACAATGTATTGCTTGTTTGAGAAAGAGGTGAAGGTAGTAGAGAAGGCTTATTCAAGCAAGGGAAGCTATTTCATGAAAGGTAGTGGGTGTGCTTGCAATAGGAGGAAAGAATTACTTTGTTTTGGTAGTGATATACTTAAATGATATGCTTTTGAGGCTGAGAGAGGAAATTAGCTAGGATGTTCTGATAGCCTTTGATTTGGTGAATTGTGAATTTATAGCGAGAGAACCAATCTTTCCAGTGGACCAAATGGTTGTCTGGCAGAAGTCTTTGCTTGGATCCAATATTTTTGGAAAGGATGTATTGTCCATTTATACTGTAAAGAGATATGGGATGAGGTGGAAATTAAAATTTTTTATACCTCTTTTGATTGCCAGAATCTCTTTGTAGATTGTGTGATAATGCTTTTCATATGGTTTAAATTTTCCACTAGTGCTCCAATTACATTCACATCCTAAAGCATAAGTTGTTTGATTGAATAATCTAATAGCAAGTTTTCATAACATTGGGGCATTTTCACTAAATAATCTCAACCACTCATTTGCATTTTAAATCAATAGTAATAAATGTAAAAAACATTATTAATAAGTAAAGGATAAACTAAAAGTATGAAAACTTACCAAACTATATTTTTTCCTTCATAAGTTCTCTCTTTACAGAAGATTTAGCAAAACTTCTTAAAACTTCACATTATAATTTAATTTCATTTGTTGCCATTGATTGCTCTCGATTAAATAAAATACCTTTGCATTTAATCACAATAAAGAGACCACCCATAATATCAACATATGTATATATATCTTCATTATATAAGCAATAAGGATTAAGGAACTTTACTAAGTTATTAAGTGGATTTTTTGAGTAAGATGTTTATCCCAACTAGGGATGGCACTAGACCATGTCCAACCCAAAGCCCAACTTAGAGTAGGACTAGATCAGGCCTTATGGGTTAAGTGCAAGGCCTAAGCCTGATCGGGCTAGCAAAAGTTTTTATTTTTTAAAATTTATAATATATTTTTAATTAAAATTATAATATGAGAAATTTCAATTGATTAAAAAAACTGAGATTTTATAACGAATCAATATATAAAACGTACATATATTGATAAAATGAATAAGCTAAAAACCAAATTCATTATGAAGGATGATAGAATTATAGGAAACGGAAAAAATATTATATATAAAATGATAAATTCAATTAATTAAAGTTACAAATTTTAATTGATTAATAAAAATTGAGGTCTCATAATGAATGAATATACAAAGTGTTTTATTAATGAAGGAGGATAGGATTATAGGAAATTAAAAAAATAAATACAAAGTGAAATTCAATTAATTTAAGTTACAAATTTTAATTGATTAATAAAATTTGAAATTTTATAATGAATGAATATATACAGTGTACATATATTGATCAAATGAATAAGATGAAATTAAATTATTTAGTTAAGGAGGATATGGTTACTGGAAATGAAAAAGAAAGATTATATATAAAATGAGAAATTCAATTAATTAAAGTTTCAAATTTCAATTGATTAATAAAATTGAGATTTTATAATGAACGAATACATAGAACATACATATATTGATAAAATGAATAAAATAAAACTAATTTTTTTATTGTAGGAGGATAGGATTATAGGAAATGAAAAATGTTATATACAAAGTGAAAATTTTAATTAATTGAAGTTACGAATTTCAATTGATTAATAACAAATGAGATTTTATAATGAACGAATATATAGAACGTACATATATTGATAAAATGAATAAGATAAAATTAAATCCATTAATGAAGGAGGATATGATTATAAGAAATGAAAAAAAGTATGTACAAAGTAAGAAGTTCAATTAATGGAAGTGTCGAATTTCAATTAATTAATGAAGTTGAGATTTTATAATGAACGAATATAGCACACAAATATATTGTGGTCCATTTTCCCTAAGGACTCTCAATCTTGGTTTGATAAACAATCTGATACGACTCAAAGAAATTACGGTGCCAGGAGTGAATTATAAAGTGGGTAATGGAAAAGAAGCATACTTTTGGTTTTGGTATGATAATTGGACGGGTCATGGTCCATTAATTCAAATTCCTATAATAGTATAATGTTGGAGCAATCTCCTACTCAATGCTAAAGTTTGTGCAATCATTATTGGTAACAAGTGGAAAGAATTTCCAAACTAGGTGATGCACCTTAACCCTAATTATTCCCCTAATAGTAGGACTCGCAATAATTACTCTTGGTTAAACAAACCCCCTAACTCCTTTTCTAACAAGGCATGTAGCGAGTGGATAATACAGGGATAATCCAATTCAGATGATTGGTACCCTATAGTTTGGCATAAGATCTTAAAACCCAGCGCCTCTTATTTATTATGGTTGGTTACACTGAAAAAAATGGCCACCATTGACAGACTACGATTTCTAAATCTAGACAACAAATGTGTCCTATGTAGAAACGACCATGAAACTAGAGACCACCTTTTTTTCCAATGCCCTTTTGTGGAGAGCATATGAAAAAAAATAAAGAGAAGTGTCACTAGAGATGGGAAGGGAATTTGCTTATTGTCATACTGGAGAAATTAAAAGATTTAAAGACTGACCCAAAAGGAGATAGAGCATTCTGTATCATCTCATTTGCTTCTAGTGTTGAGGAGATATAGAAGGAGAAGAATTTGAGAATTTTCAAAGGCAGAGGTTGTTTAAATTAAGAAGTGATGAATTCTCTAATCATGAGGATAAGAGAATTGATTTTTCTCTCAAAAGAACTTCCTAATTGTATTGAGAATGTTG
Source organism: Erythroxylum pelleterianum (assembly GCA_027563865.1). Classification (NCBI taxonomy): domain Eukaryota; kingdom Viridiplantae; phylum Streptophyta; class Magnoliopsida; order Malpighiales; family Erythroxylaceae; genus Erythroxylum; species Erythroxylum pelleterianum. The sequence continues at coordinate 25,014,763 of JAOQMR010000006.1, read as the reverse complement.
TTAGAGCATGGAATCTGGTTTAAAAATTATCAGATACACAACCCTAAACATGTAGTACCAAATCGAAGAAAAACAATGGATTAAGCAATTCCCTAAAGGCAGATGATGTCCCAAAGATACTTTGTGCGGGCCATTCCATAGGAAGACTTGGAAACATCATCTCATCACCAAAGAAATGAAGGATGTACATGAGCAATATGTGAGGAGAAAGTAAAGCAAACTTTAGAGAAACCAAGACATCTAGATGATTCTTCTTTTTGAAAGTTCTGGAGAAATCAAGATGTAGCCACATGGTTGTGTTATTGAGATGTTAAATGTTTTTGGGTTATGGAGAGCCGTATGGTTAGTTTGCTTGTTCTGTAAAGCATGTACAAACTTCCAATTTCATTAAAATAATTTAATTTTTCAAAAAAAATTCAACCACACAATCTTTTGTGAAATATTTATCTAACTCCGTCACATTGTACAAAATCCTAACCCTTTTTTCCTTTCATGAATTTTGTAAGTGAAAGTAATAATTTGCTTTTAGAAGATGAGCTCAAACTTGAAATTGAAGTTGGAGCTGAACAACCTGAACTACTACGATCTCAATCTTGAACTTTGTCCATTCTAAGTTGATAATCATTAAACAATTCGTACAAAAATTGTTTAATGACTTTTACATGCTCTTGGGCCCATTCACTATACAACATATAATATATTAAATTAATTCCCTCCATCTTGTATCTTGGGTCTAACATATATATGACTATAATAGTATGTCCAACCATACACTAATAACAATTCACCTTCTCCATCATCTGCTGCCATAGCTGTAAGGCCCCAAAATATACCCTAGTTGAAATAATACATGTTTATAAAAGTATATGTGTGATAGGAGTTAGAATTTTGCTATGATTAGAATATGAAAGACGTATGATTTGAATTTTTGGTCAAGTGGATAACGGTTAGTGAATTGGAATTAATTGATTTCATTAGAGAATTAAGGTATTTAAACGTACATTTGGTCTAGGAAAAGTTGCAAGTTAAGTTGGTACATAAAAATTAGAACGATTAACTTATGAGTTACTAACATTTGGCATGTTTAAAGCATTGACAAATGGTATAGTTGATATATTGACAAATGGCAGCACTAAGTGTGTGACATATGACATAATGTATCATTGACACATGGAAACTCCTTTAAGGGACACATGATGTGGCATCCCACATCGGTTGGGAAGGCGAACGAAGCACCCCTTATAAGGGTGTGGATACCTTTCCCTTGCAGACG
>JAOQMR010000006.1:24970570-25001245 GCA_027563865.1 Erythroxylum pelleterianum | reverse complement strand
CAAGCCTCTCGGGAATGGAATTCAGAATTTACTGCTCAGCTTTTGCAGTTTGGCTTTGTTCAGTCGGTAAATGATCATTGTCTGTTCACTAAGCATTCTAAGGGTGGCTTTATGGCTCTTTTGGTCTATGTTGATGATGTGTTAATTGGCAGTACTTGTGAAGCAGATATTATTGCTGTTAAGCAGTTCTTACATTCTCTCTTTACTATTAAAGATCTAGGTACTGTTAAATATTTTTTGGGAATTGAAGTTACTAGAACTCCTAGGGGTACTTTCATTTCTCAAAAGAAGTACTTGCAGGACATCTTAACTGACTGTGGTTTTACTGATATTGTTGCTGTTCCTACTCCATTACCTCGTAATCATAAATTTGATGAGAAGAGTGCCTTGTTTCCGGATGCTGATAAATATAGAAGATTAATTGGGAGATTGTTGTCCTTGAATATGACCAGACCTGACATTACTTTCAGTGTACATCAACTTAGTCAATTTGTGGCTTCTCCAACGACTGCTCATTGGGATGGAGCTTTACATGTGTTGCGGTTTCTTGCTGGGACCAAGGATAAAGGTTTATTCTATTCCCATGATTGTGGTTTGCAATTGACTGCTTATTGTGATAGTGATTGGGCATCTTGTCCGATTACTAGGAAGTCTGTTAGTGGTTATTGTATGTTTTTGGGGGATTCCTTGATTAGTTGGAAGAGTAAGAAGCAAAATATTGTCTCACGATCCAGTTGTGAGGCAGAATATCGGAGTATGGGTACTGCTGTTTGTGAACTTCAATGGTTGGTGTATTTGCTCAAAGATTTCCGAATTGTTGTTTCTTTGCCCATTGATCTTTGGTGTGACAATCAATCGGCCCTTCATATCACAGCTAATCCGGTTTTTCATGAACGGACCAAGCATCTTGAAATTGATTGCCACATTGTACGGCAGAAGTTTAAGGACGGTTTTATTACTCCTCGATATGTTTCGACACATGCTCAGGTTGCTGATGTTTTTACCAAATCATTGGCAGCTCCTCAGTTTCTTCATTTTTCGTCCAAGTTGGGATTGATTCCTCATCCATCTCCAACTTGAGGGGTGTGTGTGGAAGATACCATTTATTGTTTGTTACTTCATTTGTTAATTATTTTAGTCAGATACTGTACAGTTACGGTTAAGTGGTTAGTACTGTTAACTGTTAGTATAGAAGTTAGTAGTTAGTAGTTCTTGTAGTTAGTATTCTGTATTAGTGATTGTACTTTGTATATAAGCCTTACTGATATAATACCAAAGCTGAATAAGAGAGTATTATTCAGGCATTTTGTCTTGTACATTGACCACACTCCCTCTCAAGTTGGATCATAGATATCAATCATGTCCAACTTTCTGATACACTCTTTAAATGCTTGTCGTTGAAGTCCTTTGGAAAACATATTAACGGTCTGCTTCTTTGTTGGGACATAAGTTAGGCATATTGTCCCATCTTCTATCTTCTCTTTGATGAAATGTCGATCAACTTCAACATGTTTTGTTCTCTCATAGTGGACTGGATTGTGTGTCATGCTTAGGGCTGCCTTGTTATCATAATAATGTTTTATAGGTGTCTCAAAATTGATTCCCAATTCTGTCAACACTCTCTTTAACCAGAGACTTTCACACATTCCTTTTGCAACAACTCTTAGTTTAGATTCAAATCTACTCTTAGCTACCACCTTTTGCTTCTTACTTTGCCACGTGACCAAATTTTCCCACACAAAAGTACAATATCCAGTGGTTGATCGTCTATCCTCTTTTGAACTTGCCCAATCTGAATCATGATATATTTCGATTGTTTTTTAATCTTCCTCCTTAAATAGTGGTCCTTTCTTCGGAGTACCTTTTAAATACTGTAGGATCTTAAGACTACCTCAAAATGCTTTCTCCTTAGTGCATGCATATAGCGACTTACAACACTCACTACAAAAACAATATCTGGTCTAGTATGAGACAAATAAATTCGTCTTCCCACTAGTGTTTGGTATTCTTCACGAATAACAAGTTTATCATCTTCATCTACAAACATTGTATTGTCAATAGGAGTAGTGCTTGGTTTGCATCCTAACATTCCAGTCTCTCTCAAAAGATCAAAAATGTACTTTCTTTGTGAGATGTAAATTTCTTTCTTTGATCTTACTACTTCCATGCCCAGAAAATACTTCATTTACTTGGGTTCTTTGTCGTATCATCCTATTTCTTTATTATTAATCCTACTAACTTCATCACATCACTAATGATGTTCATTCAAAAGTGAAGGTTAGCTAAAAATTGAACCAATCTACACATAATCCATCTAATTCACATTTAAGGTCTAACCTATTCGTCCATAGTCCATAATTTAAGCACCAATTCGTCTTTAGTCCAACTGAGAACATAAGATGTAATTTCAACTTGCCCCACTCAATCGATCAACGCCCACAATTGGTCCATTAAAGCCAACTAAAGTTCAAACCATACTCGATCCAACTCAATTAAAATGGCCCTACAATGTTAAGGGCTAATGCATGGCTTCTTAACTACAATGACCATATTAGTTCTATTGTCTGCTTTTAGATATTGTCTCGAATGAAAAGTTTAACCATCTTTTTAACAATCTTATGTCCTTTCCTTTTTTCATTTTTTTGTGTGAATAAAGTTGATTTTATATGTCCTCTTTATTTGTGGTTACAAAAGGGAGAGACAACAAAGAGTTTGCCTTGAGGAATGAGAAGGGCCGAATAAGGTTTTCCTTCCGTGGATGTTGAGCATTTTCCTTCCCGAGCACCTGCAACTTCTGAGATACCAAAGGACTTAACAACCATGGTGCTTGCCTCAAGCTCCTGTGCTAGGGAACTCTCCAAAAATATCGCAACAACATATCATGGACTTCAATGGTGCAGGGCAGTTGCTGTGCAGCCTATGCACGTGCTATTCAACCCATCATTGAGAACCGAGGTAGCTGCTGTGACATCAAAAATTTCTTTCTAAATTGGTTCTGTAATTTCTTGTACATGGCTTCTGCACGAGTTTAGAAATTCTAGACCAATATTTGGATTTTCAATGCCCAAGTATTGTTTTGTCCTTTCATATTGCCGGAATTTCGATTGCTTGCGATTACAAAATGGATAGAACACGATTGATAAACTTGTTTTGTTCCACCAGGCAATCAGGCTTCAGTCCTAATTGCTTTGGTTGCTGAGTTTATACAACCTCACATTGTCACAAGTTCTAACCAAATCATCAAAATCAAGGATCAAATGCATTGAAAAAAAAGGATCTCATTGATCGATTTTTCTTGTTTGAATTATATCAACTAGGGCAGTGATTGCTAACACACAGACTTAACAGATCAGAGATTGTTAGCTGCAACGAGTCATTAACACAATAGAAAATATCAATCCATAAATTTTTGTTTTCATTCCAAAGACACCAAAGTTCATGCCATTAGGCATATTATCTTTCTCATAAAATCCATCTACTATTATTTGCAACTCAATACACATCCATCAAGTCCACAACATATTGAGATCTTGATTCAACTACCGTTTAGTTACATAAAGGGAGCAATCACCTCATTTTGGGTTTGAGAAAAAGTTGTTGATTGATGGCATGATTTCAGGGGCCCTGTTGCGAACAAATTTCCTCAAAGCATGCTCGGCGTACTTTTCTCCCTCAGCAAAGTTTTCCAAGACGCCAGCAGCCCTGTGCTGCTTGTTCACCCTGACCAACGCATAGAATTAGAATCGAGATTGCTGCCACTCCATATACCCATATAAATTCATTTCATAAGAAAAAACAGTAAATAAAAAACACCTGAATTGTACCTTGCTAGCTTTCCTCTAATACCCTTCACAATACCCCCCAAAAGAAAAAGGAAAACTAAACAAGATTTTGAAGTTCAACCTTCTCTGCACATTTGTTTTACTTTACTTCACAAACTTCTTTGAAGTCTTTAAATGGAAGAGGCGAAAACCAAATGAAGGACTCTTGTTTAGAGAACAAGTTGCGGTTGACAGTAACGCTATACCATATTCTCAAGCAAATCAAAATTTTCTTTTTCCTTGCAAGTGTGAGATTGAAACTACATCATCCAACTCGAACCTACCAAAAATATTAAGAAAGAAAACTGATGCACAAAAATCTTATTAATGCATCAACACCCACAAAAAAATCTCCTTGTATTCTATAAAGCCGTCTCTACCAATTATATAACCACAAAAAGATTATCAATACCAACAAAGCTAAGAGGTAGCTCTATACAATAGACACGATGGAGAAGGAGAGGCGTAGATAAGAGAAGCACCTGACTTCTGGGTTGATGCAGATGTTGCGGACTAGCTGAAACCCGCAGATCCCTACAGCGACACTGAGGGCGGCGAACAGGGGATACACCTATACCACATCCAATAACACAACAACCAAAAAAATCAAGATCTGTTTTCTTTTTGTGTAAAATTAACCAAGTCAAGCGATAATCAGAAGAAAGAAGAAGAAGGCTTTAACACACCTCAGGCCTCAACCATCGATTGGTAGCCATTGGAAGTCTTGCGGCCGTTGTAGGGAGAAAACACGCTGAGGGGTCGATGAAACAAATGAGAATGAGACTTGTTGTTTGACTAGGGATTTGTGACGATAAAATAAAAAAATTACAAAATTGCTCATTCGATGAGTCTGATTGGTTAGTTTTGAGGTTGATGTCGACGAATGGGCGTACGACACGTTAGTGGACACAATTGTCAAGGATTCTCCATTCATATATTTATTTAAAGAGGATCTATGATTTTATAAGATTAATATAACATGATTTGTTAATTTTGAGACTATTAAATTAAGGATAATATTTTTAATAATATTAAATTAAAAAACACGATTTAATTTATTTTTTTGATTACTCAAGTTCGGGCTTTGCCCTACTAGAGATCTATGAGCCACCCACTCATACTCATAGGTAAATCCGAATTTGATCCTAGACAGTATCAGAAGTACCTGCTCCGATGAATGAGCCACCACCAAGGAGATTACATCACCTTAAATAAAAGCTGCTCCTCCCGATTAATTTATAAAAACATTCTTTTTGTAAAAAATATAAAAAACTACTACCGATCCTCGGGATACGCTATTAAATCAGAAGAAAGTTTTTATTAACCTTTATCCTTTAAAAGAAAAAATTGTTTATATATGTATACGCAAGTATTACCATTTGTTTGGAGTTTCTATCATACATTTACCATTTTCTTCTTCAATCATAGTTTTCATACAAATCAATGCAACCATGTGGCTTTATTGATCACATTATAACAAGAAATACATATTACGCCAGTTTCATGGTTAACGGACGGAGAGGAGAGGAACAGCCAAGAGAAAAAGGCCACAACCCCCTGGGAGGGAGAGCTCTGCCCTGACATGCTAACGTAGAACTACTTTGCAATTACTGATATTAGTAGACATACTAGTACAGTAAGTTCTGAAATACTAACGGTATAAGATGGATAAGTAACTCCTCCGAACAATATGTACACCTGCAACTGACACTCTTGATCTGGACCATAACTCATCAAGTACTTCATTTATCTATGATCTGCGAGCTCGATCACGCCAAGAACCTTGTTGTTTTGCAAGTACCTGAAAATTAGAAAAAAATTGATCAAAGCTTTGCTTACAACGTTTTTCCCTCTCTCCAAGCACAAAACCCCAACCTTTTCACTCAACAAGCTGTTAGCAGGTTCAGTTTGACTGCAATCCTTTTTGTTGTTGTCCGTCTCAAGCTCCCTGTCTGGAGCTATGGATAATGGAAGTGTTGGCACTCCAAATATTGCCTCATCATGAGCAGCTTTTAGTTGCTCCTCTCTTCTTGCCTTTACATGTATAAGCATTTACATAACGTATCATATTTTTCTTTCTTTTTTTTTTTTTTTGGCCCAATGCAGGCATGCAATCATCAAATGCGTCAATAATAAACAGCAGCTATGAAAACTAAAAATACCTCAATAGCTGAAAACCGAAATGTATGCCCCAGGCGTTTGACTACTTCTACATCATCTTCCGCAACTGTGCATACAGAAACGTATAGTATGAATTAAATTTTTACACAGTTTACTTGGATCCCTTGTTTGTTAATACAGAAACACATAATCCACAAACCAACTTCTAATCTTTTTATGTTAATAATATTATGTAGACTGAAACAGATGGGAATCGCAAACCAAATCTCTAAAGCCATATTCGGAAGTGCTACAATAATACATGACAAAACAGTATCAAACAGGTAAAACCAAAGAGTAAAAAAGTTTCCAATCTTCATTTATCAGTCACTGGCAGAGAAACGAACCCTAAAAGTAAAATGGTATATAGTAAGAAATCCAGTCCAGAATGCAGACAAATCACCTTCAGTTTCCTCTTCATCATCAAGAGGGGCATCTTTGTCAAATTCAAATCGTTCCCAACCTGCGCCGCTATTTGCTGCATCATTTTTAGCTACAATGCAAAACATATCAATAGTTATATATATCGTCATTATGTCAAAAACAACCACTGTGCATCCAATTTGGAGCCTCAACATATAATACCAGCTAGGATTCACCAAAGAAGAGCTCTCATGCAGAAACAAACGTGTCATGAAAACAGAAACCCTTTCAGCTATCCCAAACTATCAATTTAATGAATATAAGATAAGCAGTTCCAAGTCCTGTTCCCACTGAAAATTATGCTTGAACGGAAGCAACAAGAAAATCTTGGGCATTCAGCCTGAATTTGTTTAAAAACATTTACTCAAATATTAACATTCATCAACATACTTCAACCATGAAAGACGTTGAAGGTTCTGCCATAAGAACTAGAGAAAGTACAGGAGTAATGTTTGTTTCTTCTTAATTGTAACAGAATTATCCTTGTAACACAACCAACAATGATTGTTTAAGAAAGATCAGAATTAACTATTCCTGCTAACTTCAGCAAAAAATTTCAAACAAACTAAAGTAACTCCACCAGAATGACTTTAGAATTCAGTGTGAAGCATCAAGAACAGTCTTTTTACAAGGGGGCACAACTGCTTACCTGTTTGATCAAGCTGAAATTTCATCCTAGCTTTGACTCTTTCTGCGTTCGTCTGTTAAAAATGAGAGCCAATTATTTGCTCCAATTCAGCATTTATGCCTACACCCACAAGATTACTATCCAATTCTACTTCAATGAGAAGCCTAAGTATTGGTATTCTAAGGCTATTTAATACAAAAGTAGTCTCAAGTTCAATTGATTTTCCAATCGAGTACCATACTTTCTGTCTCTCTTTCAGTATCAAAACAAGTTTAATAACGATATGGGCGCCGAAAGGAATAATGAATTGCTATGTATTATGTGACCACAGAAATCCCCCAAAAAAAAAAGATAACTTCGCGGCATGCAATGTAATGCTACTGAGTCTGAGTTATTAAACTATGAGTAGGAATAACGTACCATCTTATCATAGCCAGAAATCAACCGTGAGTAATCTGTGGTACCATTTCTCTCCTTATTTGATCTATCCCTCTTCACATCATCATTCCTGTTCTTCTCGGACCTCCTATGCTCTCGAGGCGACAAACTTCGACTTCTCCTCTCTGATCTGCGTCGCCTACGAGGCGACGAGCTCCGACTCGTACTCCTCCTCTTCGTCCTCCTCGTCTCTCGATCTCTGTACCTCTCTCTGCTTCTACTCCTGCTTCGCCTCTTGGAATGCCTCTCCCTATTATCCCTCTCTCTACTCCTCGAACGACGTCGTTGGCTCAATGCCTCGTCTCTCGGCTTCTTCTTGAGCTTGTTTTGAATTGACTCAAGCTGCGCTTGCTTTTCGAGTTTTGACGCTTGTGTCGGGCTCGAGGCTTTGACGAAATTGCTCAGGAAAGAAGAGGCGGACGGAAGAGCCGTGCCTCTCGACGGGGCCGAGTCGCCGGCGGAGAAGCCCAGACCTTGTTTGAAGCGGGCGGCGCCTTCCCCTTTTCGAGTAAGCTCCTCGTAGTAAGCTGCGGCTTTTTCTTCCTCCATTTTCGATTCCTATCGGCTCTGCCCTCGGGGTGGCTAGGCTTTGGTTGTCGGGTTCTCTACTGGGAGAGCCAGCCAACGACGTCGTTGTAGCTATTTGGAAACCCCTTTCTTGCGTCGGTTCTATCACAATTTTTTAATTAAATGAATAACTTTTAACATTTTTAATAGTTTAGCTGAAAATACTAATTCCGTTATTTAGTTAATAATTTTTTTTTACCTTTTATGACATATAATTTTTTGTGTGTGTTACAATTAAGAAAAACTAAAACTATCACGTAAAAAAAATACCACAGGTATCAGCCTATATAATTAAAGAAAGGGCGTTAAGAATATCATCCCAAACCTAAAAATTAGAAGCAATGTTATAATTTAATTTAGCCAAATAATCGGCTGCAAAAACACATGCTTAATAGAGCAACTCTAATCCTTAACAAGTTTAACCTTTTATAATAAACTGAAACTATTAATTAAAGTTGATTTGTTTATTGTGTTTGGTTTGACGGTGAAGGGAGTTGTACTACGCACTCAACTCTCAAATCTCGTCGGTTTACGAGAAAGATATCAGTTAAACTGATAGAAATTATCCATTCAATCAACCTCGTAACAAATTAAAGGATGTGTTTTACTTTCACTGTCCAACTCCCAAGCAAAAACAGAATTAAATAATTAAGTAGACATTTAAATTTTTACTGTAATCTATTATTAAATATATTTGATGTTTTTTAAAAAATATTTGTTCAATCAATATCTCACTATTAATTACATATTATTTATTAAGGTTTTCAAAATATTTACTTTAAAATAAAAACAAACTGCTAATTTTCTTAAATTCTTGTTTTTTTTTTGTTGAAAATATTTGTTCAATCCCGACTTGTCACCTCAGGATTGTAGCTGGAAAGGGGAGTACAGAAGAAAATCTCTTGCAATCGATCTCTGGTTTCACCAATCGGTCTTTTCTACTGGAATAAAGGCAAAAGCAAATCCCTTAAAGCGAGAACTTCTATGCAATACGAAATCAAATCCCACCAAGTACTGTATCTTCTTAAAATAGATGGTGGGTGTTTTCCTTCAAGTCATGAACAACCCGTGTAGTGTATCAAGGTATGATCTTGATTTTCCTACACGCAAATGGAGGAGCCACTAACCAGTCCAAATCAAATTGAGTTAGAATAATGGTTGTTGTTATTGTTTAGGAAGTGACAAGCAACTACTTCCAACCTGCGAGGTGGTCGGCTTTCCAATTTTGACGCCGCCGGTTCTGGCGTCGTCTCGTTTTTGGCGACCTTTCGTTTTGCCTTAGTCAACCACCGCCACATTGAATGCATTTCATATTGGCTGTGCTGGGTCTTTGACCCCTGGGTCGTCGAGAGGACTTTTGCCTTTGCCAAAAGATCGCTTTCTCGCCCATCTTTCAATTCTTTCAGATCTTTTCCAAACTCCAAGGCTAGGAACTGATTTGTTCTGGATACCTGATCAGATATTCAATTTTAGAAAAGGGTATTCTTATATTTTTTATTTACTAATTCAAGTAATATATTTTATTGAAATATTTAATAATATCTAAACAAAATAGAAATAGACCGAAATCACATCTTTAAAGATTAATTTTTATATTAATTTGTCAATTTTAATTTCCAACTTAAACTTTTTTTTTTTGAATAAAATTAACAATAGCACAAAAAACAGACAAAGGCAGGGAAGACAAAGAAAACTAACTCAAGCCAACAAACTTATCCCATACACCTGGAACCTAATAACCTTTCTCCCTCAACATGAAAGGAGTATTAAGATTTGGATGAGATGAGGTTAAGCTCTGGTTAAGAATGGACTATTAGAGTTGCGCGAGGATGGAGTTTGGTTATAGTATGATGAAACAGTTATAGGGCAGGTTCAAGTAAATAATCTACTATGCTACAAATTTATGTCCGTTTTTATTAGAATTCTTGCAACAATCTGCTTTGTCATTATTCATTAGCGTTCTCCGGAGGTTTGCAACATTTAGAATTTTATTTTATATTAACTTCTGTAATTTTTAGAATTCTATTTTATATCAATTTATGGTAGTGATAAATTGTGTAACATTTAGAGCTCTATCTAATATCAATTTTTGTAACATTTAGAACTTTAGTTTATATCAAATTCTGTAACGTTTAAAATTCTATTTTATATTAATTTCTGTAATATTTAGAACTCTATTTTATATCAATTTATGGTAGTGATAAATTTTATAACATTCAGAACTCTATTATATACCAGTTTTATAGCGGTTTCCTACTGATTGAATCCCTAAATCTTAAACTTTCATTCGACCGATTCGATATCCGATCTAGTTTTTAAAACATTACTGAAAAAGAAATTCAAGCTTTTGCTACAAAATTGAACAAAAAAGACTCATCTGTTCAGCGTTGTTAGATTCCGACACAGCACTGACACATTTTGCTTTTTGTTGAACAACAAACGATCTTTGTTAACACGTACTAATGTGTTTTGCATCCTAAATGCTACAATGTTAGCGTAGAATTGCACTTATGTATCTATAACCGCACAGAATATCCGTGTCTCGATTCGATGTTATCTATTGATGAGACGAAATTTATTAAGTAAAGAACATGTCAGAATGGGAAAGCTCGCAATTGTAGGATTTGGGTGGGAATTTCGTCTGCGGTACGAAGAACACGACAGAAAACGTAAGAGAGGTTTCGTCTTCGTGGCAGGTTTATGATATTTAAGAGTAGCGATACACGGAGAGAGAGAGAGAGACCACTTGGACAGGACAAAGAGACAGAGTGGGGCTGCCTTTAGATTTGCTAAGATCTCACGAAATTAGATCCTCAGAATCTTTCTACTTTCTCTTTCTTTTCCCTTATTAATAGTCTCTCAAAGTCCCCTGTTCATATTTGTAATAGCACAAAGCTTTGCAGAAAGTAGTTTCTGTGAAGCCATCTTGCCATTTTTGTAGCACCAAAATCTAACCTTGAAGGACGCTTTTTTGCTTTACCCACCTACGAGAAATCGTAAAGTGAAAGAAAGATATATTCTCTGTATTCAATGACGGCGGTCGGAGATGTTCTGAGGCGGGGTTTGGCGGAGGAGGTCGGAGTCTCTAATGGGTCGGAGGAACTTCACGTTCTTGCGGTTGATGACAGCCTCGTGGACCGTAAAGTAATTGAGCAATTGCTTAAGATCTCTTCTTGTAAAGGTGCGACATTTTGGCAATGATTTCTTTGTGTCTACACTATTTCGACTTTGCTAGGCTGAAGCTGACTTGAAATGGGATTTCCTTGTGCAGTGACGGCCGTGGAAAGTGGAACACGAGCTTTGCAGTATCTGGGGTTGGATGGAGAGAAGAGCACAGCTGCGTTAAACGTAAGAGAAAACGCCAGCTCTGAACTTGCATTAATTTCTTTTTAACCACTGAGAAAGAGTAACAAGGACAAGTTATGGAACAAAATCTAAACAATTCTATGTTCGGTTTCATGGGGTTGAAGAAAGTAAAACAATTTTCTTGCTTCTCCCAACTTTTCAATTTTCTTGCTTCTCCCAACTTTTCATCTATCAGATTTCCTTATAGCAATTGGGTTATATTGGAGTCTGATTATTTTATTCATATGATTTCAGGACTTGAAAATAAATCTAATAATGACGGATTACTCCATGCCTGGGATGTCAGGATATGAATTGCTCAAGAAGATTAAGGTTGGTAACAGCTCAAAATTCTTCTGAAGTATCTTGCAGAATCCTTGTCTTTTTGTTTCAGAAGTTCTACAAATTGTGTAAGTTTTTTAGTAAACTTGAAATTTATGATTTGCAGGGTTCATCTGCTTTCAGAGAAGTTCCTGTTGTAATCATGTCATCCGAGAACATCTTGGCTCGTATTAATAGGTAAGATTGAACATTTTTAAGTTGATAGTCATTAAATATGAATAGAATGTGGCAGAATTCAGAATTCTATGAGCACGCGTGAACTGTGATTTCAGCTATGAACTGTTTATCTGTGCAACATTAGTAATCTGTTAATGCTAAAAATCCTTAACTAGTTGGTATGGCAAACGTCTTTATCGACTAAATCAAAGGCTAAATTTTTACAGAGACTCTTCTTTCGGAAAAACTTACTTTGATCATACGGAATTTTGATTACATTCGATTGTTCTTACCGATCTGCAGATGCTTGGAAGAAGGGGCAGAAGAGTTCATACTGAAACCAGTAAAATTGTCTGATGTGAAACGCCTGAAAGATTTCATAATGAGAGGTGAAGGAGAAGAACAGGGAAAGAGAAGAGCCCCAAAGAGAAAGTTGCAAGATGATGTTTTTACTTGTGATGAATTGACGCTCGAGTCACCAACCAAGTTCTCCGCCAAGCGGTCTAGATCACTCGTTTGAGGGGGCATTTCTCAGCTTCCCATATTCACGTTCATGTTATCCATCTCGCCATTACATTGATCCCCTTTTTTGGCTACAAGTCAGCAAAATTACTTCGCTCTCTGGCTAAATTTTTGATCTTCAAAGGAAGAGGATCAAAAAGTAAGCACAGAAATTCCAATACTGAGATGTATAAGAAACACCATTTGAAGTAAATATTTTGGTCAAAGTGATTAATCTCTTGTGAATGTGTTGTAGTAGATTCTTATCCAAAGTGCTTAAAACCCATCGAAGTTCTTCCATTTTTTGTTGCCTTATCTATGTAAAATATCAGATTCAAATAGTTTTGTTGTCATTAATCAAGTTCCCCAAATCCTGGGGAAGATATTAGACCTCAGGGGCATATCACCTGTAGAATCGTATAGTAAGCTATCTCTTCTCTCCTTAAACGATACAACACGTCGGTGACTTTAAAATGTCAATCGGTTCCGTTAGTGTAAAAGTTTGACCATGGCTTTGAGCTTTAAATCTTTTTTTTTTTTGGAATTTTAAGATATTACAAATTACCAAAGTAACGTCGAGGGTAATGTACAAAGAATAGTAAATCTAGAAAGACAAAAGGGACTTCTGGGCCACATTCACAAATACGCTAGCAGCACAGAGGGAAAAAACAGACCACATAATACAGCCTCAAACTACAGTTAAATACACCAACGCCTTTTCATTGCCAAACAGAGTTGGTCTTGCTTCCCATGACTTATTGTGACCTCCCGAATCAAATTAATAATGCAGTCTGCTAATTGATATTTATGCTGTTCCATTTCCTTATAAATACGCCTGTTTCTCTCCCGCCAGATGTGATATAGAACTATCTGAAAAAAGGTTTTTCAAATGGTTCTAAGCATAACATAGTTGTGCCTCCTGTCTGCATGAATAACCTCCTCTAGAACCTCAGTCCAGTCATAGGTGAAGCTTAGGAAACCTATCATAGATAATATTCGATTCCACACTGCTTTGGTATATACACATTCCAAAAACAGGTGGTTTCTACTTTCATTAACCAACTTGCACAACACACAAATGGGGTCATAGGTTCCGAACCACCTGTCCTTTATGCGCAATCGGTTTTTAATTGTGAGCCACAAGAAAAAAGCTGCTTTGGGGCATAATACCTGTTTCCAAACGATTGCAGCCCATGGGACCGTTGTCATCGATCCCCACCCAATGGCTCTTGCTGAAGAGGTAGTGAATTCCCCAGATATGGTAGCTGCCCAAAACGATTTGTCTGGTCTATTACAAAGGGAAAGACCGTGCAAATAAGGGGTAAGCTAGTGGCCAAACCGATGACTGAGCAAGCGATCACTCTCCCGAATAACCCATGCTAGAGTGACATCCTTAAGAATGCGATTGCGAACTCCGATTCGCTCTTTCCTAAGCCAAAGGGGACTCCTCATATGCTAATTGTCAAACCAGAAATATGTGCCCTCTCTATCCCCAATTTGACGCCTAATCAGTGGATAGATCAAGCCACATAAATTCAGTAAGCTTTTGAATATCCATGAGTAATCATACCTCATTTGGAGCTGCCAAAAGCTTTGGTTGGTAAGGAGGTAGGTCTGGACCCATTTGATCCACAAGGCATCATTATCATCAAATAAGCGCCAAATTCTCTTCATGAGCAGGGTTTGTTGCATCTTAGAAAAAGAAATAATGCCTAGACCCCCATGTTGCTTCGGAGCGACAACTTCCCTCCATTTCACTTTGGCGCCTTTACATGATCAGACTGGCAGGTCCATAAGAACGCTTTAAGTATCCTCTCCATTTCTTTGATCACTCTCTTTGGGGTAATCATATGAGCTGCCCAATGGACATGCATGCTTTTCAGTACAGAGACAATTAAATTGACTCGAGCCGCAAAGGAAAGGAAGCGATTATGCCAAGAGTTGATTCTGGCCTTCAATTTCTCCAACAAAGGCATAAAATCAGAGAACCGAGGCTTGCCCGTGGTGATAGGAACACCGAGATATCGAAAGGAAGTACTCTGTAAAGTTAACCCAACTAATTGGCTAAGACCCCCTCGGTCCCTCACATCGGAGGATACATAAAGGCCACTCTTCTGAGTGTTCATGCCGGACCATCGAGAGAAAGTATTCATCAAATTCAGCATAATAGCTAACACTTGCGGGTCAGCTTGACATAATAGAATCACATCATCAGCATAAATCAAATGGGATAGGCGAAGATCCTTAAAGTTGTGATGATATTGGAAAAGTCCGTTATATTGTACCTTAGTGGACAATAAGCGAGAGAGACCCTCCATGGCAAGAGTAAATAAATAAGGGGGGAGGGGATCCCCTTGTCGTATCCCTTTGTGAATTATAATAGGCTTCGTAGGGATGCCATTAATCAGGACGCTTAACGAGGGCATTTGCCACCTATTGCACACCTAATGATTTTAAATTTATAATTATTCTAAACATTCCACAAAAATCTAATCAAAGACAAAAGAAATGGAGTGGAGATTGTCACCTAGTACACACCTCATGAACTTGCCGACAAGGTTCCAGCAGACCATGCCCCTCAAAGACTAGACTCTTCCATTCACTTTATTTCTAACATTGTCTTATTCGATTTCAAGTTCCGTACTTTTTGAGCTCTAAATTACAGGAAGCTTCGAAGAGGTACAATATTCACTAGCTTGTCCAAACCCTTCTTCATGGCTATTCTTTCAACCTTAAAATAACTATGTTGTGAATCCCTTTGCATTGTCTCTATGTAACAATGTTGGTGAAAACATCTTAGAAGTAATAAAATACTCCCAATCTTCCACTCTGTTTGTAACGTATTTTAGCAGTTAAAAAGAAAAAAAGAAACTGCAGATCCTTGTTGCAAAACTCCAATTTCATTGGACACAAGGAATGCGCTCAAAAGCTACATAAACTAAACAACAAGGACTAGAACAAAATCCCGAGTCTCTTTTACTTCTTTCTTCACGTCAGCCAGATGGTTCATTCACAGACTTGGCCCTTTTCAATCCTCTTGTTGCTGTTCTTTTCATCATCATGTTCTGCTCGTTGTTTCCCTTCTGATAATGATTTTTCCGTTGAATTTGGTTTTGTATCTGCAGCAGTATCAAGGGTTGTAGCTGATCAGAGTAACAGATCTTTCCCAATGCTTCGAGGGTCATCGTCGTCTAATCAGAAAATTCTTGGGGCAGTTCTTGGAACGGCTGCAATCACTCTGGTTATTGTTGGAATCTTATTCTTTCTCATCAGGAGATACATTAGAAACCAACATCAAGCAAAATCAGAAGCCAGCTCCCAGGAAGAGCCTGCTGTGACAACAAAAGGGACCGGAAAAGTTGGAAAGAAGGTTAAAGGAGTTATTGTTAATGAAGATGGTAGGGATATTCTTTATATCAAAGACTCAGATGGTAGAAAACTTAAAACAGCTTTTTCAAAGGTGAAATCTAAGCAGGGGAACAAGGCAGATGGTTCTGAGCAAGAGGTGGATACGACTGCTGGGAGACACAGAAGAGGTCAAGCTACAGAGGCTTCGCATCGTGAGCCATCTGATGCAATGCAGCAGAAGAATTTTGAAGAACCAATTCTGCATGATTCTAGGCCTCCATCACCATTGCCACAGCTAATGTTGTCAACATACCGTTCCCCACCACCGCAGTTTCCACCTGTACCTTCACCACCACCTCCTGCTCCTGATCCTCTTCCTCCGCCACCACCGTCAAAAATAGTGAACAAGTCCATAATGCCGCTGCCACCTCCTCGGCCGCCACCACCGCCACTAATGGTGAAAAAGAAAGATTCTACATCACAACTTTCACCAAAAAGCACAAGTCTGTTGGCTTCAGCACTAAAGCCTCCACTGGCACCAAAAGGGAAAGCAATAGATAGTAAGGCCAAGGCATTGGCTTCAACAGATCAGAGCGCTGAAAAGAAAGCAACAGCCCATCCAAAGTTGAAGCCTTTGCATTGGGATAAGGTTATGGCTATGGATGCTGAACATTCTGTGGTCTGGGAAATAATCAACCAGGGTTCTCTCAGGTTAGATTTTCTGCTTAGATATGAATTTCATTTATCATCTAACCCAATATTCTTTCACCTGTACTTCGTTTTTGTGAATTAGGTAATGTCATAAAGTGTTGACTTCTCTGTTACGTTTTTATGTGCAGGTTTGATGACGATGAAACTATAGAAGCCTTGTTTCAGTATGCAAATGCTACCCTCAAACCTCCACAAAAAGATGTAACCTCGTCAAGAACCATTAGCTCTAACCCTGCACCGACTGCAAAACTTTTCATACTTGAGCCCAGGAGGTCTCAGAACACAGCAATTGTGATAAAATCTTTAGCAATTTCTCGAAAAGAAATTCTTGATGCCCTTGTTGATGGCTATGGATTGACGACTGAAGTGCTTGAAAAACTTGCGAGAATCTCCCCAACAGAAGAAGAAAAGGCCAGGATAATCCAATTCAATGGCGATCCTGATAAACTTGCAGATGCTGAATCTTTCCTTTACCACATCCTGACGACGGTACCTTCAGCATTCATCCGAATCAACGCAATGCTGTTCAGATCAAACTATGATTCAGAAATTCTTCAATTCAAAGAGTCCTTAGAAACACTTCAACTGGGCTGCCAGGAGCTTCGAACTCGAGGTCTGTTCTTAAAACTACTTGAAGCCATTCTCAAGGCTGGCAATAAAATGAATACTGGAACATCCAGAGGCAATGCACAAGGCTTTGATCTTACTGCTCTGAGAAAGCTTTCTGATATTAAAAGCACTGATGGGAAGATTACTCTGCTTCACTTTGTGGTGGAACAAGTAGTCCGATCGGAAGGTAGACACCGTGCACTGAATCAGAACCAAGTTCCTGACAAATTTGGTAGTCAAAGACCAGGAAACATCAATCTTAACTTGGAGTCTCTGACAATAGAAGAGAGAAAGAAAGAGTACTTAGTCCTTGGATTGCCTGCGTTGGAGAAATTGAATGTTGATTTTGCCAATGTAAAGAAAGCAGCAACCATAGAGTACGATAATTTTATCAACATATGTTCCTCTTTGTCCACCCGTCTTGAAGAAATTCAGCTGCTTATTTCTCCTTGTGGCAACGATGAGGAGGAGCAGTTTCTGACTGAAATGAAGGGATTTTTAGAGGGTTGTGATGGTGAACTTAAGATGATGAAGAACGAAGAAGCAAAGGTTATGGAATTTGTGAAGAGAACAACAGAATACTATCAGGTAGCAGCTTCCAAGCAAAGGGGAGCTTCCCCACTTCAACTGTTTGTTATCGTGAAAGATTTTCTTGAGATGGTTGATCGAGTATGTATAGACATCTCCAAGAAGCTGGAAAAGAAGAATTCAGCAGCTAGCATAGGATCTTCCTTTCAAGCAGTAAGAACTTCAGATAGATTTGCAGACTTCCGTCTGCTTTTACTATCAGACACGTCTACGTCTGCATCTTGTAGTGAGTCAGACGACGAATTCTGAGTGGAGTTAGATCACATTTCAATGCAAATTTTGTAAATTGGAAAAACACAATCACATCGAATCTTTTCCAAATGGGAAGGGAAATTTTAATGGTTTTGTGGGACTTGTCACTTCTTGTAAGCAAGCTTTCCTTGACGTTCCAGTGTTGAAAATGCGGCCTCCACAAGCATGGATCACATCAAGCCGCCATGGCCTTTGAGACGAGAAATAAGGAGAAACAAGTTGAGAGAGGTGACGGATGATGATCATCCGATTGAAGTTGTGGTGGATATTGAACTTAATGACGTTAGTAGTCCACTGATAATGTTAATCCTTTGCCATTCTTCTGTAAACTTCAATTCGAAGTTCAAAATCATAAAGAGAGGAGAAAACTATTTCACCAAATTTAGCAGTTGACAGCAAAGAGTGAAGATTCCAAGGACTTAGAGAGGAAATGCTTTCTTTCTTGATCCAAAGTGATGAGAACTTACTAAAACATATATCTTAAAAAATATGCAAACAAGTTTAAATGGAGGAAGTTAAAACAGAAGTATAAAAGAATTGATTAGTTTATTAAAACAGAAGTATAAAACAATTGACCAGTTTATCATAAACAATTAAGAATCAAATTTATTAAATTATTTTAATGCTATAAAAAATTTCTTCAATAAATTTAAAATTCAACGAATGACAAGGAATAAAATTATAGTCTCAAATTAAAAATAAACATATCTTAAACTGTGAATTCTCTCGTAACTTTGTTGGACATAATTTGAGACATATTCATAGTTAAAACTATGGATCTTTTTATAACTTTGTGAAATTGGACAAGATCTTGGATATGGATGTGTTGAAGGTATGTTTTGCCACTAGATCTTCACTAACCCTAGCTTATGTATTGACCTATGCCTAAATACATGAATCCTCTATTTAGGCTAATCGTTTTGCATTGTGCTTCCGTTCTTCAAAATGATTCATCCTCAAATTTTTCAACCATGTACAGACAATGCTTTCTGCCAAACCACGAGAACATAGAAAAGATTAGAATATTAATCACTGAATGATTTCCTTAACCATACGTGAGCAACATGTGTAGATATTACCTAATCTAATATCTCATCTTTACAGTTTCCAATGAAAAAAACACTAGCACCTGCTTGTTCTCTTTTTTTTTTTTTTCCTGACATTCATTAAGCCACTATAACTTATATGGCTTTGGATGCTTTAGTAGGTCAATTGAACTTCTTTACCAGTGTGAAGTTTGCTTCATTAGTCTAAATTCCTTTATCATTAAGCAAATTATATACCTTATTTTGAATGTGGCATCTGGTATTGAAGATATTTTTGTTTTACTACTCTAACTCATCCTCCTTATTCTGAAGAATTCATGATCTCCTAATAACAATTACATTGCCTTCAATAATGTACATAACTCCACCATTACTGAAATCATTAATTGTTGACATAAATTCTTTTTCATTTAGATCATTTTTGCCTTCAACAGAGAGCAATTTTATCATTAACCAAATTTCGGTCCACACTATCTTAAACTTTATGCTCCCTTTTAAGAACAAAAAATCAATTAAGAATTCATCCTTGTAAAGTCAAAAAACCTAACAAAAATTGGCCAAGAAGAGAAAATAACTCACGGGTTAAGTAATAAATATGAAAACCAAATAAAATAAAGAAGGCTAAAAAGAATTTCAAACTGCATTTAAGGACAATTTTTTAGGTCACTATTCATATACCACTTTCTTTCTTTTATTTTCACAACCATATGAATAATTGGTATTAACGACACAAAATAAAGAATGAACAAGGAAGAAACCCTAACATAATAAAAGCTATAGACAAACCATAAAACAAAGTGATAATGAAATTTGATCTTTTTATTAAAACTTCAAAAATAAGAATACAATATAATGTAATGAAAAGGAATTATAAGAACATGATTTTCTTTCTTTCTTTTAACAAATGAATATAATAGAATTTGAATAGTACATAAATGAAAGCCTAACTACGCTTGATTTAGAGTTAAGGTCTTATGCTGACTAATGTGAACCCCACCTAGGAATATACCTTAAAGAATCCATGAACAATTTTGATCAATCTAATAAAGCTAAAATAGATGTATAAAAGTCATTTGGAGTGCGATTACGCCTTTCGGCCATATCATTTTACTCAAGACTACCTGACATATTGAATTGAGTCACTATTCCACATGATTCCACATTTCTAATAAGCGAACCTTTTTCTTGTCCTGAAGCTCTATGTTTGCCATAATATTCACCTCCATGGTCAGATTTGACAATCTTTATGGAGCTTCCCAATTGGTTATCAACTTTAGAAGAACTTTAGTCTTTTCTTTAAGCAAGAACACGTAACTATAACGGGAATAGTCATCAATGAATGTCAGAAAATATCTTGAATTGTATAAGGTAACTTTATAAGGTCCATGTATATTTGTATGTATAAGATCTAATAAACCAAAAGCAAGAGTTGACCCTTTCTTCTATATTTTGGTTAACTGAACCTTGCAACAATCAACACATGTTCTTAGATCATCAAAATCAACATATGACCTAACTTTTTATGCCACAACATGTATGACTAATCCTTTATTAGGGGGCTCTTTCTAGTAACTTGTTCAACAATATATGAAAAAGCATACATGTTATGAGGGATAAGACATATTCTATACAAACCATATGACAAAAAAAAATATTACCAATATGTTTTGCATTAAAAGATAACTGTACAACAGAATTATCAAAGACAAAACTATAACTTTCTTTATCAAAAACTGATACAGAGATCAAATTCTGCCTAAAAGACAATATATAAAGTGTGTTGTGTAAACAAGAATAAACCCTGTATTAAGGTCCAAAAATACATCCCTTACAGAGATTACATTAACTTCTTCATTATTACTCACCGTCAGTTTTTCCTCCTCTCTTTTTGGTTTTCTCTTGTGTATAAATCCTTGTATTATGAAGGTAATATGATTAGAGGCTCCACGATCTAGCCACTAAGAACTTGAGGTGGCTATAGCAAGATTAGACTCATGGATCATACAAGCCGAGGAGTTACCTAATAGTTCTTGCTTTTCTTTCTAGTTTTTATAGTTATGGCAATCTAACTTCTTGTGCCCCTTCTTTTTGTAGAAGAAACACATCATATTCTTTACATCCAAAGGACCTTTAGTAATACTGGATGGAACAACATTCATTGTTGGAGAGAATTTGGTTTTGTTTTCTTTTAAATCTTTGAGGCTTTACCTTTTCCTTTCCTTTAGTTGCTAACAAAGATGTATGAACTTTATTCTTCAACTTCTTCTCTTCAGCAACATATTGAGTAATCAAAGCATTTATGTCTCAAGCCTCATCCTGAGAATTGTATGTTGTAACTAGAATACCTAACTCTAGAGGAAGTGTATTCAGAGCTTGGTGAACAATGCAAGCATCAGGAATGTGGATATTCAATGCCTTCAACTTACTCTAGAGATGGACTATCCTAATGATATACTCCTTCACTCGCCCTTCTCTTGTATACCTCATGGAGAATAATTCCTTTATTAAGGTAACTATCTCAGCATTAGAAGATACCTTGTATCTCTGTGAGACATTGTTGAGGAAGTCTCGTGCTATGGTTGTATTTGGAAGTCCAGTTAGCAGATGGTCTGGAATAGATCTCTTTATGGTCAAATAACACATCCTATTTGACCTTTCCTAGGCTACGTATGTTACCTTCTTAGCCTCCAAGTTGAGAGATGTAGGTACAAATGGCACCCTAACTATGGTTGTGTTGATATCTGCCACTCTAAAGCAAATTCTACATCTTGCTTCTATTTCTAGAAGTTGAAATCAGTCAGGGTTTCAATAGTAACAATGTTGTTATTTACAAAAAGAAAGTGACTAAAAAATTGATAACATAATGACCGACACAAATGTAAGATAACAATAATTCTCAAAGTCACAAAATATTATCTATGTCGAGTATCTCACTACATATATCATAAAACACCTATGAGTTGAATATATAATACATGCAAATAAAACCTCAACATAAAAATGATCAGAGTACACACCATTAACTCTTATGACTCTACCACCTGTGTATGAATAGATCCCTCAAGTGATGACTTTCCTCCATCTTATTCCTTTATGCTTATCTATAAATCTCATATAAGGCCAACACCTATAGGCAGAATAATCAAATACAAGACCAGAAATATCCCCAAACATGCAAGTAGAACAATTCAAATACTAACTTGAAAGGCCACTGTAGTGACTATGTTCTCATTAGTACCCACATAGATTCACAAGTATAAGGGACACATTTGTATGCCATCCTTACATTCTTTTTGGGTATACAATATGTGACAATGTACTATCAATAAATGCAAACTACATTCTCATTATCACATATTAGTGCTGAAAACATTATCAATACACTTTATTTAAAAATTCATCATAAGGAAAAATATCAATTAGAGAGACAATCATGTGATACTAAACAATAAATACACCATATAAGATACCAAAATTACATGTATCTCTTTTATTTCAAGTCCAAAGCATGAAATTTCACTAAAAAATGGCTTTAATAATCTTTATTCAATTTTTATGAAGTTAAACCTTACTTATTACCAATAAAATAAATCCAAAAAAATTAAAATTTTAATTTATAAATTCAAACGACCCTTAAACTAACCCAAAATATTTTGAGGGACCATTTTATAAATTATGAAAATTATGAATTTTTCCTTTTTTCTTTAGTCCTGTAGCGTGCTAACTTAAGTCTTGGCTAAAGGGCGCTTGTGTTCTTCTGACTTACCTTTGGATGGATTATATGCATATGTTGCATGCGCCATATGTGCACAGATGCCCTCCCATATTCAGAGTGCATGTGGCACAGACATGCTCATTACTTTATGCAAATGTTTTTCACGCACCAGACAAGCGTCCTCACCCGTGTGTGACATCTGTTTGGCGCATGAGTCACAAACACTAGACATCCATTGCCTCTGAAAGGCGTGAGCAATCGGGCACATATGACTCACATGTGCCTGAAGTTCTCCTAGCCTCTGGTGTAATTTTCTCTCTCTAGTAGCTGGGAAAAGGCAATTTTCGATCACCTATAGGCGATGTTTTTGCTGCCAAAGCCTATTTTCTACCCATTTTTTAATGATATACTTGTTCAACATCAATTTAAGCATCAATATGCAATTTATATAAGCAAAAACAGGATGATTTATCTGATTTCCTTATGTAGAAATTCGAAAATCTTCGTTTAAATGCATACAATCATGTGACCTCTTTGATACCACATGTAATGCATAACACAAGCCTTAGTTAATAGTTATGAGCTTAGGATCAAACGTGAAAGTAAATAAACGGAAAAACTCATAACAATACTTGATTTGTTTTCCATATCTTTGAACGAGTTTTTCTACATCAAAACCTTCGAACTTTCTCGACAATATTTATGAAAGTTGCTTAACTAGATATCGTGAATGTCTTTCTTAACAAGTTAGAGAATTCAAACGTTCATGAACTTACATAAATACACAACAAGAGACCTTAGCAATTATATATAGTAACCAGATTAAGCCTACCCATCATAGGCCCAATGTATGTCCATCTTATACTGATTAGGGTACATTTTCTTCACTGGACTTCAGCTCATTAAACCAGATCCTTTATCGAGCTTCTTTAGTATCTTTAATATGATCAAATTCGATTTTCTTAACCGTAAGTTTGTTAAAATCGTAATTAATTATTGTCCAAATTCAAAAAATTACTAACAGACTCGAGAACCAAACACAAAATGGTAGCTTCCAGCTCCAACCCTCCATGATTTTTAGAGTTTTGTTTCTTTTTTATTTTTCTTGTTGATTCTTTTTTATTTTTATTCAAAATTTTATTTTAATGCTCAATTGGGTTTCTGTCTACTTAAAATTACTAAATTTTTCTTCACCACGATTATCTCCATCCTTCATAATAAGCTCCTCCCTTCTAGTTATAAGTCATATGTCAGGTGTAGGGACTGATGTGTCTAACTTATAAGTTGAATATAAATCAAACATTTCATGATTTTTATAAGATTTATAAGTCTAATGTAACTTTTGTTTAATTCAATGACTCTCAACAATTCACTAGATTTGGAACGTAACAACTTACAATATGCCTCATCAACTTGAAGGTATCTTAAATCCTTTCTCATCTCACATATTTGCCTAAAGCTGATATAATCAAAGTCAACTTTTTCAAAAATACTTATATCTACATCAACATATTTTAACTCAAGTTCTAATATGAACTTCCTACTATAAAATAGCCTATACCTCCATATTGAACCATTGTAAACATGTTTAACAAAATTTCATATTATGAACCCTCAATATCAAAGCATGTTCCATTTAGATGTAATTTGTACACTGTAGCGGTTAGAAAAAAATAGTATGTAAATAGATAAAAATGAATAAAGTTTGTCATTATTCATTTCCAATAATGACAAACTTTAGACTTTGCATAAAATTTTTCATCACAGATACAATAAATTTGAGAATCATATGCAGCAAGGACCACATCAAATTGAGAAACCATGTGTTATGGGGATCACACCAAGAAAATATTTAATTCAACACACTTCAAGACAAATAGATAAAGACAGACTAAAAAAAGGTCACTTACCACGATGTATCGTCTCCTCACCTTTGTCAGCTAAAAGAACCCTGTAGATTATAACCAACCTAAAACAGAAGATATAAAGACAAGACTAACTAAGAAAATCCCATGAAATTATGATGAGTAGATGGACATGAATATAGGTCAACAACGAGAAGTTCACTAAGGACGAAAAGATAATGAAAAGCCACGTGAAGTAGAGAAGTTGCGTAAAGTGGACATGGTTGAGAATTTCATATCGGTTATCAATTTTCATATAGGAGTTTTAAGATTTTTTTTTTCAGTTCACATGGAACAAAAAGCCAGATTAGAAATTTTACAATAATTAGGATTTTTAAAGTAAATTATATGTAAAATCTCAAATTTTATTTGATCATGCAACACTATTTTTATTTATAAAAATAATAACAAAATATTCAAACTTTTAATTTACTATAGAATTAACCTATTTAACTCTCTTATTAATGATATTTAGGGTCAGGCCCACTATCCCAGATTCGATCAAGCTTCTGACCAAATTAGGGTCCTAATGGGCATGAGTTGGGCCGACCTAAGCCTAACCCGATTCATTGTCATCCCTAATATTGCCATAAGAAATCATGTCAGTAACCATTGACATGATTTATATATCAACAGTTCTACTAAAAAAACTAGTAACATCCTAGAAAGTCCACTTCTTTAAGTTCGTTCCTTTACGCTCTTAGTTAAGTTTATTTAAATTTAGTTTATGCTCCGATGTAATTGCTAAGTTGACAGTTGTGTTTTTATTTGATTGGTTTGATAGTATTCTGAAATTAGTGTGAGTGGAGTTTCTATTTGTTAGGAGCCATAAGAAAGTAAATTAGGCACTTCAACCATATGGACAACATTGATTTGGCTCCGTAGATGTGTTGATTTAGTGCTTTTAGTTGGAATTTTCATCCATTTTGAAATAGAAATTTCATCAGGCCTCTATTTGATGAGGTTCTTGCCAAATCTGTTCCTTTATTTGATTCACGTAGACCTTTATTATTCTCGTTTTCTAGGGTTGAAATATTTATGATAATAAATAGAGGCCTAAATTAGAGAACAACATTTGTTGTTTGATGGTTTCAGATTTGTAGGAAGTCGAGAAAAAGAATCTAAAATAGGACACTGAAGGTGGAATGACGATCATTTTATAATTAGTCCATTGAATTTTGTACCAACAGATTGTAGAAGCAAATAATTGTTTCACGATGAAACATAAATTCTTGCAAATGCAGATTTATTCAAGAGTTATCACTTAGCATATCACTTGCAGAAAAGAGTTATAGAAGATTTTGTAAGTTATATCAACCTTTTCCGAATTTGTTTCGACAAAATCAACCAAAGAAGCAAAATCCTTTAAAGGATCGTAGCAGAAAATCCATTCACTAGCTACATACAAAATCACCATAATATTAGTGAAAGAGTACCGCTAATCTGATCTATGATATCAACAGCTAACTTACATTTCATTGTCAAAATCCAAGTATAAAAGAAATTCCAACCAAAGTTCCTAGTAAACAACAAATTCACCTGAACCCTGCACCATAGAAAGCAAAGGCAAAGAAACACAATCCACCGGCTAATTTCATTTGGCATTCAATGAAAATCACAATTCTGAAAGTTAACTACATTGTCTCTAATGTCATTGATAATTCACACAATGTAGATTATCATTCTGCAGACCCCCAATAAGCCAGCCATTAAGTAACAAGTAATTCACAAACGGGTAGAGTTTGAAAGCCTTCTTACCAATAATTATATCTATAATGGGGCAAATTTCCAACATTTGATCACAAAACTTCGAATAAAGGACAAATTTTCCACATTCTAAGAACCCATAGCACATTGTTACATGAATACCCAAAGAAAGTCATTTCCATCCAAGTACAACATAAATATCATCTTTATAATATATTAACCCTTTCTAAGAATCAAAGTATATAATAAGAGTAAGAAGTCCATTCCTTAAGGAATTGGCAAAAGCAATAGCTATACATCATTGCTCTACTAAAACTAATCATAGGCAAAAGTATATAATAAGAGTAAGAAGTCCAATCCTCCAAGGAATTGACAAAAGCAACAGCTATACCTCATTGCTCTACTAAAACTAATCATAGGCACGTCAAAAAGAAAAATTGTACACCAACGCATAGACCTTAAGCATAACATTTCCTTGTCTTTTCTTCGCATCCACATCCTCCTAAGCTGAAAGTCCAGCCCGAACCACAATAACAAATAGAAGTGCGCGAGTCAGTCACAGAGGTAGTCATGTTAGACAGACTGAGATAGCAGATAGAAGAAAACAGAGCAGTTGACGATAAACAAGAAAGAATAATATGTAAACTAGTAGTTTGGTCAACAGCTACTCATTTACCATATCCAAATAGATCAATCCTGAAGCATTGGTATTCAAAAATTCAAAACAGACTTTCTGTTACAAGCTGTTATAAAGATTTAACTCACAATTATGCTGATTGCCAAATCTTCCTTTTGAAACAGAGTCTGGATTTCCTTTCCAAATTGGCAAGCACCTTTCCGTTCAAGGATTTTTCAAGCATTTGCAGGAGGCTAGTTTCACAAAAATTGTATCAAGTTCATGTATTATGACTGATTGGACCTCTACAAGATAAGCTTAAGAAAAAGCCACAGGACTAAGAAAGTCTTGGTATTCTTGTAAACCGACAGAACCATGGATATCATGTGCAAACTTCTACGATTTTAACAAAGTAAGGGCACCGTTACACAACAATTGTAATCCCACCTGCTAAGCATATACCTACATGCCATATTTTAAACCATGTAACATACCCTTACCACAACACAAATAATAAACAGATAGCAATGGTTTAGAATTGCCTTTTTAACACAAGGGAAGAAACATATAATGTTCGCCGAAATGTAGAGGCCATGAAATTCATGACTTCAGAATCATAGGAATTCAAAGCTAGTCCCCGGGTTCAGAAAGTGGACACTGAAAACTCTTATCCAATTGTTTGATGCAAGAGAACTTAAAGAGAAGGACAAAGAGATCTGTAAATAATAATGAGAAACTTCACTGGAAATAAACAGATGTTAATGCTAGCCTCAGTTCAATTATTCAGATAACAACTGTAATTGAACAAGTCTCAAACATAGTAAAATAAATGATCAAAGATTTTATACTGAACATACCCAACAAACCAAATCTTAAGGAGTACGGAATGAGGAACAATGCAGCAACTCATTTGATACTTAAGCTATCAATCATCATGAAAGGCAATAACTGGTTGTTGTCTTATGCCCAGATAATATCCTCTGACCATCTAAAGTTCATCCTCCAAGAATTTCTCTCAGTATTTTTGTGCAAGTAAGGGCCAAAGGTGGTATCCTTGTTATTTGTTCTACCCATCAACCACACCCTCTTTTCTGAACACAATCATTTAAGTACTTGGACCCAAGAAATGTAAATCTGAAAATATTCCATTAATACAATTCATGAAATTTATAAAGATGCTAAACGAAATGTTGCTTAATTATTTAACTCACTAGTAGATAAATTGTCAAGGTAATGCAGTGGAAAGAAACAAAAGTATATAAAAAACATATCGTATGAACGTTAACGTATTGCATTTCTGTACCCGCCTTATATATTCACATACCAAGCACCAGTTCTCTACATCAGCATAACCACCATATAAATAAGAACCATGACTCATTGAAGGAGAGGAAGCTCAACCCTGGATGCCAAAAGAGATAACCATCTATACCACATCTAAAAAGTTCTCTAAAATGAGAGTCTAAGACTAAATAGAACACACAAGACTCACAAGGACCCACAGTACACAGTTAGCCAAAAGACAGATTTTTCATCCTAAGACCTGGTAATCATGCTACAAGAACGAGCCAACCTAAAGTTCAGAAAGTCTCCCGGAACACTCGCCTCTGCCTCAACAAGGTCACGCTTATATGGCTTCCTGCAGCCTGGACAGCGCCCATCATCCTCAAGAATTCTCTTATGGCAGAAGAGGCACAACCGAAAACCACATAAACAAGGCAAGAAGCTCGTATCTGTCACATCCAAATCCTCATAACAGATAGGACAAGAAGAGGGCACATTAGCAGCACTAGAACAGACCCATGGTAGCCCTCCCTGTCCATAATGCCTCTCTGTATTAGGGAAGCTCCGCTGCTTGGACAAATTTGGCAGACTCTGTGGACGGAACTCATCATCAGGCCTCCACGCCCTTCTATTACCATGGACAAGTCCCAGTGGCACTGTTGTCCGGCACTCTTGCTTCACATGCTCCCAAGTAAAACCAACATTACGGTAACTAGACTGCACCTGCATAACAGGTTCATGTTGCTCTCCAGAGGACTCTGATCCTTCAGAACACTGTCCATCATTTTGACTCTCTTGTTTCCTTTCATCTGCAGAAGCTAAAGCATCAGCCATAGCCTCCCAATCCTCCAAGCAATTATCATCACCCACACCTTCCTCATCTTCGGTGATGTTTCCAGAGCAACAACCAGCACTGCTGCTACTGCTGCTGGTAGAACCAGTAAAAGTGGTACCAGCATCAGTACTGCCAAGAACACTACTTCCAGTAGGGCTATTGGAATCTGAATCAAAATCATGATGGGTCGGTCCATTGTCATTCTCTTCTTCACCTTTTCCGCCGGTCTCCAAATTCTTTCTCTCAACATTGCACGCCGGCGGTGAAGAGGGCGGCCCACTTGCGTCGTCCTTGCATCCCTTTTGCTTAACGGCACCTGAAATGATACAAAGAATTTAAGAGAGATGGAATGAAATAAAACACTATACAAGTTTAAAGAAATGCAAAACAGATCATTGTTCGAAAGAACAAACGCACGTAACCATGTATGTATACGCTAAAACGACTATACCAAGAGAGATAGAAGATCGAGAATAAGCACCTTGAGAAAGCCATTGTTCACGACGGGCGTCACGCTTGTACTGCTTCAATCTTGCGGCACGATGCGTCTAAAAGTCCCCAAAATTAAAAAAACAAAAAAAACACAACACACAATCCATGAATAAATTCCACAAATAAATATAAAGAACCCAAATGCCTACCAAAGGTATAAAATCTCCTCGGAAAGAAAATCAAAAGAAAAGAAACGTACCCTCTTCTTCTTGCCGGAATCTTTAGCAGCACAAGGAATGACAGCGTTGTGGTTGATCGAATCGGAAAACATGGCTGCAACAATTTTAAGAACAGCGATTGGCAAAAACCCTAAACTCGTCCGATTGGAAGCTTTGGGGTATAATTATAGCCTGATGATTTGTGGATAGAGAAAGTTAAATGGATAACGGAAACTCCTCTGCTCCGCTCGCCCTTAATTTTCAGACTCTTTTGAAGCCAGAAGAGCAAATCCCAGTGCATTTTTATAGTGCAACAAATTTCCCAAAATAACCTTTCCTTTCTATATAAATTTCGGGGAAAACCTTCAAAGTGCCTTTGATTGTGGATACACATGTTAGGGATAATGTGTCAATGCGGCATAGTCTCTATCTTTGACCTTATTAAATTCTTTCGTAAAGGGCAGCGACGTCGATTCGGGTGAGCAAAAGGTGGAGTTTATTGTCGTTTAGCGCTTCATTGACCTCCAAGATAATTATTTGCACTTTTAAATATATATCTTTTATGACGAAATAAATATATATAAGATATATATTTAAAAGTGCAAAGAATTATATATATATATATATATATATATATAATACATGTAAGGTTGTTTTGTAAATTTAAATATTATATATATATATATACCTAGGTCACTTTTTTTCATCTTATAGCCCTATATTTAAGGGCAAAAAACGGGTTAGGTTTACATCGTTTATAATTTGACTTAAACTAGTGGGAGAGATAAAACAATAACATATGCTACTTTCAATATGTCGTAAGTATTTTAAACAATGTTATGAATATCGTATCGGGTTCGGTACCGAATTGAATTTTGGAACGGAACTGTACTGGTACCGTTTCGAATTTTTTTTAAAATTGATAAAATAGTCCCTAAAATTTTTAAAATAATCCATATTGATATATTATACAGTTGTACTGTATACTTTACTAGTTTACTGTTTACATCAACCATGCTTTCAAAAATC
>JAOQMR010000006.1:24940107-24958427 GCA_027563865.1 Erythroxylum pelleterianum | reverse complement strand
GGGATTAATCCTTAATTCTTAATTCTATTCCATAATTCATAACTCAAATTTATTTAATCCCTAATTGTCAATTAAATCTGAAAATTCACAAATTCGCATGAAGAGGTAGAAAATTTTCTTATGAATCCAATGCTTCGAGAATCGGGTCATTCAGAGGTCGGATGACAAAGATACGGTCAAAAGAGTGGAAGAATTCAAATTAAAACAAAATCGCATCACAATAGAACAGGCTCGCGACAGCGAACTAGCTCGCGATCGCGACCTGGCTCGTGGTCGCGAGCAAGGAGGAGGTCGCGATCGCGAGTCACACAGAGGCCAGACTGAGTCTCACTGGCGATGGCTCGCGACTGCGAACCGCCTAAAAATGATCGCGATTTCCGTCTTCTAAAGGCCTGCTCGCGATCGTGAGCTTCAGAAGGAAGTGGTAACTCGTGATCGCGAGTTTCATCTTCTTCCTTCACCTCGTGATTCTGTAACTTTTTTTCCTAAATTTTCTTTAACTTCTTCACTTTAAAACTAACCTATTCAACATTTCTAACCTATCAGAATCATCAGAAACAACTTTATATCACAAAACCAACATTCCATCTCTCTCTCGCTCTCTCTCTCTCTATACGGTATACTTTCAAAGTTCATATTTTTATCCCTCTTTCTTGGTTTTCTTGGTTTTCCATCACAACAGTCCACGGTCTCTATCATTTTTCTCCATAAACCACTGCATCTCATGGGGCGTTACAATTAAGTATCTTTTTACTTTTATTTATGATATCAATTATTTTATTCATAAGAAAAAATATAATTTACGTTAGCTTTACCATTTCATTAATATCCTGTCTTGATTAAACTATAGTTATGAATAATTTAAGTATAATACATAAATATGAATTAAATCTAATAAAGATAAATAGTATCTTTAATTAATTGTGTTATAAAATTTATAACCAATTGATTAGGTGTAGAGTATATACCAATAATTTTTCTTCCAAAATTAAGAAAAATGATTACGAAAAAAATAATTCCTAGTCTCTACTTAACACGAGTAAGTAATTTACTGGAAAGAAGGACAAGTTAAACATAGCACTGAAAAACAAAAATTATTAATCGAGTACTGCAATATGTGGCTCAGGATATGAAGCTTCAAGTCGTTCGTTCTGCCGACATATGTACTGTGGCAAGTCATATGACACTGAAAATTACAGTTTGTTTGCAGCAAAATAAAAGGCAACGTGAAATCAAAGATTTGTTTTCTAATGCAAAATTGAATGAATGTGCAACATCTATGTCCCCAGCAGCTCTCCTGTCGTTTTCCTCATCTATCATCTCGTAATTCAAATTGCTATATAGAAGACCCTACGAAGTTGTTGTGTACCTTGCGTTGATAAATTTGTTTTGATTATATCTTACTGATACTCTCTTGAGACTTATCAGTTAAATATCAAACTTACTTACATGTAGAGAATCCAACATAAAAATAAAATTATATCAAAGTTATTTCTTTACATATATATATCAAAAATCAAGATACCTTCAACAAGTTGTCTTCGGAGAATAATAGTCCTTCGGTTTCAAGGATAATTTTTTGAAAATGTCCACATTCCCCTTTTATGAAGCTCAACACTGATACTTCTTTAGCTGCCTCCACAGGGATTGCTGCAAGTGGAGGTTTAATTCGTGATCATAATGGTCGCTGGAAGCATGGATTTGTTTTCAAGACAAGTCGTTGTTCTATTTTTCGTGCTGAGTTGTGGGCTCTTTATTATGGTATTCAACTCACTTATAATCTTGCCTATTTGGATGTTTTTTTTGTAGAAAGTGATAATGAGATTATTTTCAAGATGTTGACCGATGGTGTCTAAGAAAATTCATAATATTTCTCTTGTTGACATAATTCTAGACTTACTGAAGCGCTTCAATAATGTAGAACTCACTCACATTTACAGAGAAGGGAACTTTACTGCTGACTCCCTTTCTCACCTTGCTTTTGATTTTACTCCTGGTTTTTATGCTTTGGAACAAGTTCCTCCTAGTTTGGGTAGATGGATTAATCATAATTTAATAGGGGTCTCTTATGTTAGGTAATTTTTTACTTTTGTGAGCTTTGCTCACTTTTTTCTTACCAAAAAAAAGAATACTAGAGTTAGAGAAATTATATACATAAAGTAAGAAATAAAAGAGTGATTTTGTATTTCAATATTTTATTAAAAAATTAAGTTAATTTTTGTTGTTATTTTTTCATCCTAAAAGTGATATAAGAAATTGTAGTTGAACTTTATTTATTTAAAATTTAAACAAATCTATATTTGTTCGATGTTTAAAAAAATATTTTAAAACTACTTTAGAGTCGAATAAATTAAATTAATTAAGCGGTGATGCATAGATTAAAATAATAACTTAATTATTAAGAATTTACAAAACTTTAGTTATGATAAAATTTAAGATTCTATTAATATCATTTCAAAAACATTAAAATGTAGTATGATATTGTAAATAGCTATAAAAACTTATTTTTTTAAAAAATACTAGAATATAATTTATGCATTTAACCTAAACGAATCATTATCACCGTCCAAATTGTATATATATAGGAAGTCATAATTTAAGAAATGCCCTTATGAGGTTGTCAAATGATTGGAGACCCAAAATTAAATAAAAACAAAGGAAACTACAATCATGCACAGGCATAGGGTTTATATGGCAATAAATCACTTCCTTTTTCTTTGAATATTCGCAAAGAAACTTGAGGATCGTGAATTCGTAAGCTTGGCAAAGAAACTTCCATTTCTCTACCTGTTTTTGCTACAAAGAAGACTGGATCTTGATTAATTAACTTAAGTAATGGTTGGGTCAGCTGCGTCAGGCCAAGGCCCAAGCCCAGGTCCACACGTCCACAGCCCATTTGCAAGAGTTAGTCTTCCATGCAAACGTAAAGATCTATATAAAGACTTAAGCCTAGCATGTATCCCATATATAAGGTACTATTTCGTCATGATACAGGTACGATAAAAAGACCGCGCTTCAATCACCGAAACCCTAACCACAAAAGCTAACTTGAGCGTCGGAGGGGCTTGCTGGGATTCAACCCCCGGCGTGCCTTTATTATTTTGCAGGTGTTTTTTAGCCAAAGCTATTCAAGATCATGGATCCAAACAACGACGTTCAATCTCAACAGAATCAGGCTGAACCAAATAATTTTCCAAGCTCGCGAGAAAATATCTTTAGATAAAACAAGGGTTACGAAAGACAAAACTGAAGGAGATGAGAGGTCATGTGCTTCGGTCTTCTTCTCTCATATGGCCGAAGAGAATGTCTTTCAAATAATTGCCTTGGGGTCTTTTGGCTAAAGTTGTTAAGGTTGCTGGTCCTTACTCTCTCACCATTCCCGTAAAGTCAATTATTCTGCCATGTTCAGAGCAATACATGGGATGACCTCCACATGGTCCGAAGCACAACCACATGCAAATTTCGAGGGAGAAGAGACAACCAAATATGCCAAAAAAATGGGATTTTAATTGCTTCGCCATGTGAAGGTTACTTGCAGGCATTCTCCTTGGGGCACCGTAGATACTTCTTACGGTGGTGGGCCTCTGCAATTGCAGTCAAATTAGCCGCTGAATTAAATGAGAGTTACTGTTTCTTTTTCTTAAGTAAAGTTCTGATACAAGAACTCATGCCTCGTATGGGTGATGGGTCATTGACATTTGCAAACCCCTATGACGGTGCCGTGAAACTAGTATAAACAACCTAACTATAATTGATGGTGGATTCAATTTTAAGTCTTCTTTAGGTAGGGTTATGATTAGTGTGCCGTGTGCTGAAGCAAGAAGAGAGAAGGAAAGGAAGCCTTTGAATTTGGTTTCTTGATGTTTGAATGTTTGTCTCGATTTAGCAGACCAGGATGGGCCTTTAACTAATTCCTACAAGGATTTTATTATTATAGGGATGGCAAAATAAATACTCCATTCTATTTAAAATAAGTGTCGTTTTAGAAAGATTTTAATTATTCAAAATAAGTGTTGTTTGTAACTTTTTGTGCATATTTATGATTTTACTTCCAAAATTACCCTTTAATTTATCTCAAATCTTAATTACACAGATTATATTTTCAAGGCACTTTAACATATAATTAATAAGGATATATCAAACATTTTATTAACTTTCTTAATAAATATGCATTCTTCTAAAACGACACTTATTTTGAACAGGAGGGAGTATTGTTCAAACTAATCCAATTTAAAGTTAATAGAAAGTTTTGGGGGCAAATTAAGTATTGTTTGACCTAATCTAATCTAAAGACCTAGATCTCTTACCTATTTTTATTTTGTTCCAAGCTTCTTTCATCCCTATTCATAGCCAAGACTTAACAATGTGTTGAGTTTTGTATTTTGTTGGATAATAGTTGCACAAAATAAAAAAGCTCATAAAGTATCCTCAAAGATTGAAATATGAAGGAAAGAAAAAAGAAGAATTAGAGGAGTATAGAGCACTTGGATAGATTGCCTAATCTTGGTTAAACATGAATTAAGTATACCAACATTCTAAAATTAGGAGCTACAACACAATATTCCTAGTTAATATAACAATTCAATCTTTAAATTTCAAGAAAGAGAGGAGAAGAAGGAAGCTAAAGTTTGTTGATGAGCATTTGAATAGAGCTACAATACAATATTTTTTGTATTGATATAATGTCTAGAATATTTGATGGGAATTCTTAGTTGTTATTATTATTTATTATAGAATCTATAATATTTGATGGGTATTTTTGTTCTAATTTTGCTTTGGATGGAATCCGGAAAGGAGTGGAAACCAAACTGTTGTGTTTCTCAATAGCCATCCACTTCTCTTTCTCTTTCGATTTTTTAGGATTGACTTGACCCGATTAAGATTCGGGCGAGATAAAACTTGATTAGATTCAAGATTAAACCAAATTATTTAGATCCAATTACACATGCTTAGAATCTAATCGAACTTGAACTCAAGTTTAGATTGCATGATTTAACTTCGATCAAGTCTTGAATAGAACTCGAGTCGAAATAAAAAACTTTACTGACCAAATTTAGTGCAACCCTAATTTTACATGAATAAAATGTGTGCATTATTATTAATATCTATAACAAATGGAAAGCCCTTTCATTACTGAAACACTCTATCTTATTATGATAATAATATGACAAATTCATCAAGCAAGCAAGTAGTTTTGGCGACTGCTTATTGCTTACTTGCTTTCCACCGACTAGGCAACCAGCCAGTCCCATGAGTAATTATTCTGTAGTTGCTTAGAAGATGAAAAGTGAGACAGGTGGTTATAGAGGTTGAGACCCACTCCATTCAGGTTGAGTAGGTTCCGTGTAAACTCTTACACTAAAAACAACCCCACTTAGTCCTTAAGTTGCACAGGCAAGCAATGATTTGGCCAAAAGCTACGGAAGTGCCATAATTTGAAGCATGTGATTTTTGTGAGCGAAAATTGGAATTGCCCGATTGAACCGCTCAACCACTAACCTACTTAGCTCATCAAAAACCCCAAAATCGCCACCTTGATTTAGCTTTCATAATATAAGCACTAACAAAAATGTATTAATAACTTCTAAGGTAACTATAGTGACTTCTTTCTTATATTAAAAAGTAAAATTTACAATTTCAAGGCGCAGGTGAGTTGATACAGAACTCTCTTGCCTTAAGTGAGGTCGTCAGTTCGAACCGTCCTAATATATGCCCCCGTTTAAAACTTAAAACCAGAGTTTTGTTTTACGCAAGGGATTTACCCGGTTCGAACGGAGATAAGTCTAAATGTGAATGACTTAAAAATACCTTCCTATAATTAGGACCCTTTTAAATTACTTTGTGAAAAAAAAATATATATAAAAGTCGAGCTGACTGCTTCTAAGATAAAATTAGGAGTCCAGGTGAACCATTACGTATATTTCATTTCTTTCCCGCAAAATTTCAACTTGTCTCAGTGACTTTCGGCTTTTGTTTAGGTAGCAGTGTTATTATATGTTTGATTTGAAGTTAAGGCATAAAGAGGAAAGAAAAAGATTGTTGCTTAATTTGTTTGGTTGAGTAACGCAAATGCTTTATACTATCTTTTATCTTCTTAAGTACCGATTTAATAATTAAGTTAAATATTTTAATTTTGAAAGTATTTAAATTTAATTACATTATTAATAATTAATTTTAATTAATTAAATATATAATATCAAATTAAATTCTTCATAATTTTTATTAAAATTTAATATATTAACTAATCAAATAGTATATATTTCGTTAATATTAATTTAGGTTAAAAAACAGATAAATATCACTTTATATGATTTTTGTAATTTTTGAATTCGGAAGAAGTCGAAAATAAAAGCAGAAAATAAAAAAAAAAAGTTTTTCGTTGAATACTTTTTACTGACGTCAGCCACCTCTCTACTTTTAAGGCACGTTCACAAGTTACAACACCAACTCAGACCACAACCAAGCAACCTTCCTCCGCCACCGGCAATGCTGCCATCAATGTTGCCGGCGCCGACACCACCACCACCGTAAAGCCAGCCGTAACTCCACCTGAGTTGTATGAAACCAAGAACTGCAAGAAATGACGCAGAATCAAAAACTGAAAGTGCTTGCCTTGATCACCAAGCTATCAGACCGCGATACGTTCGCTGTCGCGGCGACTGAGCTGGATTCCATCGCCGCCGCACTGGACAGCACCACACTTCCGACGTTTCTCTCATGCATTCTCTCCACCGATTCCACCGACAAGGCATTAGTACGCAAACAGTGCCTCCACCTCCTCTCCACACTGGCTCTCCTCCATACCAACTCGCTCTCTTCGTTTCTCTCTAGAATTATCTCCTACCTCACGCGCCGCCTCCGAGACTGCGACTCCTCAATTCGCTCCCAATGCGTGGCTACGACTTCGTCTCTCGCCTCCAATGTCACGAAGACGCCGTTCTCTGCTGCGTTCTTGAAGCCGTTGAGTGAATCGGTGTTCACGGAGCAGGAGATGAGCGCACAGGTAGGATCCGCTTTGTGTTTGGCTGCCGCCATCGATGCGGCTCCTGATCCGGATCCGGCGAGGCTAGGGAAAGTGTTGGTGCCAAGGTTGGAGCGGTTAGTGAAAAGCGACAGTTACAAGGCGAAGAGTGCGTCGTTGGTTGTTATCGGGAGTGTGATCCGAGTTGGAGGAGTGAGCGGTTATGGAGGTATGGTAGGACTAGTGAAGTGTTTGGTAGGGTTCTTGAGTAGTGAAGATTGGGCGGCAAGGAAGGCTGCGGCAGAGGCGCTTGGAAGATTGGCGGTTGTGGAAAGGGATGCTATGGCGGAGTTCAAGAGCGGGAACTTGAAAGCTTTTGAGAATCGGAGATTCGATAAGGTTCAAAACTTTTAAGTTTGATCTCGCATTCTTCCAGTGTTAAATTTCCTTTCGTGGATGAATAATTTTGCAGATTGTTTATTTGGAGTATGAATTGTGAGGCTTTTGCAGGTGAAGGCCGTCAGGGAAGTGATGAGTCAGATGATACAGGCATGGAAGCAGGTTCCTGACATCTCTGAGGAGGCATCACCGCCGCCTAGATCGGTGGCTTCCTCAAAAGGTAATGGAGACATTGAAAATATAGGTTAGCCACCAAATTTTGTTGATTCTTTGGCAAGACTATAAAGAATACATCCGAATCGGTAATTCTTTACTGATTCAAGGTCATCGGTTATGCTTGGATTCACTATAACTTTTTCTTGTTTTGATTGTATGGTCCATGCTTTAACCAATTTTGATTCTTTAAATTCATTGTCAAATTTGAAACTTTCATACTTTGCTCAGTGTTATTGCAACTTATGCATGAGCTCAATTTCAGTAATGATTTTTGTCAATTGTTTTGTATCTATTCCTTCACTGAAGTTTTTTATTTTATGGAAGCAGAAGATGCAAATAATGGGAGCTATCAGTCTGGATCCAAAGCACCTCGCACAGTAGGATCTGAAGCCATTCACAAGAATAAAAGGACCTATAACAGGACAACTCCACCCGATTCTTTATCTGCTAGAAAGAGAGTTCCTTTGAAGAGTGTTGATAAGAAAGCTAGTTCAGGAATTCTGCGGAAGGTAGATTGCAAAAAGAACATGGACTGGAAGGCTGAAGTTGCAGTTCCAAGGGCTACCTCTGTCTCTTGCGGTGATGATAGTGATCTTAGAGAGAGATGCGATGGTGGCCCAGAAAGAAGGATTACAAAGCCAGATTTAAAGCGGGCACTTTTCAATAAAAATTATGATGATAAGATGCTCAAATTTGTTGGGTCCAAGTCTGGATCTCGGGTAGTCCATTGCCATGAGGAAAGACCAGAGTCTGCAAATGCAGTCAGTGTTGGGATTGAAAATCAGGATACCAATCACAAAGAGAGTGAGGACTTGTCTTTGATCCGCAACCAGCTTGTTCAGATCGAGAAACAGCAATCAAGCCTACTAGATCTCCTGCAGGTTTATTCCATGTTTTGAAACTTTGTATTTTTCTGATGGTAATTTACTGGTGAAATTGTTGATCTATGCATTTAATATATAGTAATAGCTTTTCCATGTCTTTGGGCTGCTTGGTATGAGTACACAGTGATATCATTGGTTTCATATATTGAGGTTGTTGCTAATTCTCATATTATCTACTGACAATTAGAAATACATGGGGAGCTCACAAAACGGGATGCATGCACTGGAGACCCGTGTACATGGTCTAGAGTTGGCACTGGATGAGATATCATATAACTTGACTGTTTCCGGTGGAAGGATGACTGACTCTCAGAAAACCTCTTGTTGCCTGCTACCTGCTGCAGATTTTTTGAGCTCCAAGTTTTGGAGGAAAACAGATGGTCGCTTTCCACTCTCAAGGTTATCTTCTAGTGGTGTCACTTCATTGACAGCCATTCGTCAAAGAGCTGGTAAGAATGGTAGTACCAGGGATGAAACATTCAATTTTGAGAGACATAGGTTACAACAACAAGGTCGAGGTGGATTCATTGTGAATCCCCTGGCAGAGATTCATGATTGAAGGGGGAACACAGAAGTGGCAAAGCATTAGCCAGGAACCATTAGGTAATGTTATCAGAAATTGAGTTTAGTTCCGTCTGATCTTCTATTTGTTTGATATGCAAGTCCACTGCTAAAGGAAAGACCCTTGATTCACACTATCCCACATGCTTCCATTCAAAATCAAAGCTGAGTTGCATGCAAATTGTAGTTCATTTGACAAATAACAGTACAATGACGCATCGGACTTAGGCAACACTACCCACCAACTTTCCAACAATGTTTGCAGCCTTGAAATTTAGATAATTTAGTTGATAGTTAGGCTACATACGAAGTTATTATCTGCATGCCTGTTTGCCTATCATTAAGTTTAGGGACATAATTGCGGTGGAAAGTGGTGGTGGTGCCAATTATGTAGTTTGATCCTTTTAACCTTCTTCTTCTATGACATTCTTCCACTCACGTTGCCTTTTCAGAAGGAAAAATAAACTTCGTGCATTATTTTTCTGCTTTTCAGCCTGTTTTTGATGCCTGTTTCAGGATTCAAGTGTGTATGGATGCTTTTGTTTGTTTTTCTTTCTGCTTTTTTCAAAACAGAATTCTATTAAGAAAACATTTGTGATTAACTCATTGAAATTTCAGTT
Source organism: Erythroxylum pelleterianum (assembly GCA_027563865.1). NCBI lineage: Eukaryota > Viridiplantae > Streptophyta > Magnoliopsida > Malpighiales > Erythroxylaceae > Erythroxylum > Erythroxylum pelleterianum. The sequence continues at coordinate 24,948,786 of JAOQMR010000006.1, read as the reverse complement.
GAGTGCAGATTTTGTTTGTTGGATGGCGTCATTTGTGTGGCCTTACTGGCTGGGGAAACCACAGTAACATGAGAATGTTGAACTTATTGATTTATGGTTTGTATCTGGTAAGTTGCGAAGCTAGCTTTTGCAAAACGCTTGGTGGATGCACTTCGCTTTATCACTCCTTCGAAAGTGAAAAATTAGAATTTGTCGATATAAATAGTACCCCATCGGAGCAATGGCGTTTCAAAGAGAATCCAATTCATGTAATAATGATTCATTAGTAGCATTCTTTTATTTTCCCTGCAATCTTAAAGACGAAGATTCACCACGAGAAGCAGCTTAATAGAAGATGAATGTGTATATATTGTAATTTTTTCAGTTTTTATGCAAATGGACTCACGTGTAATAGTATAATACAGGTGCACTTTTCAGCTTCAAATTAGAATATCAGCTTCCTATGTGCATGTCTGTTGTTTCAGGCGTCGTGTACATTGCATCATTCGGGGGATGGCTATGGACTCCAAAATCCACCGGTCGAATTCCTCGGCGTACATGTGATATTTCTAGATTTGCTTTTTGCCGTTCCGTTAATATTGACCGCGGTAAAAATAATACGAACTTTAATTATAGGCCCAAGATCAATCATGAATTTATATAAACAAGGACAATGTGAGAAAGTATATGTGTTGTCTTCGGATGAAACATTCAATCAACTTTCACAAAAGTTATGTTGTGAGCGTCTTGTTCTGTGTCTATTTAACACGTGGTGTTCTTAACATTATTGAAAACATTAAAGTTTAAATTAAATACTCTGAAACATTAGGATTTAACTTTGTAGTTTAATGGAATTATTAAGATCCAAAATACACTTTTGGCAATTGGAAAATTGTAACTTTTTTCTCAATTTATAGGGAATTTAAGATAATCATATTATAGTTAAATTAATTAGTTAATTAGAATTAAGAATAAAATGAAAAATGAACTTAAATATGATATGTGGGCTCCATGTGACACAGGTAAAAAAACTCAAATTAGCGAATATCCCCTACTCCTACAATTTCTGCTTTTACGTGATTCAAATTTCTCATTTTCATAACCCTTAGATTTAGATTCCCGCACTGTAATGTTTTCTACATCTTAAGCTTTCTACATCTTAAGCTTAACCATGGAATATGATTTACATGCAGACCCTCCCATTTAAACCTAAAATAAAGAAACCAAATAGAGGTAGTATTTACACACCCCAATGCACTTAGAGATAAGAAAGTGTGCCCGCAGGGCGTAACTCAGTTGGTTCCGGATGGGCAGATTTGCTCCAAGGTGCAAGGTTCGAATCCCACGATTTGCAGTATGGGAGCAACATTCTTGAACCTCTTGTGGGCTTTGAGGGTGGGCTCCTTGTAGGCCTGTAGGTTGCTCACCTTTCCTTAGCGGGCCGCTGAGTACCTGATTTACATCCTCCCAGTTGCTTCATCGGACCGGGATGTGGGGGGCCCTTTGGGTTGGGGATTCAACCTTTTGCTCCAAGAGATAAGAAAGTGTTGAGATATGACTCAATTCTCTAACCCTGGTCAGATTGACGCTGTACTAGGTTATTAGGATCATGAGCAAGTTTTTTTTCTCTGCTATACATCATATTTGCGACTCTCCTTGCAGCTTTGTTTTTATTTGACATCCAGGAACCATGACACAGGAGTTTTGTTGTGTAACTGCACAATATGTGCCATTCTGTTTTTTGTCCTTCTCACCTTTGTACCATTATGAGTTATGACACGGCAGGACACTAATGTCCTTCCCAATTTTATACATACATACATATACATATGTATACATATATACATACATATACATATACACACATACATACATATACATATATATATATATACATACATATATATTCTTGTGAGACTTGTTATATGTGTCTCCGTGAAAATTTCTCGCCTTCATGAGAGACTAAGAAAGTTTTGTAAGATTTTTTAAACACCGTGTATCTCCTTTTGAATATAGCAAAATTGGTTCTTTGCTTCGTGGGTTTTTCTCCCAACACTCGAGCTTCCCACGTAATTTTTATGTTTTCGTAAAATTCTTATTTTCTTATTTGTGGCTCTCTTTGATTTTGTTTTACATTTATTCACTAAACTTTGATCCTATAAATTGGTATAGAGCAAGGTTGATCTCAATCAAGGAGTAGTTCACTGCATCAACTATCACTAAGTTTGACATTGAGAAATTTGTCAGAAAGATTAGCTCCGCAATTTGGCGTGTTCAAATGAAAGTTACCACTTACCCTTACACAACATGGATTGCAGAAAGCCTTGAATGGAAAATCTAAGAAGCCAAACACTATGAGTGATGAACAATGGGAGGACCTCGATGAGAAAGCCCTTTCGGCAATTCGTCTATGCCTTTCCTACGAATTTTTGCGCGAGCTGATTAACAAAACTACAACGACCTGGTTATGGTCGAAATTGGAGTCACTTTACATGACATAGAGCCTCGCCAATAAGCTTCACCTAAAGGAACTTTTTCACCATCTGAATGTAAGAAAGTACTTCTGTTCAGGCTCACTTAGATGAGTTCAATTCTCTCTTGATTGACCTTGAAAATCTTGATGTAAATATTGATAATGAGGATAAAGTTGTTTTGCTTGCTTGCTCACTTCTCCATTGATGTGGGCATTTTAAAGAAATCATGTTGTATGGAAATTGTAATACCTTATGCATAGAGGATGTTAAAACAAACTTGTTGTCTAAGGAAAAATTTGACACTAAAACTTCATTAGTGCCTCAAGGTGTGAGTTTGATTGTTTTTTATTTTGAAAATTAAAAATACTCATTGAAATTGTAAAGAATGGGGCATCGTGTCTAAATAATACATAGGGGTATTATGGAAATTCCCCTTAATTGAATAAGTAGACAATTAAAAGAACTCATCATTTCACTAATAAAGAAAATAGAAGACTAGAGGGAAGTCTTCTAGTCCATGTTTTTCCCAAATTAGGGTATTCCAGATGGATTTCAGAGAACTCCAAAGTGTCAGGGTACGGAGAGAGCCATAGGTAAGAGTGCCTTACCTCATCAATCTTCTCAGTGTTACTAATTAATTCCTATTTTTGGTTGACCCAAGATATACCAAATGTCACTTGGTCATCTTCACCTTTATGTTCCAGATTTCATCTCCCCCAAGTATTTTATAGTTTCCTGTTTCTAGATTTCCATCACATGCTTTGGTCCTTACCAATATCTTACTAGACTCCCCAGGATTCTACAAACGCTTGGGAATAGTTAGCTCGTTTAGAAGGGCACCATGGGGATATAAAGGGTTGTTCTCTAATATTGTAGAGAATACTCTCCAAGGTTTCCCGAAGAGGTTTCACCTTTGTTTAGAACCTTATGAGGTTGTGTTCTTTCCAAATCTCATATATGCAGGTTCCAACTCCTAGTATATAAACCTCCTTAGAGTCCTTAAGAATTCAAGAATTGTCCAAAAACCAATTGGATACCTCTTTTGAAGTTTGAGAAGTAATGTTCTAAAGACTTTTTTTTATAATGCTCCAAATTGTGGTTGAATAAGGGAAAACAAAAAATAGATGATCACTACTTTTCCTCCCCCATATTGTTAAAGTAAGGACTCATAAGAGGCAAAATAATAGTAAGAATAAGGAAAAAAACAGGTCAAAATATAGAGGCAAAAATTCGAGTAAAACTTGTTGTTACTTTAAGAAGCAACAATATGAGATTTATGAGTACTATAAGTTGAAAATCAAAATGAGAGAGAAGGGAAGGCCAAAGGTAAGCAACAAGAAAAGTCTATCAAGGCTAACATTATTGACACAAATTTTGAGTGTAATGTTCTTTTAACTGTTGATATTGAGCAAAGGTCGAGGAACAAGTGGATAATGAATTTGAGCTGCATATTTCATATGAGTCCTTATAAGGACTAGTTTTCAACCTAAGAGCCATATAATGGTGGCTTTGTTTTTATAGGTAATAATTCTTATTACAGGGTTATCGACAAAGATATAGTCAAGATTAACACACATTATGGTGTCATTACCTTGACTAGAATCAAACACGTCCTTGATTTAAGAAAAAATCTCACATCGTTCAGTACACTGGAATCTCTTGGTTGTAAGTACTCCACTCAAGGTGGAGTTTTAATGGTAATTAAAGAAACTCTTGTGTTAAGGTACCCATTATGGTAGTCTGTATGTTTTGTAGGGTTCTACCATTACAGGCTTGATTGTAGTTGTCTCCTCTACTTTCCACCTTGATGTAACAAAACTTTGGCACATGTATGTGGTCCACATGGATAACAAAGGTATGTCAATTTTAAACAAGTGTGGTTTGTTGGATGGACGGAAACACTACTAATATTGATTTTTGTGAACATTGTGTTTTTGGAAAACAAAAGAAAATTAGATTTTCTACAGGTCTTAATAGGACCAAGGGCACACTTAATTACATTCATTATGATCTTTGGGGTCCCTCCAATGTTTCCTCATTGGAAGGAAAAAGATATCTAATAACCATAATTGATGATTTTAATTAGCGTAAAGTCTAGGTTTGTTTCTTGAAACATAAGAATGAAGTTTTTTATCACTTTTAAGGAGTGGAAGATCTTGATAGAGAACCAAACTGGCAAAAAGGTGAAAAGGTTTCATACTGATAATGGTTTTGAATTTTGTGAACATAAGTTTGAATTTTTTTGCACACAAAAAGTCATTTCTAGGCATAAGACCTTAGTTGGTAAGCCCTAGCAGAATGGTGATGTGGAGAGGATGAACTGTACACTACTAGAAAAAGTTCAATGTATGCTTTCCACTGTTGGGTTGTGGTACCAACATGATCAATAGGTCGAAACTATTTCTACTGCAACCTATGTAGTGAATATTTCACCTCATAGATAATTTGATAACAAATTTCTAGAGGAAGTATGGACTAGTAACTCTATTGATTATTATAATTTTGAAAATTTTAGCTATCCTGTTTATGTTCATGTCAATAAGAGAAAGATATCTCCTTCTACTAAAAAGTGAATTTTCTAGGGCTATGGACATGACCTTAGTGTTTGTAGAGTTATACTTAATAGAGATGTACCTTTAATGAAAATGCTTTGTTATCTTCTTGAAAAGGTGCTTATGTTCCATCTTCTATTACAAATGAACAGGAGGGTATTGAGGAAAAGGTAGAGTTTGAAATTAGTTTCGACTTGCTTGATGGTGATACTCCGCCATCTTCCACCTCCCAATCTAGCAAAGATTAAGTGGAAGAAACAATTCACATAAGTCCACTGCAGCAAGTCCACTGCAGCAACCTTAACCTCATCCTCAACCATCCATAGTAAGAGATCATGGTCGCAGACAGTCAAAAATGCCTACCAATTTTTCTGATTATAATTGTGATTTGGTAACCTGACAAAGGCATAGTGCTTCTCTCATTGGCTACTTGTGTCCAGAATATTTGGCAAGAAAGAAACAGCAGACGATTTTTGAACCAGACAACTACAATGAACTCTCTCACGGAGATCATTACTATAAAGATTAGAGAACAACTGATTGTCAATCAGTTTCATCTCAACTGCAGTCGGAGACTAGCCTACATCTGGAGAATCTAATTCCCAGTAGACATCTTTCACACAAGACTATGCAGAAACTACTTTACTTCTCCGATCACAAATCTATGCAGAAACTAGATTATCCCTCTGGCTCTCAGATTTCAAGGTAGATGACATACCTGGGTAGGCTCGCCTCCCCTTCGCTGACTGATCCTCCCCCCAAATGGTCTGCATGGATTGCGCACTTCTACGCTCCTACAAATCACAAAGAAGATCATTGATTTGCCCCCAAATCATACTTCTACTTGCGTCTCAGTTCTCTACCTGGACTATTTCATTCTTGGATGTTTTGACCCTTTGCATTATCTCTCCCATCCTCTCTGCGTCTGCTGAATCGCCGTCGTCTATCCGAATTGGGGAAAGTTTTTGACGCATCGTGAAAGGTGGAGATAGTTTTGCTCTAGCTGAGGAAAGGCCCATATTGTTGCACGTGTACTCCATTGTTTTTTTTGTCTCTAAATTGTGTCGCTCAGACACGTTGATTAGGCTTAGGGCTTTGGTTTCGTTTCTGGCCTCCGTGCCCATTTTGTTAGGCTCTTCCTTGTTGGACCCATTTGTTATCTTTCTATTCTTTAATGAAATTTTTTTTAATTTTTCAAAAAAAAATTATGATTTGGTTGCATATGCCTTGATAGCTGCACAGGAGACTAATGGTTATGATGAACCTAAAAGCTATTTCAAGCCATCTCTAATGCAGATTTTGATAAGTGGTTAGATACAATGCAAAAAGAGGTTGAGATTCTCAACAAGAATGAGACCTGCAATTTAGTTAAACTACCTAAAGGCAATCGAGTCATTAGTTGTAAGTGGATTTACAAGGTTAAGGAATGCATCATTAGGGTTGAAAATAAGAGGTATAAGGAAAGATACGTAGTTCGTTGCTTTGACCAAAGAGAGGGTGTTGAGTTTAATGAAGTTTTCTCTCTTGTAGGTCGCCACACGTTTATTAGAATTCTACTATCGTTGGTTGCTTTGTATGACCTTAAGCTAGAACAATTGGATGTTAAAACTGCGTTATCTATGATAATCTGGATAAGGAGATTTATATTCAATTGCCCAAGGGTTTTGCAATTCTTGGAAAAGATCATCATGTTTTCTAGATAAAGAAGTTCCTTTAAGAATTGAAGCAATCACCCAGACAATGATATCGATGCTTTGATGCTTTTATGATTAAGCAAGGTTACTTTAGGAGTAATTATGACTATTATGTTTACTCTCACTAAATTCATGATGGGTTAGCTATCTTTTTCCTTCTATATGTTGATGACATGTTAATTGTTGCAGTAAACACTGTTCTTGTCAACAAGTTGAAGGCCTAGTTATGTAGCAAATTTGACATGAAGGGTTTATGTCTTGCAAGGAAGATTCTGGAAATGGAGATAAGTAGGGATTGTTAGGCAGGGAAATTACACTTATCACAAAAGAGTTATATTTTGAAGATGCTAGATAGGTTCAATATGAGCCATTGTAAGCATGTTACCATTCCTTTAACTGCTCATTTTCATTTTTCATCTTGTCAATGCCCTGAAACAAATGAAGGTAAATCTCGCATGTCCTTTGTTCCTTATAGTAGTGCAGTTGGGAGTCTTATGTATGTTATAATATGTACTTTACCTGACTTTGGCTTATACAGTAAGTGTTGTGGGCCACTGTATGCACACTCCTGTTAAGGAACATTGGAAAGATATCAAATAGATCCTAAGGTATTTGAAAGGGACTAGTAATGTTAGTTTAGTTTTTGATAAAAATAGAGTTGATCTTGTGGTGTGATTGCGTATGTGGATGTTACCTTTGGTAGTGATCTTGATTGAAGGAGGTCTTTGTCAACTTAGATTTTTACCTTGTGTTATTCATCCATTAACTGGTACTCTTCTTTACAACATATTGTAGCCTTATCTACTACCGAAGTAGAATATATTTCAGCTACTGAAGGTGTTAAAGAAGCAATTTGGCTTTGTGGCTTGGTTATTGAACTCGGCTTAAAGCAATATATTCTTGTGGTTTTTTGTGATAGTCAAAATACCTTGCATTTATTCAGGAATAATAAGCACTACTCCTGAACTAAACACGTAGACGTGAAGTGTCATTTTATTTAGAATACTATTAATGCAAGTAAGGTTATTGTGGAGAAAATACATACTAAGGATAATCTTGCTGACATGTTGACTAAACCACTCCTGTTAGCTAATTTCGTTCAATGTTTAAACTTAGTCGACATTGTTCGTGTTTGAATCCTTCCATTTTTTTGACTGAAGCCATTCATGTTCTTTTTTAGGTACTTGAGTCAAGGTGGAGATTTGTTGGAGTATGACACAATTCTTTCACCCTGCTCACTGATTGATGTCGTATTGGCTTGTTAAGATCATGAACAAGTTTTTTTCTCTCTATTGTACAACATATTTATGGCTCTCTTTGCAACTTTGTTTTCATCGAACATCCAGGAGTACAATATAGGAATTTTGTCTTGTAACAGGCATAATATGTTCTTTTTATGTCTTTTATCTTTCTCACCTTTATACCATTAGGGCACAACTGAACATTGTATGTCATTCACAATTTTGTATATATTCTTATGAGACTTGTTTTGTGTGTGTGAGTGAAAATTTCTCAGCCTTCGTGAGAGATAAAGAAAGTTTAGTGAGTTTCAAAACACTATGTACCCCTTTTGAACATAATGAAATTGGTTATTCGCTCTGTGGATTTCCTACGCAATTTTTGTGTTTCTGTAAATCTCTCATTTTCTTATTTTTGGCTCCTTCTGATTGTGTTATACATTTATTTACTAAAATTTGGTCCTAAAGAAAGTGTTAACCTCTGGTTGCTATTTCACTGATGTTATTAATAATAAACAATGGTAAGAATATCAGAAAATGAGCCATGTGCCAGGCAAAGCTAAGCTTTACCAATTAAATGTTGCGCCAGACGAAGCCTTTGTAAACGACGAGGAAGAAAATAGGGGTAAGGTAGACGACAGCGACGTCAACACTTACCGTGAAAGCCTTAAACCCTTCATTAATTCGATTAAAGATCACTATCAATTCATAAAAAATGAATATCAAATTAATGAAATGTGCC
>JAOQMR010000006.1:24907600-24928517 GCA_027563865.1 Erythroxylum pelleterianum | reverse complement strand
TTGTTTATTTTGGCACAAAAATCACCTCAAACGGAGCTCTACAGCTCAAGATATGCTTAAAAAGCTAAAACGTGCGCAAACCCTAATCATGCTCTCCTACCCGACCTTTCACATGTTCTAATGTAAACTCTCTCAATACAACTCCAAATGGTACAAATTTATTATGTATAGAAAGATACATGTCTTAGGAATCTATTGGTTCAAGAATCACTTCATTTTGAGGTCAGATGAGGGAGTTATGACTGAAAGGATCCGACATGTTCATATCCTGATTCCTATTAAACATACTTTGGCTCAAACGCCATAACTCTCACTATAGATATCGGATTGACTTTGTTTTTAGACGGTTAGAAAATAGACATCCAGGGCTACAACTTTCATGAAGACCAAAAATTCAAATTTTGTCATTTTCTAGGACAAAACACACGGACCGTGTAAAATCACACGGTCAGGCCGTGTAACCTTCGGGTGAAATGTGTCCCCTGCGCCCAGAATTACACGGCCCGTGTAAATTCACACGGGCAGACCGTGTAACTTACGGGTCTCACTAATTTTTCACCCTCCAAGACCCCTCCAAAGGGTCCTAAACTCATCCTAACTTTCCCGATACTCATATCTTGCCAAAATCAACCTTTTTCTTATTCGACATCACTTCATGAACTCAAATGGTTCGGGAATTTCATCCACTACGACATCCTAACTTGAAATGATCATAACCTACAACTCCGATATCGAAAAATCACAAACTTGGTATCGTCGGAAAGCTAAAAGAACAAGCTACAACTTCAAAGAAGGCAACTTTGGCCAATTCTATCTCAATCAATACAGTTTTTCATTGGAAATCAGAACATACAATTTTTCCCTTATGAAAAACTTAGAACATTCCAATTTCAATTCTTTTATTACAACATCATTCACAACCATTCATCTTCCCATTTTGGCATTCATACATTACTCAACCTCAATTCACATAATTTCTTACATTCAATAACATCGTATCATTCACCAAATTCCTCTCTATTGCTTTTCCATAATATCTTACATGTATAACTATGGTTCATATTCAAGATTTCTCAACTCATCATCCATACATAATTCACATTCCAATTTCATAATCATTCAAATACCAATTTAAATGCATCAAACTCCCAAACCTCAAATCAATTAACTTATATTAAACACAAACTCTAATCATTCACTATTGGCATCAAGTCCATACTTCCCACACAACAACGTTACTTCTAATGCTCATAACTCCCAACTTCAATATCCAAATTCATCAGACACAAGCTTTCCAACTCCAACATGCTATTCTAACCGTAATAACAATTGGCAATCTCAACAAATAGATTATGCACATCCATCATAATCAAGCTTTAAAATCACATAATTAAACAAAAGGGAACTTTTCAAGTTCTCAATTCATTTCCAAATCATAAATTCCAACCTTTAAAAGATACATTCACATACAAAAGGAAATCCCCAAATTTTGCAATCTCATTACTAAGCCAAATAAACATTCGAACAACTTCATTTACAATCAAAATACACATCACCAATTTAAAACAATACAAATGAAATGCTCTTTGTTTGGCATGCTTAATAATCTATACAAAAGAATTCAAACTAGCTTAGTACAAAGGCTATCTATCTCGAAGTTGTCCAATTGTCTTGCAAGGATCGCTAACCTTCTTGTTCTGCACCTGGGGAGGAAAAATCATGGGTTGAGCTACACAGCTCAGTGGCTAACTTATTCATAGCCATTGGCAACGAGCCACTCAATCATACATATACAAATATCCATATAGACAAATAATGAACCTTAATATTCACAATTTCCAACCACAATCTCATAATTCAATACCTCATTCCATCCAACACATTTGAAGTCATTTCATCATCCAAGCATAACATACAATTCAAATCATATCTTTAACATATAAAAATGCAAATGCACATACAATTTGGCTCGAGGGTTCCGTGAACAAAACAGAGAAATAGAAGTTTACTCCATGAACAAAACGAGTCCACTTTTCGGATCTCGTGGGCCACAAGCGGGCAGCCGAGAAAAGGCTTAACGTCGACGTGCACGTGACTACGAAACGGTTCCTCTCTCGCCCACACAAAGCATATGATCACATCTTATGCCCAATTCAATCATTCACAATTCATATTCTCATGATTTTCTTCTTTCCATTTAATCAAAATGCCATAATACAGGGCATAGCATAATCATGCTCATATTCAATTCAAAATGTCATAACCTTTTTCAATGTATGACATGGCCATAATCCATCATACAAGGAGTCACTCATCTTTATGTCACAAAATGCCATGATTCAATTCAGGGGCATAACATGATCACATTCAAACTCAATTATATCAAAATGTCATACATATTTTAATGCATAACATACCATAAAACACATCATAATGCATTTTCCACAAAACAATATTTCTAAGCAATGCCATTTACCACACAATGCACAACTATACATTTTACTCATTACACAATAACTATAAATAAATTACCCACCTTATATCTTGAAAAAAAATTCCAAAATCAATGGCTTCCTTCTTCTTACCCTTAGAAAGGTCCTTAATTTCCTAAACACAAACAAAATTCCATGAATTCCAATTCAATTGGGAATTCTCCCAAAAATCCCTAATTTCAATAAAATAACATTAACCCTAATTAACTCAAATCCAACCTTCCTATGGTTCATATAGGTTAGAAAGCTCAACACCTAGCTTAGAAACCCAAAAATCCAAAGGTCTCACCATCTTCTTCTTCCTCCACGAAATCCCCCTCTCTCTCTAGGTTTTTTTTCATTCTCAACAAAACCACAACCTATTCTTTGCCAAAGCATAAAGAAGATGATGAAAACTTACCTTAAAGCTTGATTCTTCCTCATTTTCCACGAATTTCTTCCCTTTTTCCCATCTTTTTCGATTTTCTTCTCTCCTTTCTTCTCTCTTTCACGTTTTCTCTCTTCCTCTCTAAGCCATTCACGACACTCTCCCCTCCTTCTTCTAATTTTTGTCTTTTTATTCTTCCTTAATTTCCCATTATACCCTTCATTAACCTTGTCTTTCCCATTATGCCCTCCTTTGATCTTTTACATCACATCTTATACTTCTAACTTCTTAACTAATTATCATAGAACAATTGAAGGAATTTGCCAACACTTCCTTCTAGAAAAATGTTCCTCATTGTTTTAATTTTCTAATGACACCACAATCATTCAATTTGGTTTGGAAATTCAAAAATTATGACCCAAACATGTCCAAACTATCCTTAGATTGAAACAATATTTCGTAGTCAATTTCCATCCAAAAAATGAAACTCTTAGAGACTAAATTAAAACTCAACTTCATCAGATAATTTGTAGCCCTATTTCTCTAGTTTAATTTAAATAAAAAATCATCTCATTTCGATAACTAGAGAAAGAGTTATGGCAAAAACACCGAAGCATGTTCAATGTAACATTTTTTCCAACTTTAACTTCCAACATTTCTTATATAATAGTTCTAACTTCCAATAACATTTTGGGATCCAACACTTAATTTCTTAGCCGCTAAAGGAAAATGCTCCTTATAGTAGCTTTTTCAAAATTAGCGAAATGAGTTCAATCTACCACCCCAATAAGGTGATTATCAAATATAATTATTAGTTGTTTGATATGATCAAATAACCAAATATCTCTCAATCTACCAAAGGCCTTATTTGGTAAATGACTTATCAATTTTTTTTGGGTGGATTGAAAGGTTTGAGCTGTTTAACCATGTCAAACTGTTGATAATTATGTTTAGTAAACAGTTGGTTGGGTTGGTGATTTGAACTCAATCTGTTGATTTTGAAAATACTACTATAAGAAGTGTTTTTCTCTAGCGGCTAAAAAATTAAAAGACTAAAAGATAATTATATCAAAAAATTATTACAAATTGTTCAAAGAATAAAGATGGAGATAGAGTTAGAGTTACAATTAGAGTTAGAGTTAGAGATATAAATTAGACTTGATTTATACAAAATTGTGTGATAGATAAGCATAAAGTGTGAATTCAATTTATTCGAAGTCAAAAAATACTCTAGTTTATTAAAAAATTAAACCAAATTGGAATTTTTTAAAATAAAATTTTGTACTTCATATCGGTATCATTATTTTTAAAAATTATTCCATTTTCAATTAAATCAAGTAAGTATAATTGTATTTGATATTGTACAAGAATCTCAACCAAATGATTTTATACTAACCAAATTTTTCTTTAAAAAATTTGCCATCTCCCTTCCCATGCTCAATTTGTTTTTTTTGCTTTAAATGATAGTATTCACTTTTTTTGCCCTATCTAATTTCTTATAAAAATATTCTAAAAAATAATAAGATATAATACTCATATCCTTATAAATGTTTTTTTAAGTCATGTCCTCAAAAGTCATTTTACACATAAATAGCTAAAAATAAACATTTAATTTGATCAAACATCTTTAAATAAATGTTATCTACTAGTCAAATCAACATATTAAAATCAATTAATAGTTAATGCAATCCACTTATTGCCAAACAGGGCCTAAGAATTTGTATATGAGAAATAATTTTTATTAGTTTTTTATTGGAATTAAGAGTTCTCTTTAATTTACCTTTTAAATTATCTATCAATAATTGGAAAATATTTAATAATTATATTTAAATACTTATGTTTGAGGTCATTTTAATCATGCCTTTATGTATATGTAATATGGATATTTAATGTATTAGTTTTCAATAGCATACCAAATTCATTTATTTTATAATTTGATTAATAAAACGTCAAAAGTTTCAATATTGGTTTACAATATTCCAAAATTTAAAAGGAAAAAAATGTTTGTAATTATTTAAGTTTAATTATCAACAATTAAATTGAGTGTTGTCCTTGAACTTTTATATATATTGAATAAATTTCAATTTTCTTCAAACAAAGTATAATGATATATTTAAATAAAAGTTAAAGAATGAAATGTATATATATATATATTTTTATTTAATCAAATAGATAATATTATATATTTTCATCTTTTAATTAATACTTGACATTGTTAATAATAGATAAATTTAGAGTTTAATAGGACTGGAAATTCGGTATTAATAAAATAAAATTTTAATTTTCAGGTAAGTTATCCTCAATTACATATATAATATAAATTCAAATTTCCATTACTCTTTTTTAATTGACAGTTTGAATGTTTAAAATTAATTTAAATCTTGACTAAATTTGAATTTAGACTTATTTTTGAATATTTGTTGAAAGTTTAGAGTAAATTGTTGACAATAAATATGATATAATCGATATTAAATATGAAAGAAATTAAGAATTTGGGGTATCATGAATTCATGACGTATCATATGTCAGTGATAATGCTTACAAGTTACCGATATACTCATTGTCACAAATAAAGACTTAATTTAATAGAAAATTATATTCAAATTTAATTAGAATAACGTAAAATTAAATTATAAGAGTTTTATGCATTGTATCAGAGGAAATAATTTATTTGGTGTAAGTAAAAAAAAGTATAATTTAATTAAATTATATTTTTTAAAATTTTAACATAAGATTATATTATAATGAGAATTCTATCGTATTTTTTTAATCTTAATAACCTCTAAATTTATTAATTTTATAGGCTAATTTTTTTTAAAAAAGATTGTTTTATTTTTTTCAAATTAATAATTCGTAATATAATATTATTAAATTTTTTTGATCAAAATCAATTTCTTTTATTTTTGTTAATTTATTCATTATTATTTTTCCTAAAATCTTTGACAATGCATATAGGATATCTGTTTTTAAATTTCTAATAATTTATGAAAATCATTAAACTGATTTTATTTTATTTTTAAATCATAAATTGATTTACTATTAAAATATATTATTTAGTTACTTAATACTAATTTTAATAAAAAATATTATTTTAATTTATAATCAGTTTAAAATTTTAAACCTTATTTAAAAATTTAAAAATATTTTCATACTTAATATTTATTTGATAAAGGTTTTTCAGATGTGTAAAATTTAAATAAAATTAAGTTTGGATAATTAAAAATATATTTATAAATAAACATATTCACTTATTTAATTATTACTGTGAAATCCCAAAAAGTGTTTTCTTTTCTTTATTTTTCTTTATTATTATTATTATTTTGGTACAGGACGTTAATGCAATATCGGCGTCGTGTTCTCCTGCGCAGCCGCGGCATACAAAGATACAACTTAGGAAGAGAGAAAGAGTATTACAGGCTTCAATGGCTTCCTCACCGAAACAGGAAGACCCATCATCAAGTATATGCATATCTCAGCAATGGTCGGAGGCTGCAGAAACCGTTGCATATGGTCATGTAGCTTCACACCCTCCTATTGCCTTAATCTGTGGCCCTAAAAACAGTGGCAAATCCACCTTTTCTCGTCATCTCATCAACGTTCTTCTCGAGAGGTTTTTTTCTTTGTTTTTTCCCTCTCTGTTTGACTTTGGGAATGTTATGTTTATTGCAAAGCATAGTACGATTTGGCTTCTAACCGATTAAAATTAGTTTGTTTCGCGGTTCTGAAAGAATTTAATTTTCTTTCTGAATTGAAAAATAAAAAAGACTCGAACTTTGACCAGTGATGAGTTGTTTTTATAACGGTTTGCAGTGTGTCTAAGGAACTCTTCACATGAGCATTCCCCGTGGACATTGTTTTGAATTAACGTTTCTGTCAGCTACTTTGTGCATCGGTTTGTTTTGGATATTGGCTGTCTCAACAGAGGTCTTTCTCCTGTTTTTGAAATTGCTTGATCCTTATTGACTATTGTTGCTTTGTAGGTATAGAAAAGTAGGTTACTTGGATACAGATGTTGGGCAGCCTGAGTTCACTGCTGCTGGTTTGTTATCCTTCACTGTGGTCGACACTCTGACTTCAGGTATACTTTTGTGATCTTTGGTTATTTAGCATTCGCCTTCTTGATTCACGTGAACTCAACTATTCGATCACTAACTCTTTATGGGTCAAAAAGAATATATCTTCCCTGTCCCTTTATAGTTGGGCGAACAATATAATTGCATTGGCGCGTGATAAGCTTAGTTGAACGTAGCTTAACCTCCTCGGCCTTCTTTAGTCATATCCTCAGTAGATGCTACATCAACTTTCCCACTGATGCAGTCATTTCTCATCTGGGTTGTTATCCAAGTTCTAATATTTTGTTTTCTGCTCCAAAGAGGCTTAAGGATAATCCTTTTCTTCTTTTTCCTTTTTTTTTTCCTGACTATATCTGCCCTTCCTAATATATCTAATGTTGACTGCTGTTTTCCTTTGTCTCTGCCATTCAAAAATCAGATTTGGCAGTTCCATGCCTGAAGACACCGGAAAGGTATTAGATAGTTAGCTGGTCTTAATGGTAATAGTTTGATTTATTGAGAATTTGAGTTGTTGATTGCACAAATTGTACATTTGTAATTGTCCACTTGTACTCTTTTTTCACTGTTTCAAATCTTCTTTCAGATTTGGCATTTAATTCTTTCTAGTAACTTCTTAGGTTTATATTGAACAAGTTACCATTCTTAACTGATCTTAGATGAAATAGCATCCCGTCTGATTCTTTTTTGTTATCTGCAGATGTTTGTTCTTTGGCGATATTTCTTCAAAAAGGGATCCCGCAACATATGTTAAGTATATTTGTACCATATATGATTACTACCAGAAGGAGTACATGCTTAACATGGGTAAAAGCTCTGGAAAGACTGAGTTGCCCCTTGTTGTGAACACACCAGGCTGGGTGAAAGGTGTAATTTTTATTCTCATGTACTTTTGCGACCTTGACCTGTATCCTGATCTTGCAGTTATTTATAGTGCTAGTGTTTTGTTTGCTGGAAAAGGGTTTAATCATCCAAGCACAGCCTGATTTTGACATTTTTGATGTGATCCAGGTGTTGGCTATGACATTTTGGTGGATATGTTGAAATATATTGCTCCTACCCATGTAGTTAAGATAAACATATCTTCTGAGAGAAAAAATCTACCTGCTGGACCATTTTGGTTAGGTGAGGATGATGATGGGAGAGAAGTCAATCTTCTTGAGATTCCAGCTTGTCAAGATTGTTTCAATAGATCGTGAGTTCACTACCATTGTCTACATATTCTTTATTGCCTTTGCTCCTTATGATTGCTTCTATGTCAGGAAATCTGGCTTTAACTTGTATTTTGTTCTATCTTAATATAAAGTATAAGGTCCTTAAAGACATCTAATTGAAGGTTCAGGCTTGACTAACTATTCAATTGATCTTCTGGCCTTAGGCTTAGTTATACCAATTCTTGTTTTTAATCCTAGATTAATCCTGCTGCTTAAAGTTACTATTTTCTGGATAATGTAAATTTGATAACTACCAATAGCTTATCTCTGCTATAAGTTTACAACTCAGTATTATTCTGTCAGATTGGTGGCACAAAAGGATTCACATCTTCTGCGGGATATAAGAATAATGGCTTATTTCAGGCAATGCTTTCCTAGCAACTTTAATATCACTACCATCAAGGAACTTGCAAATGCGATTGCCTGTCATCCTCCTTATCAAGTTTCAATATCAACTATCCACATTAGACATCTCCATAGCCAGGTTGGTCATAAGAGTATTTTCTAATGACCTTTTAATTCATGTCTTTCCCATTTCATAATTCAGTTTCCAAAGAAATTTCTTGTGAAAAACAAAAACATCCTGCTAGGTACCACGTAGTGAAATCTTCTACAGCTTGAATGCAACCATTGTTGGTTTGGCAGTTACTTCTGAACAGTCGGAAGATGTACCTTGGTGTGTTGGTCTTGGTAGGTATTTTCTTATGCCTTTTCGTTCACTGAGCTTGTTATTAGTTCCTTTCCATCATACTCTAGTGTTTCATAGTTTGGAGGCATTTATATGCTTTTGTTTTTTATTGGTACAACCTTTGTTATGTATCAGCCAGTTCAAATGAGACAGGAAATTTATTTACTACATTGCTTTGGCGTCAGTGCCTTGTTCTATGGTGTATAAGCCACTCAATAGCATCTTGCGTACGGCTAAAAAGCTCCTGGTTTTTCTTGCTTGTCAATCTTATTGCTGCATGAATGGCCTGATATATGGACAAGTCTCATCTCGTTGCTGGATGACTTGCTTGGGAAAGCCAATTATAAGTGACACATTGTAGTTCTTAAGTTCTGATTGTGTTCTGTTCTTATTGATGGCTTCATTCCTCCAGGAATTGTTAGAGGAATAGACAAGTTCAAAGATTTGCTATATGTGATCACTCCTGTTACACCGAGCACTCTGCAAAAGGTTGATCTTCTCCTACAGGGATTTATAGAAATTCCTACTTGCTTGTTGCAGGTAATTAATCCGTTAACATCATTTTTCTTAATACTCTAATAGCTTCTGTTTATGATTGAGCCTGCTTCTACTGCTGCTGACCCTCCAGAGATTACTGTCTGCACCAGTGTTCTCTTTCATGTTTTTGGCATTAAAAACATGTAATTGTATTTTGGTTCTCAACATTCTGCATACCAGGGAGAAATATTATCTCACAGTTTTGACTATAGTGCTTAGTTGGATCTTCTCTTGCTCTATAATGTGTTGCTATGCTGGTTTTGCATCTCAATCCTGGTTTTGGCAACATAATGTTTCGTTTCGGCAGTTGCACGTTTTTCTTGGTTTCATAAATGCTTTGCAATCTAATACCAATGAACATAGCTTGTCATGCCGAATGCCTGGCTTATAGTTACCTTAGCTTTGACATGAATATTTATTTTGCTTTCTCCTCACCCTACATGCTAACTAGGCAACGGAGCCTTGCTGTTGCTTGGCTATAAAATGTATGCTTGCTACATGACATGAAGTTGAAAATGCAGCAATTAGAAGATTGCCATGTGGCATGCCATTAAGGAAATAACCTATTGAAACTTTTAGCAGAATTTGAGCCAAATGTAACTCACACCAACTTGAAAATCCTGTCCTTTAATTGGCTTGGAGAAACATGTGAGCTCCCTCTTCATCCATCAAAGAAGAAAACTGAAAATGGAAAGCAGAATATGGAATTTATATGCATTGCCTTGTTCTTTATCTGAACTTCATAACATTTCTTGTCACACGAAATTAATATTAGACATAAACAAGTTAGGTTGTCTGACTGCTAACAATTTGTTTTGGTCAAAATTATGACAACCTAGTTACTTGACTTCCACTTAAGTTCTTAGTATCTAAACAATGGATTTCTTTTCAGGTCCAAGGATGTATGTCGCCCTACATGTCTACAAACGTTTTGGCCACAAGCTAGAAGATAGCAAGTTGTTGATACTCGAGAATAGCATTAAACGAACACTTATAGAGAAAAGATCTTCCGACTAAAGTATCTTTATGTCATTGTATTCCTTAAATGTGGTCTTTAGCTTTCAGCAATTTTCCACCCACCGGAATTAATGAATCTGAAGTCTGAACGGCCTTGATAGCAATCATAGCCTCTTTCTGACACAAAATTGCACTAACCATTTGCTTCTCTTCAATAACTCCTATATTAGGCAAGTATGCCAATACAAATTGTGAATTTGCAAGGTGATCAATTATAGAAGATTGGTACGGTTAGGCAGTTATATAGAAAATCACGAGTCATGACGCTTTTGCACTGACTGTGACGCTCTAAAATTTTTAAACTATAATTTAGTCAAAAAAAAATATAATTTCATTATTAATTACCAAAATTTTATTAGTCTCAAAAGTAATTCTCATCAATCACAAAAATATATTCCCAAATCGGAACGTTAAAAAAATATATACAGTAAAATAATTTTACTCAATTTGAATTGTAGGATTCACTTAGACTTGCACATTGTGAATCATGTACACTAAAATTATAGAGAATCTTTCTATCTCTTACAAAAATACACAGCAGGAAGAGGTAAGTTGCCTACTCAATAACAGTAACATGATCGTATTTATAAAATCAAATAACTCAATATATGTTATGGCAGGATCCTTGACATCCGAGGGAAATCCTGAAGAACTTTCTTCATTGAGAGAGATGAATAGGTCGGGTCTTCCTTTGACAGTAAAAGTTTCGGAAGTTATCCGAAATAATGAGTGAAGGTGGCATGATTTTTCTATAGAGGTCATTGGTAATCTTGAACTGATTCAATACCAACCAAATAGTTCTACTCCGAATTATTTGGAATGGTTATCTAGGCCTTAAAAAAAGTACACCAATGGACCAACTTATAAAATCTTGAGACCTACAGCCCAGCAAGTATCTTGGCATAATCTAGTTTGGTTCAAAAACAACAGCCCAAGGTGTTCATTCATTCTATAGTTGGCAGTCCTTAATAAACTACAAACAAGGGATAAACATCTTTTTCGCTATACTCTTAACCATTGCTCTCTTTGTATATCGAAATTTGAATCCAACGAGCATCTATTTTTTAAATGCACATTCTCTAAAGCAGTATGGGAACATTGCCCCAACTACGTCCAAATCTCCATTCCCAACCCAACAAGCCTTCAATCTATCCTCAATTGGTTTCACCACACAACTTCACACAATAAACTTTTCCCTATTCTATTGTCCACGGCTGTATACAATATTTGGTCTGAAAGGAACTCAAGAATCTTTAAGGATGTAGCCATGGATGTGGAGAGCGTACACTTCAGAGTAATTTTCCAAGTTATGGAGCATCTCAGCCCAAACACATTGGGAAGGTAATTAGAGCAATTATACACTAACAATGTTTTGCATATTATTTTTTAGATGTGGTATCAACATTTTTTCACAGCACATGTTCTTCTCGGATGGGCACATGTTAAATGGGAACAACATGCTATTCTAATACATCTTAGGGAACATGGAGTTTTGATAGGCAATGGTTTCGCACAGAGAATCATTTCCTATGAAAGCTCCTTCTTGCATGGCAGAGACTATAGAGGTAAATTCGACAGTTGTATATTTAACTATCACTCCTTTTACTAAAATTGATTGCGGTTTGGATCTTGGATGCGTATATCTGTGTAGGAATGTTGCGGTTACTGGATTGCTTGTGACTGATTGTATGCAAATGAAGGGAAGGCTACATTTTTAAGTGTAATGGTAGGAAATAGAGAAGGAGTTTTGATGGGGGTCGTATCTATTGGTCTAGGTTGTTAATTGCATTATCTTATGTATTTTGAGTGATAAGAGATTACCTACAGATAATCTCTTGTGATGTTCATAATTTTTTTATATAAAAGTTAATGATTTACCCAAAAAATGTTTTAAAAAATAAAATGATAAATATACATATAATATTAAAATACACAAGCAATACTCAGCATGTCCAAACAATCAATAAACATTCAAAATTTTATTATTATTAATTATTAATGCTAATATTATTTTAATTATTATCATTTATGTTTTACTCTTTGTTAACTGAATTAACTAGGTTCTACTTAATCTAGTGGGCTTACATTCAATGGTATGTCCGCTCATCACTACTCATTATAATCACTCACTGACAACGAAATCAAATATGTAAATATCAACTAAGCGTACCTCAATCCCTCAATTAATATGGTACTCTAGTACTATTCTAGTACCTAGCTATTGATACAAGATATCTTGATACCACTATAGTATTTAGCAATTAGCACAGGACATCCTTAAGACCTAGGATCCCTCAGCACGTGCTCTACGAACAAATACCTAACCATAACTTGCTCATTTCTCAACAACTCATCAATTTATGACCATTGAATATATCATATCCTAAGCAAACCATAGATTCACAACTTTCACAATCTATCCGAAAACCATCATAAACTAATCTCTATCTAATTTCATGAATGTGATTTATGTTACCCCAATATTCTTAATTATGCACAAGTATAATTGGAAATCATGAACATCATATTTTCTCCCAAATTGTTAAGCGATACAAATCATAACACATAATAAAATATAAATGCTGAACATTTTGTACCTTGATTATTTATTTAGTAAATAAAATTTGTAAAATTCATATATTTCAGAAATTCACTTATTCACTTATTAATCATTAATTTAATTAATTACGAATTCAAAACATGATTTACCATAAAAATAATTTAGTAATAACAAAAAAATCATAATTTTATGAACCATGCACAAATATAAGGGTATAGTTTAATGTTATCCTTACCTGATTTTCGAACTCAACCATTTTGATTGTTCCAATCTACTCCCTAATACATCCTCTGGACCTAAACATTGGCAAAATTATATTATATTTTATTTAAGAAGATTTTCATACCTAATTACACTTAATAATCAAAAGTTACCCCTTTTCTTAATTAATAAAACTATCTTTACTTTATCTTACCACCATATTTACTAAAATACACCTTAATTATTAAAATTCCTATTTTACCCTCACATTTTTTTATTGTTAAAATAACCTTCTAAGAATTAAATTTCTATTTTACTTCTAAAGATTCACATTTCCTATTTTTCCCCTTAATGTATCTTAACATTTTTTAGAATTGTCTTCTTTTTCACCCTCTCCTCTTTTACTAACCTCCTCCTTTTCTTATTTTTCCAACCACTTTTTCTCCAATTTTTTCTAATTTCATCAAATAAGTTATCATAACCAACCACATCATAATTCTAACTAGAAACTAGTTTAGGATGATTAAAAATGACTAATAAAAGGGATGGAATTTAGCTGGAAGTACTATGCAATTATATACCTTTCCAATAGATTTTTGGGTTGTTAATATCCACAATTTTCTCTCTAATTTGCTTCAAAACAAACAAAATGAGGAAATACATGAGAAAGCTTCATATGCAGGAGAAAGATGGTGTTTCTATAGACTTCCCATATAGAAAATATGGAGAATAAGAAGGATATTAAAGCATTTTCTTTAGTTTTCTAATGACCCACGTGATGTCTTATATATATATATATATTTGCTCCCTTTTTTTATAGGCTAGGTTGAGTTTTTATTAAGGTTCGCCCTTTAAAAGAATTCTCTTCTCGGAATTAAATTGACACGTCGAACACATTATGAATCTACAATAACTCCATAGGTAAGACTAATATGTAAGCTAATGGCTCCATATGTTGTACAATCTCATATGGCTCGATGTATCTCATACTCAACTTTCGTCTCCTACCAAACCTTAAAATCTCCCTCCAAAGTGATACCAATAGAAATACCATATCTCCAACATCATACTCCATCTCCCAATGAAGTTGATCATTATAACTCTTTTCCCGATTTTGAGTTGCCTTCAAGCATCCCTTATCACCCTTATTTTCTCAACCATCTCTTAAACTAGCCCTGTCCCTCCGACAATTTGGTATCCTTTATATCCCAACATATTGGAACTTTACATGTTGGACCCTGAATTTGTTTTTATATTTATAGCCATCGGCAATTACCACAAATTCAAGCATATGTACTTATATATACCTAGCAATTCAATCATTCACCAATTTAGCTCAAAACTCATAATTAAGTCGTTAATACATAACACATAACATAGAGTGTATCCATTAAGAAAATCATTCAAATGGATGACCGTTTCGAAGAAGATTTCTAGACCTACAACTTCCCGAAAGTCCATTATATTCGGCAATACAAACTTCTAATAATCATATCTTTCAGCTCCGATATCCAAAAATTTCATACTTTATATCGTTGGAAAGCTAGAAAGATAAGCTACAACTTTAATGAAAACAAATTTGGCTAATTCTACCTAGATCGATACAGTTTTTCCTTTGAGTTCAGAACATAATTTCTACACCTATGAAAGCTTGCAAAATGCGATATCTTTTCATATCAATCCACTACTAAATACTGAGTTTGCTCGCGTTTTGCGACTGCAAATGCTGGGCTCCAAAAATGGGGTCCAACATTACATCGCCTACCAGATAATGCCTCAAATGGTGCCATAACGATGCTATAGTGATAGTTGTTAATATATGCAAACTCTATAAAAGGTAGATATATATCCTAATAACCCTCAAAATTCAGCAAATGAGCTCTCATCATGTCCTCCAATAATAAGGTTTTAGGTTCCAATATATTTTTTTAGTACTAGGATGTATATCATATGGTGCACCATGAGCTTCCTTCATAATCTCCTTTTATAGTCCATCTGTATTTGGTACACAAACTCGTCTCCTACTCACAAACACTCCATTTACTCTCACTAAAAAGTTAAGTCTCCTTACTCTATTTCACTCTTTCTCTCATCCACATCAGATAAGAATCTCGAGCTTGTGCCTTTCTGATCCTATCTCTCAAATCCACCTAAACCTGTAGTGTCACCAATAAACCACTCACATAATCAATCTCCAATCTAACGTCCAATGCCATCAACTCCACCAATGGTGTCATACTATGTCCGCTCAAACTAGCTATCATACATGAGCTTTTCATACTCAAAGCATCTGTAGTATATTAACCTTCCCCATACAGTAATTAATAGTATAATTATAATCCTTCAGTAGCTCGATCCATCTTCTTTGCCTCAAATTCAACTCCTTCTAAGTCAAGATACACTTAAGGCTCTTATGATTCGTAAGGATTTGCAATGTCTCTTCATACAAATAGTATCTCTAAATCCTAAGAGCATGCATAATCGTTGCTAACTCTAATTTATGGGTGGGATAATTCAACTCATTTGATCTCAACTGTTAAGAAGCATACATTATCACTTTCTAATGTTGCATCAACACACATCCCAAATCTACCTTGGAAGCATTAGTATATACCTCAAAACCTCCATCACTCGATGGTAACACCAAAGTTAGGCTAGCAGTTAATCTCTACTTAAGCTCCTCAAAACTTTCAAGACACTGCTTGGTTCACTAAAACTGAACTCTTTTCTTCAGCAGCTTAGTCAATAGGCTAGCTATCATAAAATATCCTCCTACAAATCTCCGATAATACTCAGCAAGCCCTAAAAAACTCCTTACCTCTGATGTATTTCTAAGCGATTCCCACTTTATAATTGAATTTTTCTTAGCAAGATCAGGCATCACTTCTTTTCGGGACATCACATGTCCAAGGAAAACTACCCACTTCATCTAGAACTCGCACTTACTCAACTTGGTATTCAACTGTCTCTCCTTCAAAATTTGTGACACAATCCTTAAATGTTGCTCATGCTCCTTTTTACTCCTGAATATACCAATATATCATCAATAAACACTATCATAAACCGATCTAGATACTCTTAAAAAGTCTTGTTCATCAATGCTATGAATGTAACCGGTATATTAGTTAACTCGAAAGACACCACCAAGAACTCATAGTAGACATATAAAGTATGAAAAGTTGTCTTTAGAATATTTGAATAAGCTATCCTCAATTGCTGGTATCCCGATCTTATGTCAAGCTTAGAAAATATGATAGCTCGCCTTAATTAATCCAAAAGATCATGTATCTTCGACAATAGGTACATGTTCTTTCTTTGTTACCTTGTTAACTATCGGTAATCAATGTAAAGTCTCATACTGTCATCTTTTTTCTTTAAAAATAACACTGGAGCTCCTTACGGTGAAGTAATCAGTCTAATAAAGCCCTTTTTCCAAAAACTCCCATAATTGCTTTTTAGTTTCTATAACTAATTATTCGCTATCTTGGAAGGTGTAATAAAAATTGGTATAACTCGAGATATAGTCTCAATGGTGAAATCTAGCTCTTGTTGATGTGGTAAACCCAGTAAATCATTTAAGAATACCGAAAAAAATCCCTCACCATAAGAGAGTCCTCTAACCTAGGACTTACCTCCCTCGTACTTATAATATGAGTTAGATATGTCTCACATTCATCCAATATTAGTCGTCTAGCAATCTTGGATGAGATTACTTATGCTAGAACCACTTTGCAATCCCCCACAAATATCACCTTTTTTTAACCCAAAGACTCTATCATTACCTCCTTTGCATAATAATCCACTATAGCTCGATGATATACCAACCAATCCATCCTAGGAATCACATCAAACTCCCTAAGATCTATCACTATCAAGTCAACTGGTAACTCCATTATTCCAATCCTCATTGGCATTTTGCTCCTTACACTATTCACTACCATACAATCTTCCAGCGGCAACCGCACACTCAGATCATATCCTAATGGCCTAACCTTTCTCAGAACTCTAGATGCAAACTCTATAGAGATGTAAGAATGTGTAGATCCTAGGTTTACTAACACATCAGCTTCAATATCAAATAATAAATTCATACTTGAAATTACATTGCTGACTGCGAGTGCCTCCTCCCTCGTCATATAGTATTTTCTCGCTTGAATTTGACCATGTGTTGAGGATGTTCTACTAGTACTTGTATCTGCTATTGGTGTGCATCTAGCTCCTCTACCATCACCTATACTACTAATTTTACCCGAACCTCTACCTGAATTAGAAACATTACTTTAACCTCGTACTGTCTCCTTTACCCTCACTCTTGATCTGCTCTATATTTTCGTATAGCTCCTTTGTAAATTTCCTTGCTCTCCGCATATATAGCATGTCTAATTGATCCTAATGGGTCCCTAGCATGGTCTTTTGTGAACTCTCCCCTAATTAGCATAACTCTGTGCCCTTCTAGCTCCTCTACTAAAAATCCTCTAAACATTTAACAAACCCCTCTATTTGATCCAAACGATAGTGCACTACTAAGTCCCTATCTTCACCAAACTTGTAAAAACTACCATTATTGATTTATATAGCACCGATTCTCTTAGATCCCCTTGCACACATATACCACGAATAACTAACTCCCCTCTTAACAGACCGACTCCTCTCTCTATAATAACTCTCTGGTCATCTCTTCAGCCTTCCTCTCCTTTTGCCCTGCTTTATCACATCTTCTACTCTGAGTGCAGTCTTTAGTAACTTCTTGAAATTAGAAGTAGCAACTCCCACACTCAAATGAATCTCCATCCTCAGACTTGCTCAAATTGGTAACATCCGTCCTCTAGATTTGCCACAACCTCTAATGTATACTTAGACAAAGATGCAAAACGCTCCTCATACTCTACCACAAACATCTCCTCTATCTGAACTAGACTCATAAACCCCATCTTCTTCTAATCTCGATATATCCGCAGAGCGTATTTGTCTCTGAGCTCTTTGTGGAACTCCTGCCAAGTCATCTCCTGTGACATGTAAGATCTCTTCACTGACTTCTACACCCCAATCTGTTTACTGCCACCATGCCTCAGCCTCCTTAAGATCAGTAGTACCCCAAAACTTCATTGTACCCATCTTATGAATTTACTTATAGTTATGGTCCACCTTAGAATCCCCTCAACCTAGAGCCCTAGAAATAACTTGCTGCATCATCTAAAAGAACTGCACCATTTGAGCTGACACTAACATCTCTTCTTTTACTTGATTTGCTCTAGTATCCCCCTAATCATGCATATCTGAAGTACGAATCAGATTACCCAATTCCCCAATCAACTCTAGGCTAGTAATATCATCTTCTACAACAATCCTAGATAAGCCAAGACTATATATCAATTTTTTGTTTCACTTAATTTGTCCCTAGAAATGTAAACCCACTTTGATACTACTTAATGTAATGCTCCAAAAATTTTAAACCAAAATTTAGCCTAATTTTTTATCAATTACATCATTAATTACCAAAATCCCATTAGTCTAAAAAATAGTGTTCATCAGTCACAAAAATTAATTGTGCAAGCATAACTATCCTAAACTATAATAGATACAATAAAACAAATGTACTCAATTTGATCTGCTGACCTTATCTAGACTCCACACTATCAATCATATATATTAGGGTTAATGGCAATCTATCTATCTCCTTAAAAAAATATAGCAAAAAAGTTAAGCTACCTACTCAATAAGGGTAACTTGACGGTACCCTTAAAATCAAATAACTCAATATATGTTGAAAATAATCAAATGATAAAAATATATATAATACTAAAATACACAAACAATACTTAACTTATCCAAATACTCAATAAACATCTAGAAGTTTATTATATTAATTATTAATACTAACATTATTTTTAATTATGACCATTTATGTTTTATCTTTTCATTAATTGAATTAACTGGGTCTTGTTTAACTTAGTAGACTTATATTCAATGGGTTGTCAACTCATTTCTACTTATCATAATCACTCACTAAGTGAAAATGTAATCAGATGTATAAATCTCAGCATAAAGTACCTCAATCCCTCAATCTAATATGGTATCTTAGTATCATTTTGGTACCTAACCGTTGACATAAGATATCTCTAGGACTCAAAATATCTCGGTACTACTCCAGTACCTAGCCATCAGCAAAGGGCATCTCGGGGACCCAAGACGCCCTGGAAGCTACTCTCCAAAAAAATACCTAGCCATAATTCACTTATATCTCAACAACCCATCACTTTGTGACTATCAAATATATGTGATTTATGTTACCCCTAATATTTTTAGTTATACACATGCACTACTAAAAATTATAAATATCGTATTTTTCCCCAATTATGAGACGATATAATTATAAAACGTAACAAAATATAAACATTGAACAGTTTGTACCTTATCAATTATTTATTTAATAAATAAAACTCTAAAAACTCATATATTTTATAAATCCATATGGTTAATTATTAATTTAATTAATTACTAATTCACAATATGATTTACCATAAAATAATTTATTAACAACAAAATAATTTTATGAACTATACAAATATATAAGGATACCATCTAAGGTTTTCCTTACCTTATTTTCATATTCAACTATTTTGACTGATCCAATCTATTCCCTAATTTGTCCTTTGGACTTCAATATTTACAAAATTTTATTAGACTTTATTTAAGAAAAATGTTCAAATACAATTACACTTAATAATCCAAAGTTACCTCGTTTTACAAATTTATTGTTAATTAATAAAATTAGCTTTACTTTATCCTACCACAATAATTACTAAAATATACCTTAATTATTAAAATTCCTATTTTAACCTCACATTCTTTTATTATTACTAAAATAACTTCTAGGAATTAAATTTCGATTTTATCCCTAAATATTCACATTTCGTATCTTGCCTCTTAATATATCTTAAAAATCCTAAAATTGTCTTCTTTACTCTCTGGTCTTCTCCTAACCTCCTCTTTTTTCTCATTTTTCTAGACACCTTTTCTCTATTTTTTTTCCAATTTCATCAAAACTGTTATCACAATATAATTCCAACTAGAAACTAATTTAGAATGATTGAAAATCACAAAAGGGTGTAATTTAGCTGGAAACCTTACCTATATGAAGTTCTATTCCTTTCCAATATATTTCTTAGTTGTTAAATCCATAATTTCCTCTCTAATCTACTGCAAAAACAAATACAATAAGGAAATATACGAGAAAAGCTTAAAATGGAAGAGAAAGATGGTGTTTTGTGCACTTATCACTTGAAAATATGGAGAAGAAAAAAAAATGAAGCACTTTCGTTGGTTTTCTTACAACTCACTTGTTATATATATATATTTATTCACTCTTTTTATTTTAGGTTGGGATGAGTTTTTATTAAAGGCTGGGTTTTTACGAGCTTTACATTGACTTTAACAATAACAACAACAATATCTTAGTAGAAGTCTCAGAGAACACAGAGTTTGAGGAGGTTAGAAGTATGCAACCTTATCCCTAACTAGTAAGGAGCCTATTTTCAATAGACTCACATGAAAAATAAAAATAAAAGAAAATATATATATATACATAATCAATATATAACTATAAAATTAAAATAAAAATAATAGTAGTAGTAATAGCAGCAGCAGCAGCAGTAGTAGTACTAGTACCAGTAGCAGTACTAGTACTAGTACTTCTACTACTACTACTACTACTACTACTACTACTACTAATACTAATACTACTACTACTACTACTACTACTACTACTACT
>JAOQMR010000006.1:24875319-24896363 GCA_027563865.1 Erythroxylum pelleterianum | reverse complement strand
AGCTATTAATTAATTAAATCTGAGATCGTATCCAGGTTATTAATTAATAAGGGTTGATTCAAATACATGTTTTGGTTGACTAAACATAAGAGAAAATAGGTAAAGAAATTTATCACGACGAATAATGAATTAATAAATTGGTTATTTTTAGTATCGATAATCAACGCAAGTTCAATAACGACGGAATCCGAAAACCAAGATTTATTTTCATTGATAGTTAAATTTTCATTATTTTGTTTCTAGTTTTTTTTAATTTCAATTTCTATTTATTTTCTGTTTAATTCAAAAATCCAAAACCCCCCTTTTTCGTAAATACCGGTTAATTTCATTTCTCAAACTTTACACGCACTCTCTGTGGGATCGACCTAGACTAACCACTCTACAGTAGTAGTCTAGTTATTTTAATTTTGATTAGCGTTACGACGCGCGGTCATTCGCATTAGGTATTTGATGACTAGATAGTGGAACATCTGATCAAGGTGCTTCCACAATATAGTGGTCCATATCCAAGATATAGTCAAATAAAGGGAAGGAGGAACTGATGCTTGACAGCAATTAAGAAGTGGAAGTAATATTTATAGGGGAAGTATGTACTGAACTTTATTGCAAGGTTCATTTTGGTTTTTACACGACACATTTTATATATGATCTTTGTATCAATTTTTGACAAATAAGGTTGACATTTTGTATTTAATGCTTTTTTTGTATAGTTGTTATTTAATGCAAAACATAATGGTACAACTTTCTTGTCATATGGTTTGTATAGAAGGTGTTTTACTCCAAATTAGAAATATGTTTCTTCATATCTTCCTGAACAAGTCATGAATAGAAGAATCCTGAAGATTGAGAAGTTATACATGGGGTAGCATAAAAGTTTAAGCCACATTTCTAGAGCTAAGGTTGAGAGATTGATCAAGGAAAGCATTCTCTTAATTTTAGATTGTGATGATTTGGGAAAATGTGTTGGTTGTTGTAGGGGTAAGTTGACTAATAAGGATATAGAGGTCAACTTATGCTTCTGACTCGTTAAGTCTGATACATACAGATATCAGTAGACCTTATGCAATTGCATTATGCAATTCTAAATATATTTTGACATTTGTTAATGATTATTCCCATTATAGTTATGTGCTCTTGCTTAAAGATTGAAGGTTGAGAACCAATTGGGAAAATTCATCCAGAGTGTCATATCTGACTGTGAAGGAGAATATCTTGGCAAACATGGTGTTTCATGACTTGAAGAGGTCTGTTTGTTAGATATATTGAATCAGTTGGAATAGTGACTTAGTTCATTATGCCGGGTAGTCCTGAGCAAAATGGTGTGTTGCCGAAAGGCATAACTGCATCCTAAGGGACTTGAAGAAGTAGATGCAGAATAAGGATATTTTTCTCGATTATCTAGAAGTTTAGAAACTCATCCTTGCACATATTTGTGTATGAAGCTGCCCTACTGGGGTAATAAAATCCTTATAAAAACAAATTGCATGCTCGTTAAGTTCATTGCTATTTAATAAGATATCTTGACCATTTTAAGGCTATAGATTTTACTGTAGAAAAGGAGAGGCCATAATAGTGAAATCACAAACAACTAAGTTTCTAAATTATGACATCAATGAAAATGGTAGGCCCTTTGACCCTTCGGATGATAGCAGGGCAGTTGCTACAGTTATCATATTTCTGCTACTTATATAGTTAGATCTAGTAGATCTAGGTCTTTATACCATGCCTGTATAGGAACAGGAACCCATACTTGTACACATAGAGGTTCTTGGGGGTACAAGATCTAATGCAACTGTATAGATTCGCCAAGCTGAGACAACCTACTATCCCATCTGATTACATAGTCTATCATGTGAACAGGACTATGTTATTAGACATGTTACGGATCTAGTTACTTTTACATAAGCGATTTCTGGACCCAATTTGAATTTGTGGTGGCATGCAATACCTAATGAGATACAAGCCATGAAGCATAGTAAGGTTTAGGAGCTACTTGATTTGCAGTGGAACTACAAACCTGTCCGTTGTAAATGAGTTTAAGATTTAAAGGATTTCAGGATAAAGTTCAGCGGTTTATAAGCTTACTCAATTGCCTGATGGTTCACTCAGAGAGAAAGGTTGTCTTTAATGTTACCTTTTCTCTCATATCCTCGTAAGATACATTTTTAGTGATTAAGGTAATTATAGCTCATGATGATATAGAGTTACATCAAATGGCTATCAAAAAAACTTTTCTGAATAAAGACCTTTATGAAGAGGTCTATATGGTAGAACCTGAAGGATTTTAGGATCTAAATGGAACTGACATGGTTTGCGTGTTATGCAAATCAATATATGATTTACATCATAGTTGATGAGGTTATCACCTCTTTCAGCTCCATGGAAAATAAAGTTAAAAGATGCTAGTATTATGAGGTCAGGGGGAGCAAAGCTATCTTCCCATTACTGTATGTGGAAGATATATAGCTCACGTCAAATTACTTAACTATGTTGTATGAGGTTAAGCAACTTTTAGTTAAGAACTTTAACATCAAGGACCTTTGCGTAGCATCTTTTGTCCTAGGTATTCAGATTTACCAGGACAGATCTCAACACTTATTAGGCCTCTCATAGATGCATACATTGAGTATATACTATAAAGGTTTAATACGATTGACTGTAAACTTATCGTAGCATCTATCTCTTATGGTGAAAGATAATCTTTGGCACAATATCCAAAGAATAAAGTAAAAAGAGAGGTTATGAGGAATGTTCCTGAAATTAGTATGGTTGATAGCCTGATGTATACTAGGCTATGTACTAGGCGGGAAATTGCATTTACTGTTTGAATGTTTGATCAATATTTGGTTAATTGAGGTGTAGAACATTGAAATGCAGTTAAACGAGTGTTGAGATAATTAAAGGGAATCAAGGATTATATGTTGACATATAGAAAAGTCAACAGACTAAACCTCGTAGGGAATCCAGATTCAAATTTAGCTATGTGTCCGGATGATCGAAAGTCCACTTAAGGTTACATTTTTATGTTTGCAGATGGTACAATATCGTGGAAGAGTGTCAAGAAGACACAGGTGATTTCCTTGATTATGCATGCAAAGTGCATGCTATGGGGTTGTTTCATAGACGGTTTAACTCAGAAACTTGATTTCTGAGTTGTCTGTGGTTGATTTAGTGGCTAGACTCATTCGGTTGTACTGTGATAATCTTGCTGCTGTGTTGTTTAATAACAACATTGAATATCGCAGGGTCTTACCATTTATAGGTCAATTATTTGACCATGAAGGAGTTGATACGAAAATGTGACATTAAGGTTAGAAGCATTTAAGGACTGAGAAATTGTAAGCCGGTCGTTTAACTAAAGGACTTCGCCCATTTGTGATTCAAAGACAAGTACACAGTATGAGTGTTTTGAAGTCCTTAGACACTGTTAGTTAGGGGATCATTAAGTTTGCTTTATGTACATTTGTACATTTGATGTATTATGGCAGTATAGTGGTTCATAAATAAAGATGAACATCGATTATCCTCAGTAATACATGTTATCGTACATTGTCATAATACATGTGAAAGTATTAAGATTTGTGTCGATCTTAAGTATTTAAAGGTCATTAGGCATATGTATAGATAGACTTTGAGCCTATGTCATTTAAACGCATAGAGTTTTATACGGATATCTATAAAGTTTGACATGACATAGGGGAATATAAGTTTTTTAATCCTATAAAGGTTCTTTAATGCAGTCTAGCATTCAGTTGGAGAACATAAAGGTTTTCTCTAATGCTTTTAGCATTCGATGAGAGAAAATAGAATTTCTCTAATGCAGTTTAGCATAAAGTTGGAGAAGTCGAGACTTACAAACAAAGATGATACATATTAGATCATACAAGTATCATCCTAGTTTGCCACACTCCATTTTTCCATTCATGTTAGTGAGGCATTAAATATGCGTGATTGTATTGGATCTGTGACGCATGTGACACATGCATTTAATACTTTTTGGTATCGAAAGCCTTGCAAGACAGAATGATGGACTTTTGTTATCATTTGATCAAATGTTTTGTTTTTTAAACTTAGTCGACTAATACAGTAGCATGACTTAATCGAGTTTTTAAAACTATTTTAAATTGAGTCAAAACTGCAATTAAGTATTGTCCAGTGTGGAGAATGTTAGATATTTTTTTACTTTTCCCATAAAGTTGGACAATATTTAATTGCATTTTTCAGTTTTTCAATAACTTATCGGTTAAGTTACGTAATTTGATCTAGATAAAGATAATAAAGTGACCCAATAAATGATCTAAATCAATGGGTCAAAGTTCGGATGGAAATGGATCCCAATCAATGTGGACCGGACCCATATCGAGCTTGTGATAGAGAAGCCTGATATGGAAACTATATATAAAGGTTAAGGTCTCCTGCAGTTACTCATATCATTCGTAAGCATAAGGATTCTCTGACCCATTAAGAGAGCTTACGTTTTGAGAAAACTGTAGAAAGACGTTGACCGCGTCCCGTGAGCAGTTCCAATGAAAACGACGGTAGATTTGCGCTTGTTTTGGCTTCAAAAAGCTTGTTTGAAGTTATAGAACTGAAATTAGGTATTTTTCACATTTATTCATTTATTTCCCTTTCACGTTTGATCCGGGATACGTAACTAAGGTATCGTTACGTGTTTGAGACCTATTGTTGGTATCTAACTTTACTCTCCCCGTCAAGAATGTGATTAACCTCGAGTGCAAAAGAAGGATACCGACTCAGGATAATATAAAATGTTAAACTGAAGTTGAATAGCTCTTACTAGAAGGAACTTGTGAATGTGACATCTCGGTCACTGATTATGGTTTTTATCAACCTATATACGTAAATGGTCAAGGAAGAGTCAGACTACTGTTGTAGTTGAATAAGGGTGTTCTAAAGGTATAAAGTGTGTGTAATTGGAGAAGCAATTTACTATTATCAATGAAATAGTTTTCCTATGCGATGGGAAAAGTCCATCCAAGAAATCCATCGAAATATTTGATATAGGAATTTTGAGGGGTTACAATAGCCTAGCAAGTTTTAAGTGTTATAACTTATTCCTTTTGAAAATTTCATATGTTCTAACTACGTCCTTAGCTTATCGCTTAATTAATATCTAATAAAAATTTGTTGAAAATTAGTGAAGAGTCTTTTGATACCCTTTATGGTACAGAGCATGAACTATTAAAATTATTTCTTGAACATCGTAGAAGAGGTTGGAAATAATTATTTTTGAAAAGTATTAGCCCATCATTATATGACCAAGGACTACCTTCCTTAATTATAGTGATACGTGCCACCAGTTGTTGTAAATCTTGTAAGTTAAAAACTTCTATCTAGATTGCATCAAAAAATCCCAATTAAGGTATGGATACTAATGTTAAGATACCTACATCCTGATCTCTATAAGATAGTGCATTAGAAATGACATTTTCTTTTCAAGCTTGATATCCCACCTCAAAATCAAAATCCAATAGTTTGTTGACTCAGGTTAAGAGGTAATAATATGTTATTCTAGTAGGAACTTTAGACTATAATGATATGTTCATATTAACACCCCCACATATAGGATCTCTAACGGTACACAATCTTGGTTAGGCCAATCTATTCTTTCTCATATGCTAGCATATGTTGGTATCACTTAACTAAAGTACATTTAAAGAAAGCAATGCGTCGACCTTCATGTTACAAGACATCTCCTATTCTATAATACGAGCATCACACTCTGGTAAAGACTTTTTTAAAATCATGAAGACCTAAAACTAGTGTTTAAATCATAGCCAATTTTAGTTCTTTAAAAGCAACCAATGAATCTTATGGCCAAACAAAGGAATTCTTTCCTAACATAGTCGTCAATGGGCTAAAAATTTTCCTATAAAATTTAATAAAATTTTTATAGTACCCAATAAGACCAAGAAAGCCTTGTAATGCTCGAACAATATTTGGTTATGACCACTGTAGCATCATTGCCACATTTTGGGAGTCTACTTCTACTCCTCGGGATGAAATCATATGCCTTAAGTATAAGATTTGAGTTTATACAAATAACCATTTAGATTGTTTTAACAACAAGCAATGCTGCCTCAATTAGGTGTATACAATTCGAAGATGATGCGTATATTATGCCCAAGAATGCCTGTAAAGCAGTATTTCATTAAAGAATAACAAGACGAACTTATATTGAAATTGTCTGAATACATCATTCGCGAGGGCTTAAGAAGTAAAATGAGTGTTCGTCATACTGAAAGACATGACTAGAAATTTAATGTGACCTTGGTGAACGCAAAAAATTGTCTTCTCCAAATAAGTCCCACACACTCTAACTTGATGATACCCATTGCAAAAATCTAGCTTTGAGAAACAGTGATCCATATGAACTCCTCCAATAGTTAGTTGATTACTAGATTTGATAATTTATCCTTAATAGTCTGGGCATTTAGGGCTCGATAATCAAC
The DNA here is from genome assembly GCA_027563865.1 of Erythroxylum pelleterianum. Classification (NCBI taxonomy): domain Eukaryota; kingdom Viridiplantae; phylum Streptophyta; class Magnoliopsida; order Malpighiales; family Erythroxylaceae; genus Erythroxylum; species Erythroxylum pelleterianum. Next base: position 24,889,890 of record JAOQMR010000006.1, on the reverse strand, counting down.
ATATAATGTCTAAGAATTATATGTTTAACCAAAAGAACTGAAGAAGAAAAAGGAAACTGGCTAGGTCGAATGATTTCTTTTTTCCCCTCATTACATTGCCTTTCAATCTCATGTTTTTACCTATAGGGCTAACGATAAGGGTGGACAACTATAAACCTTACCTTTAGTTAAAGAATAATTCAATGATTGGATTATTGTGAGGGAGGCAACCCTTCTGGTGCATTAAACAAGTCTTAAAATTTTGTTATTTCTCTTCTGAGCTCCAACTCCCTATCCACCTTAACTAGTATAACTGAAAAAGTAGTAATTGCATTGAAATCCTTAATTCCATACAACTCTATCTTCCCTTTACCACCAAAACTACATTGTTATGGTTGCAAAGTCCTAAATAATATGACTAAATGTCTTAGCCAATTTACCCTAGAACTGCACCAAGTCCACATAGAGGAAGTAAAAATAAATCAGAATAAAAGATTTGTGAGGACCTAATTGTACTAGAAGTGGTTGACATACAATTGGAATACATAATCTTCCTGTATGTACCACTGCAACTTGCAATTCAAACCTTAATTCAGTGGGTATTTTCATTTGATCCACCAAGACATCATTAATAAAGTTGTGGGTGCTTCTAAAATTGATCAAGATTAATAGGGAATTTCTATTGATAAATATTTTGACATGTATTATTTGTGTTTTTTTTACATTCATGTGATGGCATGGATTGATATTTTGAGCTCCTTTATTTCCTTTTTCCCCAAATTTTTTGGTTTAAGTTGTAAGTCATTGATTCCTTCTAAGCAAAAGAATCTTTTAAATTGACTTTCCCACCATACAAAGATCATCAAAGTTGTAATAAAGACCTTTTTCATTTCTTTCCCCCATCTTTGCCCTACTTTGTTGCTTCATAAAAGGTGTTTGTAGAGCTCAGAATGACAATTGTGCTTTGCCCAACCTGAAGTCAAGGGTCTTAGCCTGAGTTGACCAAACTTTAGGTTATGCTTAAACTTTTTTTTTAAAAAAAAATTGGGGTCGGGTTCAACATCATCTTGAGTAAAACGATGTTGTGTCACTTCAGGAAAGTTGTGTCTTTATGTCTCTAGATTAATCTGAATTAAGAACCAACTCATTTGGAGATCCACAATTCAAGATATAATCAAAATACATGTTCAATAAAAAAATACTCCAATTCATAACATTCCAACAGACTCCCTCACTTTCATCTAATCAATCTTTTTCAAATCAATTCGGATGGCTATTTCGACATAGAAATTGAGGCTTATCGTTGGATCTTTTTTTTCTAAATTACTTATTAATTGTTTATTATTTAATTATGTTTGTTTGTTGGTTTATTTATTTATTTTTTTGGATTGGTTCATTAATTAGAAATTTGAGGATATGATTAAAATTTGAAATTAGAAGGAAGTGTTAGAAATTAAGTTAGCTTAAGTGGTTAGTAGGCTTGTGCTAAATGAAATAGGGGTAGATTTGGAAAGGCCATGTAAGTGAGGGGCATAATCGGAAGAAAAGGAGTAACATTGTGTCTTAAAATTAGAAGAAGAGGGGAGAAAATTCGTGAGCAGCCAAAGAGGAGAAGAAAAAACGTAAAAGAGAGAAGAGAAAAGAGAGAAAACGTGAGAGAAGGAAAATAAGGGAAGAAAAATCAAAGAAGCTAGGGAAAGGAAGGAAAAAAATAATGGGAAGAAGAAAGAATCAAGCTTCTTAAGATAAGTTCATCATCTTCTTCTTGCTTTAGTAGAAAGAAATGGGTTGTGGTGTTGTGAATGAAGAAGTTTTAGAGAAAGAAGGGGTTTTGAGTTGGGAATGCTTGGAGGAAGAAGATGATTGAGAGAAAGAAGCGGCTTTGGATTTCTAACCTAGATGACTTATAGGTAGGTTAAGTTTGAACTTGATTTGTGTTAATTTCATTTTGTTGTGATTAAGGGAATTTGGGAGATTTCGTTGAATTGGAATTGAATGAAAATTTTGGTTGTGTTAGGAAATCAAGAACAACCTACCTAAGAGCAAGAGGAAGGGCACAAATTGAGTTCGGATTTTCAAGAATTATAAGGTGGGTAATTTATTTATAGTTGTTGTGAAAAGGGCAAAATGCCTTGTGTGTGTAAATGACTTGCTTGAAATGTTGTGATGTGTAAATTGCATTATGATGTATGACATTGTGATAAAATAATTAAATTTTGTGTATGATCATGTTATGCCATTGAATTGAGTCATGGAATTTTGTATAAAGAAAAAGCATGAGAATATGAGATTGTGAATGATTAAATTAAGCATGAGATTTGATTGTGTTTAGGCGAGAGAGGAACCGTTTCGTAGTCACGTGCACGTCGACGTAAAGTCTTCTCCCGGTTGTTCGCTTGTGGCCCACGAGATCTGAAAAGTGAACTCGTTTCATTTACGGTGTAAACTTTGGTTTTTCCGTTTTGTTACACAGAACTCTCGAGCTATTTGGTTGTGCATTTACATTTTGACATGTTAAGTTATGATGCGAATTGTGTGTTATGCTTGGATGATAAATTACATCAAATGTGTTTAATGTGATGATGTATTGAATTATGAGTTGTGAATATTGAACTTACATCGTTGGATTAAGATAAGATGAATATGCTTATATGAATAAATGTATATATGTTTGATTGTGTGGCTGATCCAATGACTATAAATATATTAGCCACTGAGCTGTGTAGCTTAACCCAATATTTTTTCCCATTCCTTAGCTGTAGATCGAGAAGATCAGTGATCCTAGCAAGGCATTGGGACAAATTCCGAGAGAGTTAGCTTTTGTACTAAGTTAGTGGCTAGACTTTTGGATAGCTTTATAACCATATTGAACATTGAGCATCCAATGTATTTTGTAACTTATGTTAAGACTTTGATGAAATGTTGATATGTAATTAAAGCTATGCATGAACTTCATTTTGATCGAGAAATGAATTGAGGGCTGAAGAAGTTTCCTTGTGTATGTGCTTATTTTATCTTGTAGTGTACAATTCATATTTCAAGTTTTCATAGGGGTAAAAATTGTGTATTGACTCCAGGGAGAAAACTGGGTTAATTTAGGCTATATTAGACAAAGTAGTCTTCTTGAACGTTGTAGTTTATCCTCTTAACTTTCCAACGGTATAAAGTATGTAAATTTTGGGTATCGGAGTTGAGAAATATGAGCAATATAAATGATGATGTTGCATAGGAGATATGAACATGACAGCTATGGTGAATGATGAGAGTTTGTATATGCTATGAATTAGTTGAGTTGAGGTTTGGGATTTTAATGCATTCAAATTGGTAATTGAATGTTTGAGGATTGTTATTACACTAGAAGGGTTGAATTTGGGGAGATTATGAGTGATTATGGTGTTAGAAAGGATGTTGGAAGCATTGGAGAGGCATTGGAGGAGTTTGGGGAACCCCAATGTCCGTTTAACGAACATTAGGTTTATTAAACAGACCTTCTCGGGTGAAAAAGGACCCTCTGCCTCGCCAATGTCCATTTAACGGACCTTCTCGGGTGAAAAATGGCTCCCAAGCCAGTCTATGTTCGTTAAACGGACATTCACTGGACAACTACAGTAAATCGTGATTTGGACCCTTTTTAAGGTAGAATCTCGCTTTAAGTTCTTCATAAAAGTTGTAAATCTCGAAGTCTACTTTCAAACCGGTCAAAACCGACATCAGTCCAACATCTTTAGAAAACGTTATGGCTATTGCGCCAAGGCATGCATAATATGAGTAAGGACATAAACATGTTGGATTCTTTTGACCATAACTTCTGCGTCCGACCTCCAAAATAAGTGATTCTTGAAGCATTGGATTCTTAACACGTTTTTCTACCTTTACACAAAAATTAATAGCTTTTGGTGTTTAATTCAAAAAGATTGATTCAAAGTAAGTGAGGGTTCATTGAAATAACCCTAAAAGGGAACCCGCTCATGCTTTTTGACTCTGGATTGTTGGGCTCGAGAAATGAGGTCCCACATCTTGGGCTTCGGAAACGGGGTTCAACATCTTGTGGTATTAGGCTTTTAAAGAGTCATAGGCTTAGAATATGTTGTGCTATGCATTATTGTGATATATGATTACTTGTTGCATTGTAAATTGATTGATTTCATTAAATGACATACATATCATCCACACATGTAGGAAATAAGATTAAAATAAAATGTAAGCTAATTGTTAGTGTTTCTATTGAAGGAGTGAAATGCCACCTCGTAGAAGGACACGAGGAGTTACGCAATAATCGGTTACACCTGACCCTCTACCAATAGAGGAGGGCACGGATGAGTCTAGAGCCCCAGGAGATGTTGAGGCTTCTGTAGGGCACGGTAGTGGGCCCTCTCGATCATAGACTCAGGAGTCGCTGCTCTGTAAGAGCAAGCGCCTACTTTAGATCCGAGATTGTTCTAACCTTCACTTAGGCGTTTGTCCAGGCTATGAGACAGATGCTGCAGACTTCTGCTCCGGCCCTAGCTAAGAAGATGAAACAGTTTGATAAGGAAGTATGGAACAGTGGACTTTTATGGGATCACTAATCCCGAGAAAGTTGAGACGTGGCTGAGAAAGACAGAACGGATATTGGAACAAATGGGTTGTGAAGATGACGAAAAGGTTGAATATATTGCGAGTTTGCTACAAGGGGATGCTCTGCATTAATGGGAGAGTGTCCCAGGAAGTCAGTTGAAGCCGCCGGTGTTAGCACGGAAGGACTTCCTGATTGTTTATAAGAAAAAGTATTTGGCTAAGGTGTGCATTCAGCAAAAGCAGAGGAAATTCCTGAGTCTCACCTAGAAAGAGATAGCAGTTAGTGAGTATGAACGTCGGTTTATACAGTTATCACAGTATGCAACAGAGATGATGCTGAGTGAGGCGGCTAAGTGCCGTCGGTTTGAATCAAGACTGCACCTAGCCATCAGGAAAAAAGTGGTGTTGCAGAACTTCTGTGACTTTCAACAGTTGGTTGAAACAGCACTGAGGGTGAAAATATTTAAAATATAAAGAGTGTTGTCAACAGAAAGAAGAAAGGGAGAGAACAGTCTAAGAGGGGAGGCAGTGCCCCTATGTAAAAGAGAAGTGCCAGAACTTTCACTGCACAGTTTGCAGAGAGGAGCAGTGGAGTAAGCAGGCTTAGACAGATGAAAACTGTCTCACATCAAGCCTCAACGGCTAGAAGCAGCAGGAGGAGAGATGGGGATAAGCCACCCATTCTTAAATGTAAACACTGCGAAAGGTTTCACAAAGGAGAATGTTATCAACTGACTAGAGTATGCTTTAATTGTGAGGAGAGTATCCCACATGAATGGATGGTTGAGATGAAGTGAGACAAGGTTGAGACAAGATTGAGGAGACAAAAGATCGTTTCTCGCCATTTTGCCACATAAATAGATGGTTGAGATGAAGTGAGATAGGATTGCGACAGGATAAAAAAGACGGAGGATCTGAGCGGCAAAATGACAGGATTTCTTACCTCCAAGTTCAGAAGTTATCTCATGCGAGGTCAAATCTAATGCAGTATAACATAGTACTTGCAAATAGTACTTGCAAAAACAGAAAAGCAAAAGAGGAGTCCTATAACAGTCTTCAATCAAAAATAAAAGTAAAACGAATAAACATGCACTTAAAACAATCAGATACATTCAGAAACTCGGACCAATGAGGTCAAGAATTTGTTGTGGTTCCTCCTTTTTTCTTTATCTTTCTAAGACAGACAAAATTCATCTACATAGTAAACCTATAATGTCATATCAATGAAGAAACAGTGGGATGAATTTTCACTCAAACAGAAAGAATGATAACAACAAATGTTCCTTGTTGCCCCTTGTTGAGGAAAACACCAAAATTCTCTATTGCATAATTGCATCTATAAAACCATGATAAACAAACAGAAAATTTTAAGCTGGGAACTACACAAATTACAAAAAATAGTCAGGAGTCCTGCGTGTGGTATCTGGCTCAATCTGACGAGGAGCTGGGTCAAATTGAATGAAATTCTGTTCCATATTCTCCCCAACCTCAAGTATTGCAGCCATATTTCCACATCGATAGCAATAATTTGGCGCACTGAACACTGTGACAACATTCTTATCCTGCAAAAATTACAAGTATAATATATTAGAGATAGCAACAGAACTTCACATCTAAAACCAAATCTTTCTTAACTTGAATCAACAAACCTGGGACCAATTGTATCCTTCCATGACAAGTTGGTGAGCTCTAGAAACAAGAGTCAGACCGTTAGTATGGTTGAACTGTGAAGAAATATCCTGCCCAAATGTGTATCCAGCTCCGCGAGGAGAAATTCCCCACCCACATCGATCGTCTGGATCAGACCACAAGAGATCACACATCGGACCTTCATGAGGAACCTGATAACCAGACAAGAATTAATAGCTGCCACTTATAAAAAACATGAATGTGAAAACCACTGTTTTTTTTATGCAATCCAGCACAATAAAATATTAAGAACCCAGTGGACTAAGCAAATCAGATTAGTCATATCATGTAGCATTCTAGCATGGACATCAACTTATTCACATCAGCCTAGTCAACCAAAATTTTATCATAGGAAGAGATTTCATTCGCACAATTGCTTATAGGAATTAAAATTGTTTTGTTTAAGGAAAACATAGTTTCATGCATGAAAAGAAAGCATAAAACATGATGCATAAACATCAATTCACTAGCAGCCAATTCATGCTAGTTTTGTAGAATAATCCAAATGGTTTCATCATATTTACCAGCACTGACAGTATCAAATGTTAATTAGATAATACATACCATTTATAACAATGTGATGAGCAGGTAAAATCAAACAAACAAAATTTCATAGTTGTAAAACAATTTATTTCCAAACTCCAAAAATTGGCTCAAGCAACATATATTCAAATGAAACTGCAGTGGAACAAAATAATTGCAGGTGTACCTCCTGTATCCGGTCCAAGGCACGGATATTATCTAGTGTGTCTAAAGAAGGAGAGAGTCCACCATGTAAGCAGAAGATCTGCAGCATAATAGCCAAAGGTGATTAGATGAGACCTCAGAGATTAGAAATATCATGTAGGTTGAATGTTAAGGCAGTGGTAAAAAAGTAAAACCTGACTCTCGATCAAAGCAGTCAGAGGTAAGTAATCAAAGAGGTCAGTGAAATACTTCCATATGTTAGCATTTCCATATTTTCTCAAGCACTCATCATAAAATCCATACCTGAAAAAGAAAATTAAGCTGTTGAATGCAATTACAGTAATGAAATATGACTAAAACAGAGAGAGAAAGGCAGTAGAACAAGACATTCAATTCTATGTCTCATTCATCCTATCTAATCACTTCATTCAAACATTCAAAAGTTTAGATTATTGCTCATACTCATTATCTACAGAAAGAGAAGAAAGTTCAGCTTCTTATTTCACGCCAATATTCAGTTTTCCATATGATTTCATTCAAATAAAGCACTTACACTTGAGTAATCTGACGACTCTCATGATTCCCTCTTAGAATTGTGATCCTATCTCTATATCGAACTTTGAGTGCCACCAAAAGAGTGACTGTTTCCACTGAGTAATATCCTCGATCTGCAAAATGTTTAACAAAGGTCAAATGATAAGGAATTTTTGTTAATAATGAAACAAAGCCTGTGAACGCATGTTTGAGTTGACAATATCAAAGCTGGATTAGCAAAACAAGGTATTCTGACCTAAAGAAATCGTGGCATTTTCAAAAGGCAGACAAAGTTTAACAAATATCAATCATCTACTCCAGCAAACTCTATTCCTTTTAAGAGCATTGATGGGTTATGCATCAAGGATGGCACATGTCTAGTTGTCCTAAGGCCATCGTATCATGTTAATGCAGGTGGCTCCAATACAAATTCCATACATACACTCTCCTTCTGGATATTTGCAACAACTTCAGACTTTCAATCCAATTCATAAAGAGTACATGGTTAAACAAATAATGTAAAGGTTTAAAACTAATAAATTTAATTCTCTTCCTCCATCTATAGAACCAGATTCCTGTGCAATTAATAAAGACTACATTGGTTAAACAACCAACGTAAAGGTTTTTAATTTATAAATTTACTTCTCTTCTTCTCTCTATAGAACCACTAGATTCCTGCATTATATCAATCAACTTCATACAAGGCAAAGCCATGTTTTCAACAAGTTTATATCGTTTTCATGCAAAGAAGTTCTTTTGAGCATATATACATGTACATTTTTCATTTCATATAATGTGAAACAAAAAGAAACGAACATTTTTCATTTCATATAATGTGAAACAAAAATAAACGATCTCAAATAAACTACCACCGATTCTCCCCCCGGTAAACTAAATCTTTCCACAGTTTCTGTGACTTGCTCAACAAAAAAGGAGCTTTCTAGGTTTATAAACTCTACATTACGATAAAAATAACAAGTTTCACTCACAAAATTCTTAACGCCTATAAAGCATAACATCGTACATTTGCAACTAATTCTAGAAACACCCAGAATAAAAAATCCGTCGAACAAAAATCGTCATCCTATTACTTCTCATTTCCAAATTGCAACATGAAATTCAGAGACATGACGACGGACCTACGTAATCACCCATAAAGAGGTAGTTGGTATCGGGGACGTTTCCGCCGATACGGAAGAGCTCGACGAGATCGTGAAACTGGCCGTGAATATCGCCGCAGACGGTGACCGGACATTTCACCGGCTGGACATTCCACTCCTCGACGAGGATCGCTCTCGCTTGCTCGCACAAGGCCTTTACTTCCGCTTCCGGCAACGGTTTGCACTGCATCAGATGCTCGATCTGACGGTCCAGATCGCCGTGAGACGGCATCGTTTATCCTCCTCCTCCTCCGACGATGAATCTTCCCGTCTCTTCCTTTCCTCGGCGATTTACGAAATTGATTAGAATAGGGGTTTGTGAATTCAGTTTAGCTCATGGTTTGGTATTTGGGGAGTTTTCCGAATTAGGGCTTTCTTGGATAGAAGAAAAAGGGTGTTAGTCAGTATTGCATGCCATTTTTGTTTCTAGGTGAAGGAGAATAGCATACACTTCTGGTCACTGATTTTTGCTTTATTTAAGCTATTAACCCTGCCATCTGGATTTCTTGCACAACATCAACGGGTCAGTCATGGGTCTAACCCGGCCCGGTTGCATGGGTCTGGTGCAAAGGATTTGAATCCATATTATCAACTTTAAAGTCTAATTAATTAATTTTGAACTCAAATGAGTATTACTTCAAATTTATTTTTTCTGGCGAAAATATATTCTGCAAATTGAATTACCAAAAAATTAATATTTTAAAAAGTTAAATTTATAAGATACTGTGATCAATTAATTAATTAATAAAATTATTTTTTAATAATAAAAATTGTTAAAATAAATTAAACTAAAAGTTAAAATTAAACTTAAAAAATTATGGTTGAAAAATAATGTTAAAGACACTGAAACGGATCTAATTACCTGCAGTGGACCGTCAACGACATGGAAATACAGATTCATCACATCTTAACATTTCCGACCGCCGGACAAGTCTCGCTGTTCTGATCATACCGGCGACCATCTGCCAACAACCTTCACAATGAACAGAATCAACGACGCTCATGCCGACACAGCCAATCTGGACGATATATTCAAGCAGAAACGGAGCCTCCGATCCAAAGTCCGCAAAACCCTCAAATCTATGGATCCTTCCCTTCGATCCCAAGAAGGTAATCCACTGATTGTCACGCCATTTTAACGGAAACCCATTTTATTCAGTCCATATATAGCTCTTGCTCTTGTTTGTTGGTTGCCAGATGATTCTATTCAGAATGTGGTTCTGGAAGCTCCTTGGTTCAAGTCAAGTCGGAGACTATGCGCTTATATAAGCTGCAGTGCTCTACGTGAAGTTGATACATCAAGGTTGCTTTCTGAAATCCTCAAAAACTCACCAAAAGGTGTGTATGTTCTCCATGTTTGAGCAATGACGCTAAAAAATTGATTTTTGCTTGAAATGCACCCTAACGGATAAGGGCCACCATAAAATTTATATAATTTCCTTCTACAAATAAAAAAGCTTGTTCCTTGGTGGTGTCACTTAAGGGCGGAGAGTTTCTTATGTGTTGCTTTCCAATCTAGATGGCGGTACACCTACAGCAAAGAAGCTTTATGTACCGCGTGTGGAGGACAAGAATAGTCACATGAAAATGCTTAACATTTCGAGCATGGATGATCTAATTGCCAACTCTATGGATATTTTAGAACCAGCTCCTGTTGACGGTGATGGGAATCTCCGGGAAGATGGTAAGTAGCTCGACTGCCTTATGCGGACTGTTCTCAATTACATATCCTTGGTAAGTGTTAGTTGAAAATTATTTATAACCTCGTAGAGTTGCATGTCATTGTCTCGGTTGGATAACTCAAAAAAGGATGGGGCTTGTCCAATTATTGAAGGAGAATTACGGACACTTTATAGGTTTGCTTCCTCGCAAACATGATGGATTTCCTTTTTGAATAAATCAGAGGAGAAGAATTTCCTAATGTTTAGTCATGAGCTATTACATGTTGGCATGTGGCTACAAAGGTACTAAGGAGAATGAAATCAATTCAATGGTATTTCTTTTTCCAGTCGGTGAAAGACTAAAGCCAAGAGATTAATGGAATCAGGAAATTTTGTTATGTTAGTTCGGCTAAAGCTCAACATTGAATATTTGTTAACTAATTTGTGATTACTAAGCTACTTGAGCTACCTAATTGGTTTCTTTTGTTACTACCAACCTTTTGAGATTGAGAAGTTGAAAAAATTATGAAAGGTTTTTCATCCTTGAAGCTAGGACATTATACCAACATGTGCTGCTATATATTCCATTATGTGTTTGATTGCATTAAGGTAACGATTCTTTAATTCCTTTTATCTGTTCTCAAAGTGATATTAAGCTTCTCAAAGAACTGCCCTCAAAAGTAGTTCCTTTTCCCTTGTGCTTTAGTATTTACCGCATATTGCACCACTTCACTTCTGGTGCAAAGTATTTTCTGTAGGTTTCATTTGTTGCTAATTTCCAGTTAATGCTCCTGTTACACTAAAAATTGGTATCTATAGGACTCAGGCATAGGTGATATTCTGTACTTTACACGTAAAATAACTTGTGAACATGTGGTCTCGCTGCAGTACTGCAGGCCACTGAACCAGTTGATTTGTTCCTCTTGCCTGGTATGTGTTTGCATGCTTAACATTCCATTCTTAATTCCATGTCTCATGTACAGTTTAACACACTTCCTCTGTATGTTATCAGGACTTGCATTTGACAAAAGTGGAAGACGCTTGGGCCGTGGTGGAGGGTGAGTTAACAGTGGAAGCTTAAATTTGATTCAGTTTTTGAGTTGTTGAACTTTCCAGATCTTGTATACACATGCATACACATTGTTTGAACTTAGACAAGTCCTAGTTAAAGAGCCTTGTCGCTTTCAACTGCTTAAATAGATGCTAAGTCAACTGAATCTATCTCTTGTGTGCTAGCTATTGCCAGCTTAGCTTCTACCTGTGTGTTTTTTTTCGGCTAATATTTTTCATGACCTGAATTGTCTTCTAAGCTTTCTTATATGCATGTCCCACTATTTTCATTTTTTAGTTTATGCGTATATTGAATCACTTTCTGCTTTTGTTTGTCTATTTTTGTCGTTGACAAATGTGGGTCACAACTGAAAAGTTACTATGACACTTTCTTGAGAAATTATCAAGAGCTTGCCAGGGAGAAGAGTTGGCAACAGCCACTGTTCGGTATATGCTTTCTTTTTTCTCTCTTTTTTGATATTGGTTGTCAATAACTAGTTATGTTGATTTCTATCTAAACTTGCTCTTTTTGCAGTTGCTCTTTCATACTCTTTACAGATATTGGATGAAGAGGTTATACCCGTAACAATGAATGATGAACTTGTGGATGCTCTTGTGTCTCCATCTGGTGTTATTCCAATAAGCACAGCTGCCCTGGAGAGGTATGCACTGGCTAAACATTTCTTTTGGTTTCTTCTCTAGTCTGATTGTGCTTGTATTTTGCAGAATGCAGATTTGACATTGAACCTAGAAACTACATTTTCAATGCTCTTCATTTAATCTGAAGTAGACAGCTACTTGTCTGCTCTGCGACCTAGTTAGGGGAATATATTTGTGTCGAGTACTAGACATTGTATCTTTAAGCCATCTAGAAGCATGTTATATCCTTTAAGTTGTTGAGGGGCCCTGATGAATTATTCAAGGCGTTCTTTGCGCTGTGCAAGTAACAAAACTGTTTCACCTAATTCCAATTGCCGAGTGGAGGTAACAGACTTGAGATACTGGAATCGTGGCGTTTGATAAAAAAATCATCCCTTATGGTTGTTTTGATATGTCTAAACGAAGTTGTTAAGACATGGATATAGAAAATACAGAGAGTATTTACAATTTGAAATGCTTTCTAATTCCCCCATTAGATGGATAATCGTCAACTCATAATTCATGCCTTTGATTCATTTAGGAAGCATTTGCTCCTTTTAACACCAAAGATGCAGGATTCATGTTTTGATTGAGGCTTTGAGAATGATTTCTAAGACGCAGGGATCCAACGCAGGGATCCAAACTCAAGTCTTTAGCCCTTCTGCCATTGTTAGTCGTTTATGTTAGCTGATTCTAAAAGTCGACTTGCTTAATAAAACCTTAAGGACCTGTTTGGTTCACGGTAATAGATATTCTATTACCCACCCATCTTTGTTTGGTGAACAAAAAGCCTGCAGAATAACTATTCCTAGCGTTAGTAATTCCTAGATATCAAGGATTGATAAAAATAACTAACATTTGTCTTCACCTATTTCGTGCACGTCAGGAACAGGTAAACACAACGAAATTTTCAACTTGATAATTTCGTGCTCTTCTTTCACAATACTTTCTCAATTATGCAGCAGTAATTTCGTCCTCTCCTCTAACGATTCTTTTCACTCACGTAGCATCACCATCTCGTCTGATCTCACGATTCTTTGTCACTTATGCAGCATTACAATCGTGCATGACTTAAATGCTAGAGAAAGTCTCCACCGTGCATGACTAAATTTATTAAGTTATTGAGTAGCTTCTATCCACTTGTTAAGAATTCAACTATTTTAAGTTAATAATAATAAGAACAAAATAATAATAATAATAATAATAATAATAATAATAATAATAATAAAATAATTAATAAAATAATAATAAGAATAAGAATAATAGTAAATAGAAAAATAAAAATAATAATAATAATTTGATTTTTTTTGTTAGTTATTCCTTTGTCATTTCAAGTTTATATTTTCAAACCAAACAATGACATATAAATTTTTTAGCACTAAACCAAACAAAGTAATTTCTATTATATTATATTCCTTATCTTTTATATTCCTAAGAATAACTATTTTATTCCTTATCTATTCCAGCCATTAAACCAAACAGGTCGTAAAAGAAACCATTTTAAAGCCAAGAAGCCTTGCAAGGTCAAAGGAATGAAGAGTTGTCCATGCTTTCCCAAAAAAATTTCCCTCACTTATGAATGACTCTATAAAGGGCTATTTATTTATTTATAGTCCTGACATTAGTATTGTCCAATGTCTTGTATTATTCACTTGCCATGTTGTAACTGTTAAAGAAATATTATAGAAGTGAACAATTTTAGAAAAAGAAGAAAGTGATTCTAGTGATCAATCTTACTTTATTTATGAGAAATAGCCTCTTATATAGGCTTTGTAAGAGTTGTAATTTGAATTAAACACTAACAGCGTATTAGCTACGAATTTTAACTACTATAACTAATTCATCTAGGAAATTGGAAAACTAACTAATGAATCTCCTAGCTTATTTTACAGTAATAATCTAACAAATAAATTGTTGAAAGTTTGAATTAAATCTAACTTCTAATACTCCCTCTTCATTCAAACTTGGAGACTCCCAATCGTGCACAAATAAGCTCATGTTTCTTTTGTGGCAAGCTCTTTGTCATTAAATCTGCAATTCGCTCTTTAGTTCCACAACTCTCCAATCTGACTTCTCCTTTTGTCATCAACTCTCGAATGAAATGATGTTTGATTTCAATATGCTTGGTACAGTTGTGAAAAACAAGATTTTTGGCCAGCATCATGGTTGTCTTGCCATCACACAAAATATCAGTTGCTTCAACTTGGTTGTCCCATATCACATAAAATCCTCCTTAACCACACTACTTGACAAGCCAAGGCTGTAGTTGCTACGTACTCTGCTTCAATAGATGACAAAGCTACAGTGGCCTACTTCTTAGAACACCAAGAAATTGCAGCTGTTCCAAGAATGAAGCAATTTTTGGAAGATCTCCATCTGTCTTCAATCGTACCAACTCAATCACTGTCTGCATAACTTTTAAGACTGAACTCATTTGTTTTTAAAAGCCAGATGCCAAAATCTTTTGTGCCAGATAAATAACGAAGAATTCTCTTGGCTGCGTCAAAGTGATGTTTGGACAGTGATGCGCGGCTTATCGTTCAATCCTAAGATTGATCCTCGGAAACCGGTCAAATAAAATTTATACCAAGGATTGCAATACAGGATGCAACCTC
>JAOQMR010000006.1:24862784-24875219 GCA_027563865.1 Erythroxylum pelleterianum | reverse complement strand
TTTAAGGTAACGGTTAAAGAGAAAAGGCAACGGTCTAGCATTTCTTTAACTCACCTTTCATCGAACAGGTTTGAATCGCAACATTAGCTGACGACGACGCTGGCGGCTGGGAATGAATTGAGGATGGGAGAAGAATTGAATTAGTTATTAGGGTATGTATGTATATATATATAATGGCAAAATTGTAATTACTATATAACGGGTAAACGGGTATGGGGGGTGGTATCCCCATACCCGCCTCGTTCCCCGACGGGTATTTTTGTTAACTCCCCATACCCGCCCCACGGGTAAAAATTTGCTCCCCATACCCATCCCGTTCGGGTAATTTTATCGGGTACCCATCGGGTTCGATTACAATTGTCATCCCTATCCTCGTCTGAGTTAAGAATCCAAGCCTGTAACTCGCCGAGGCTTCCCTAACTTCGTTGTAAAGATACACATGTAAATAGGAAAATTACTAAAGCTAAAGGCTATAATAGCGGCTGATGAAGGTGTAACAAAATAACCACTAAATCAATTTGTTCTTTTTTTTATCTCTAGCTCTCTTCCTCTCTTCTTTTCCATTTCCATTTTTAACTCCCATAGCCATTTTCATTCAACAACTTGCATCGTAACAGGGGAGAATACACAACTTGTTGGAAGAAGAATATTCAACGAAAATGCGATAGACTCTTTCTATTTCCATCTTCCCCGTTAGTATTTGAAGAAAAGAGATGAGAAAAGAAGAAATCGGTTCAGTGGACTTTCATTATCAAGATGACCTGGGCGTAACACGGCTTTCTACTGTTGAATCATTAAAAATCTTACAGTGATTGGAAGAAAACGTGTGTATACTAAAGATTAGAATACGGTCGGTTCTCATTTACATTAACGTAATTCTGAGTTGAAAACATAGCCCTGTCATATTCTCACCAGCTTTTTTCAACCCTCTCAGTGGAAAGGAGAATTGTCAAAGGAACTATCCTTTTAATTTATACATTCTTGCAGGTTCGTGTCTCCAGATTAGGTAGGGAGTATCGTAAGTTTTACGTAATCTACTGAATTGTTTTCTTGGACCACTCCCAACTCTAAGAAAACGAAGGTCCTGCGAAGACCATTTCAACGCCGCGGAAAATAATGATGTTGACCTTGTATGTCTTTTACAACCACTGTTTTCCCAAGATTGGCCTCCGGTCCTGTCTAGGGTAGATTCCCTGGGCCCGATTTTCGTTCCAAAATAAAGTCGTTTTATATCTATTTTACACATAAAACGAGTCATTTTGAAAGCGGAAACACACAGGTTGCAATATAGTAACGTAACAGAGGATAGAGGATTTTATTCCCCTGTCTATTGAGTACCAATCGTGCCCTCTTGTCAATTTTATTGTTATTTAACTGCTGTCTTGGCAAGCTTTTTGTGAGCAACCTCGAAACTTATCCAACTAACCTTCGTGTTTTTGTTGGCGCGGCGCCTATTGTGGAAGGCTGCTTAATCTCCATAGACGTATTCTTCATGTCTGCCATGATTTCTTGGAAACTCTTTTGCTTGGTTAGTTCCCTGATGGGAGGCCTACTGCTTTTCCCTTTGCTTGTCAGCTCTGCTGATCCTGATCCCTTGCAGGACTTCTGTGTTGCAGACTTCAACGCCTCTACATCACTTAATGGGTTCCCTTGTAAACCTGTGGATGAAGTCAATTCAGATGATTTTTTCTTTGGTGGGTTAAGCAAAGAAGGGAACACAAGCAATATGTTTGGCTGGTCTGTCACTTCTGCTAATGTTCTTGCATTTCCTGGCTTAAACACACTTGGGATTTCGATGAACCGAGTAGATTTTGCACCAGGTGGATTGAACCCTCCACATTCACACCCTCGAGCCTCTGAAACTGGTGTGGTCATCAAAGGGAAGTTGCTGGTAGGATTTGTTACGACTAGCAACGTATTTCACTCCAAAGTTTTGACAGAGGGACAGATGTTTGTTGTTCCGAGGGGTCTTGTTCACTTCCAAAAAAATGTCGGGGAAGGGAAAGCCTTGCTTTTCACAGCCTTCAATAGTCAGCTGCCGGGGTCCGCGGTGGCTGCAACAACTCTCTTTGCTTCAAAACCTTCCATTCCCAACGAGGTGTTAACCAAGGCGTTCCAAGTAGACGATGATGTCATTAAGAATATACAATCCAAGTTTGGTTCTTAATCATTTCTAAATATTGTACTAATTCTCACGCCACTATGATTCTATCAATTATAATTCATTGCTCTGTTTGAAATGGCCCCTTAGGTTCTGTTAAACATCACCAGTCTGAAATCTTTGTGACGTCTTCGGGTACTAACCCAGGAAAATCATCGTGAATATTCACTAGATATTGGCCACTATATATCAACGAGGTTCCCTTGTGTTCCATACTTTTTTTTTTTTGAAAATAGAAATGGAATTAATTAATGAAAGAAGAATAAAAAGTAACAGTTGGGAAACAAAAGATGATCACAACTACATCAAAAGGTTAGGCGGAATGTTAATGACAAGGTAGTAAGCCAGGGACTGTAGCTTCCAGACAAATACATTTCATATCTTCCCATAGTCAGAACCAGAAACCTTGTGTAAAGTCTGAGATGCCAACCGAAAGTTCACATGCAAGCAAATCAAGTCCAAGCAGCATGTTAAAGACGTAAAGCAAAGCAGACAATCGGGCTACACGTTAAATGGAGTTGTTTTGCCGACACAATCTCGCAGATTTCAAACAATATCAAGGAAATTAGTCTTTCTTTTGGAGAAGCTTTGTTCTGAAAACGTCGGATATTACGTTCGCGCCAAAGCGAATAAATGCAAACTCTCAAGACAACAGTACAAAGAGGTTTGTTGGTACCTAAATGTGCAGATAAAGAAGTAATAATATCAACAACAATCAACCTTGGATCTGTCCAAGAGCACAAAGTTGAGACATATTCTCGGCATTCAAAGAAAAGGTGAGAACATGTCTCCAACTGTTGAGAACACATGGGACAATGTTGGTCAATCTGCATATAGGGAATGCGGTCAGCTATGGAAAGCTTATGCTGAATGGCTAACCATAAAATGAATGAAAGTCTAGGCATTAAATGTTTGCTCCAACCCGTGACTGCCATGGAACAGTGGCTCGATGAGGACGCAGGTTGTCACAAATGATGCGATTGCTCAGCTTGGCAACAGGAATATCTGTCCAGAAGAAGGCGTCAGATTCTTGAGGTGTAGGGGAATAGTTTGGTTGAAAGTGGCTTAGGCTTCGAGGAAGATTCCAAGAGGTTCCATCTATGAAAGCTAGCATTCGGGTTTTGAGTGGGAACAAAGAGGAAGATCTAAAGATATTTAACTGATGAATTAAGGGGTCCCGACTTGACCAATTATCGTACCATAAAGAAGCCAATCGACCATCTTTAATAATACAAGAAGTGTCTTGCTGAACTTCATCCATTAACTTCAAGAGTTGGTTGTGAAAGAAAGAATGTGATGCTTTCAATTTAATAGCCCAGATGCTATTGCCTCTAAGAAAGTAAACATGTAACCATTTAATCCACAAAAGTTTCTTTAAAAATACAAGAAGTCTCTTGTTGAACTTCATCCATTAACTTCAAGAGTTGGTTGTGAAAGAAAGAATGTGATGCTTTCAATTTAATAGCCCAGATGTTATTGCCTCTAAGAAAGTAAACATGTAACCATTTAATCCACAAAAGTTTCTTGTCCTTCAAAATCCACCATAAGTGTTTAAGAATCAAAGAACGGTTACCAGTTTTAATGGAAGAATGTTCAACCCTCCTTCTTGTTTTGCAAAACAAATATCGGACCATTTCACCTGAGCCGCTCCTTGAGTACCATTGGAATGACTCCATAAAAATTTTCTAAGAATCCTCTCAATCTCCTTGATAATGCCTTGAGCTAAAAATATGTGGGAGGACCAATACACATGTAAGGAGTTAAGAACTGATTTAATAAGTTGAAGCTTACCTGCATAAGAGAGCGACTTGTTCACCCAAGATGTAACTCTTTTCTAGATTCTTTCTAAGAGGGGATGACACTCTGCATAGTTGAGCCTCTTGGTCGAAATTGGGAGACCAAGATATAATAAAGGGGGAGTGTGCCGCTTCATACCCGTGGCCTCTGAAATGGGGGATTCCAAGGTAGTAGCTTTTTTAAACAATAGAAAATGACTTTTAGTTAAGTTGATCCGCAACCCAGAAATAAGTTTAAAATCATGTAGAGCCTGCATAAAAGTCTAAATAGACTCCAAGTCAGCTCTACAAAAGAGAAGCAAGTCATTTGCAAAGCACAGATTAGTGAGGCCAAGTTTCTTGCACTTAGAATGATGCTTGAAAAGCGGATTGGAAAGAGTTTTCTTCCTGATGATAGCACTGAGAACCTCCATGGCCAAGATAAATAGGTACGGAGAAATGGGATCACTCTGTCTAACACCCCTTGCGACTCTAAGTAACGAGTAAGAGAGCCATTAATCAAGACCGAAAAGGACACAGAGGAAATGCATTCCATGACCCATTTAATAAATTGGTCGGGAAAACCATAAGCCACCAACATAAATCTCAAGAAAGGCCAGCTGATATTGTCAAAAGCCTTGTGGAAATCGACTTTCAAGGTACAATTCGAAGGGCTATTAGAGCAAGAGTATCCTTTCAAGAGTTCTTGTACAATAAGAATGTTGTCGCCAATATATCGATTAGATAAGAAAGCACTTTGGGTATCACTAATCAACGGAGCCAACACTTTCTTCAATCTAGCTGCTAATATCTTAGAGATCACCTTATAAATGAACTCAGCGTAAGAGATGGGGCGATAGTCGAAAAAGGAAGAAGGATTAGCACCTTTTGGAATCAGGCATAAGAAGGTTTGGTTAATCTCCTTAAGCAGCACCCCATTTTGAAAAAATTCATGTATGACTTCCTTGACAAATCCGCCAATGACATTCCAAGATCGTTGATAGGAATAGCCATTTAAACCATCCGACCCAGCAGCCTTCTTACCATTCATCCCCAAAACACAACTCTCAATTTCACTATCCTCCACTGGCTTAATTATGATATCCATGTCAGTAGGAGCCACACGTGTAAGGTTAAGAAGTTACAAGTCTCGAAGGGTAACCTGAGTATTAGCCTCAGTGCCAAGTAAGGAGCTAAAAAAGTTGAAGGCTTAGTCTTGAATAAGCTTGGGATGATGGATAACATTGCCATTAGGAGTAGTAATGGAAAAAATCTTGTTACGATTCTTCTTTGATAAGATGGAATGGAAGAAAAATTGAGAGCAATTGTCCCCATCT
This sequence comes from Erythroxylum pelleterianum, assembly GCA_027563865.1. Classification (NCBI taxonomy): domain Eukaryota; kingdom Viridiplantae; phylum Streptophyta; class Magnoliopsida; order Malpighiales; family Erythroxylaceae; genus Erythroxylum; species Erythroxylum pelleterianum. The sequence goes on along the minus strand of JAOQMR010000006.1, from coordinate 24,869,946 downwards.
TGGAGCCAATTAATCCGGGCTCGCTGCTGCAAAAGGGAGGAGTGGTTATTAACTGCTTGAAGATAAGAGGTTAGGGCTAGCTTCTCCTGATCAATGAGGTTTTGATTATCAGGACTGGAAGATAAGAGAGACTGTACCCTAGCCAACTCCAATCTAGAGTGATTGACAGATTCAACAGTAGGACCTTGAACAGACTTTATAAGTTTAAGCTCTTGCTTAATGACTTTCAATTTCTGAAGACAAGTGAATTGCTTAATGCCTCTACAGTAGTACGTAGAGCCTTTCATGCAAGCTTCGACGAACCCAGGAGCTTCAGTAAGATAGTTGCTGAACCGAAATGGATGGTGGACAATCATAGGTTTTATCAAGTTAGAGACCAGGATGGGGGTATGATAAGAGAATAAAGGGTCCAGGAATCTAGCTGAACTATTGGAGAAGACCTGAAGCCAGAGATCATTGACAAGGGCCCTATCAAGCTTCTTTTGAATAAACCACCTTGCTTTTTGTTTATTAGACCACGTGAACAAATGTCCATAGAATTTGAGATCCGTTAACTTCGCTTGCGTTAGACAATTCAAAAAATCAGCATAATAATTCCTCAAGCTGATGTTTCCTTGAGCCTCAGATGTGTAGAGTGTAGTGTTGAAATCCCCACATAAAAGCCAAGGTTTGTTGATATTGCCACTCACTCGGCTAATATTAGTCCATAGATCTCGGCGTTGAAACTCAAAGTTGCTAGCATACACAAAAGAGATAAAGAACTCGGTATTACCTTGCAATAGAATTATACGAAGATGCATAGCATGCTCTGTAACCTCAATAAGGTCAACCTTAATCTCATCCGAATTAACACAAACTATTATCCAACCATAAGCGTGGTGACTGTGGTTGGATAACAAACTCCACTGAGAACCCAAAATCTGCATTTTATTCATATTAGCTAGTCGAATTTTCGTTTCATGCAAGCCCATCAAAAGAAGTTTTTCTCTCCAGACAAGTCCTTTAAAGCCAGCAGCTTGGAAGGACAATTTATTCCTCTAACATTCTACGCCAAAATAGACATATTAAGAAGAGGGAGTTGTGAGGCCTTTATCCTTGCCCCGTTGGGATTTTCTTCTTGATATGGATTGTGAGTCTAAACTGTATGCATCTGCATCAATGCCTGGAGAAGGAAGAGAGGATTCGTCGGAACTTACCATTGTTTGAGAGGGATCCTTGTTAGAGCTATTATCCTGAGTTGAGGAGACAGCAGGCACTATAGGAGAGCTCCTAGGAATACAAGGATCTGGCATCTTAGTCATATCGGCCTTCACTACCTCTGTGATTCCACAAGGCTCTAATGGCTGAGTTAGGGCAGGACTATCCAAGTTATGCACCGGTTCAACTATACGAGTAACATTGAGAGCAGTAACCTCGTGGCTCTCCTTACGCTGCAGATCACCTTGTTGTTCAAGGGTCAAATTTTCAGCTGACTAGCCTGCATCCTCTTGATGCATCAATTCCTAGCAAGTACCAGTTTTAAAGGTCTTACCCGTAGGTCTCCAAATAGTATTTTGAGCTTTAGCTAGGGGCCTCCAATGATAGGAAAAAGCAACGCTGTCCTCCTATAACTGATTCTCAATCCCAAGCTTCATAATCTTTATTTCATTAGGTAGTTCCTTAAACACCTCTATACTAACACAAAGACGGGCATAACCAATTCCCTTCTTCGTTGCCGTGTTCTCATCCATACATAATAGCTTACCGATGAAACTGGCTAGTTGGCCTAGGCCCGGTGTGGTCTATCTTCCAGACAAAATGATTTTAATGTCACAATAAACACACTAAAAATTTCTGAGTTGCATACATTAGCATCATTTTGGTTAATGGGGCTATTTATCCCAATCATCCAGAAATCACAAATTCCAGTAGATTAGGTAAATGAATTCACTTCAGAGGTTCGTGCCTACGAACTAACTAGTACATTGGATACAGTCGGACAATACACATGGATTAGAGGCATCTTCTACAATTAACATGAGATTACAACAGTAGTAGTACAAACATTTCTGCACTATATGGGGACGGCAGTAGCAATATTCCCTTGCAACAAACTGAAGAACAGAAGAACAACCCAGCCAGTTCAATAGGATGCTCGTTCAAAACTTCCACCAACCTGCATGTGTAGCCATTCATGTTGCGATCCATGGGCATATTCTCTCGCTGACTGGGGGGCAAACATCATTCCTGTGCCATCAAATGGTTGTGCACCAAGCTACAAAGAAAAGTAAAGATGACTGTTGACACGCAGAGAAAATAAACTGATAATTTGGAATCCGGTAAAAGTTCATAAATATGTTTCTTCTGAAACAAGAAAGTCAAACAACCCATGATTCGAGCACTATAATCTTTTCAAACATGATGTTGTTTCTAATAGACTCGTTCATCTACACAAGTTAAAAGGGCAAAAATCATAATCTAGCAAAACGACATTCTCTACCTCTTGATCACCAAGCCACCATCTCAGAAGAACAAGGCATTCAATAGAAAGACATTCAACAAAAGATCGTTAATATGCATGCTTGTCAGCCAAAAGGTAGCACACCTGGGTCACCTGCTGGGATTCTCAGACGTGCAGAATCCAGCAGCAGCATGGCCAATCAAGGGCTTATATAAGGGTTGAAATTATTTGATTAAGGATTATTGACCCCTACTCAACCACTGAAAAAGCAGAAACAACAGATGGCTGGATGATTTATATTCAACCAAAAGTAGGCCCAAATTGTAGGGTGTATAATCAGTTACTTTTTTTTACGCTGAAGACTGGAAATAACACCATGTTCCATGAATAGAATACTTGACTTGCTAACTGATTGAAGCAAAGGAACATGGATGCTTTTCTGTCTATTCGACATTACATGTCAATAATGCTTAGAGAAACTTAACCCAATTGCTGCCAACTAAATTTTTTGCAAATTTTTTAAAAGCATTTCTGCATATCACGATGTCTGTGTATGTCAATCCAACCTTCTTTCAAGATCATGGAAAGACAGCGAGTTTCAACAGTTTGTTTTTGTATGCCAGATCCCTCAAAAGTTCACATTAAGTACAATTCTAGATGGGTTTCAACTTCAAAATTACAAACTTTTTTAATATGCTTTGGCTTTAATGTGCACAATCTAATCCAAGTTCGTAGTTCACAAATGTTATGTTACAGGTAGGATTGTCTGATATCCTTACCGGCAGGGAGAAACTATCTTAGAAAATCAAGAATATCTATTATAAAAAAGGGGCATAAACCAAAACAGTTTTTGGTCCCAATTTTCTCATCTATATGCCCAATGCTTCACTATCCACATCCTAGCAAAAGAAACATAGTTACTTCTCACACAATCAATTTTCTAGGGATACAATTTAAGTTATCGACCAAATGGAAAAAGGTGTGTCAGCTAAATAGCTAATGAATTGATTGCATCATCAAAAAATTCCTAATCCTCGTCGTGGTTGGGATAATAATAAGAAATCAGAGATCAGATTACACCAATGAGAAGATGGGAATAAGTCATTATCATATAAATTAAGATTTTAATTTTTTAGAATAAGAAGACTTACATCTTTTGAATGAAAGCCTTCTATTGTGGGGTTCATATGCATCCTTGAATTAACTGCTTCTAATTTCATAGACAAAAGCTGCATAAACCCAATTTGAAACCACAGATTTCAAGTCAGCTTCAATAGGATAGCATTGTCAGTAGCAACAAAGACAGTGTTGTTGGGGTACTACCTCAACCTGTTGCTGTAATGACTGGATGTAATTGATTATTTCGTCAAGGACGAGTGCTTTACCTATGACCTGTTTCAAGGAAATAACAGACGTATCATTCAACAAAACTGCTTAGACACTATGAGAGAAATTATACTCAAGGATGTGCCACTAATTTTCTTCAAATAGTGACATAGCAGAACAAATCAATAATTACAGATTGAGTATACAACAAAAGAAAAAGCAATGGACTCATAGATCTTCCAAAACTAAATTCAACAGAACACAAGTATGATAAACCCAGAAGGGAATAGTTACCTTATTACACCCAGGGACTAAATCTTGGAGTGTCTTCATCCTCTCACTTATTTTTTCTCTCCTAGCCTGCAAAAAGAAAGTTTTGAGAATGAATCAAATTCAATGCTTCAAACATGCCACTTGAAACAAATAACCAAATAGGGAGGAGTACTAAAAGTATATAGATATAAGATCCTGAAATTAGATTTTGATGCACTAAGAGATCAGTGAATAATAAGAAGTTCGACGGGGTTGAAGAGGTTACTCTCTCTGCTAGGCTGTGGCTATCAGTTGCTTGACCCCTTCTCGCTCTCACATGGATGTAATCTTGCTTTGGTGGTTCTGTCGGTTTATTGTTTTTGTCAGCAGATTTGTTGTCTGCAGCGGAACTTGCTTCTACTTCAGTTTTATTCTTTTCATTTCTGGATCCCAATACTTTCATCCGCTTGCCATTAGAATCATTCTGAGCACAGCACATGATTAATCATCACAAAAGGATCAAGAGGAAAAGTAAGTTTAAAATGGCCTCTAACATCTTGATTATGCCAAGCTGAAAACTTCATGCCGATAGTTAAAATCAGGCAGTGTATTTCCAACTACACAATAATCTGCAAACTGTGCAGATCAAAACTCGCAAGTGGAAAAAACTTCTCAAGTGCACATAATTACCTGATGAAACGATTCGATACATAAAGTGGAAAATTTTCTAAACTTCCAACACATTTAGTCCTCAATGAAGAAAATTGGAATCAACAGTTTAACATGTTGAAGTTTCTAGTTACCTAACGAAAACAAAGAAAAAGTAAATCCAACACAACATAAAAGTAACGGCCGAAAATCTCAACTTTCTCTTCTTTCCTTCCATTCTCTCAACAGAAGCCCAAACTTCTCCTCTATTCCTCTACATTCTCAACAGAACAAGGTTCACGTCATCTTAATTATCAAAACCAATAACCGAAAACAACAAAACAGAATAAAGAACCAACCAAGTCGTTGCCACTACTAGTAGTGGAGACCATCTTAGACGATTCATCCTCCGAACTCAAATCTCTCCTCTTCCGCCCATTCCCCCCGCCACTCTGCTCCGTCACCGTCGACTCCTCCGCTGACCCGTCTCGCTCTCCACCAAACCCACTTCCCAGATTCCCCATCCGAAGCCCCAACCCACCACCACCACCATCCCCATTAATAGCTCCAAAGGGCCAAATCTCCGACAAAGTGTACGAGGAAGGGTTGGCTGCAGCGAAGGAGACCTCGTTTATCAGTGGAGGATCCATAATTCCCGGAAATGGATCGGGGTCCAAGTCATTCAAGAGTGGTCAGCGCGATTCAGTGAGCTTGGGATCAGAACTGAGTGCGGGAGAGCTTAGTGAGTGAGGAGTGAGACTTCAAAGAGGCTTAGTATTGAGTTAAAAAAGCTTGCTTGGGGTTATTTAATGGACTCAGAATTCAGTATAGAAAGAGACTGTTGCTTCTGCGAATAGCAGAGGGAGTAGATAAAGTCGTGGGTTAGAATTCGAACAGAGAGAGTTACCCTCATAATGAGACAACTCTTAAATTATAATTATGTTTCATAATTAAATATTATTTTTACGTTAAATTAAACTTTAAGTGCCCTTTCTATAATCTCATCTTTTTTACATAAATAAACCAGACTTAACTACATGAATCTCAGGTAAGTACTAGGCAGGGATTGGTTATTGTCAGAAAGGCGCGCAGTACACCCACGGCGTAGTCTAACCTGGCCTCATCTAAGGATTGCAAGTTTTTTTTCTTTTCTCGGACAATCTAATGATATATTTAAGATAAAAAGATTAGATACAATCGCGAGGATGTAATATATAATCGTACTCGCTATCCCCAACCGAAACGTGTAAGTATTGTGTTTGGTTGCCGGTCACACCACGCGAGTAGACGTGTTTCATAGAATCATGAGAAGGTTATTTTTCAGAGGAGTTAAGTATGGGATCACGCGCCTTTGGAGCAGTTTCTGCCACGCCTTTTAACTAAATTTGATTAAGTGTTACTAATTGGATTTATTGACTGGTCTAATTCAGAGCATTATATATTCCCTCCGATTTATAATAAGTGTCGTTTTAGATATATTTTAATTATTCAAAATAAGTGTAATTCTTGACTTTGTATGCATGTTTCTAATTTTACTTCCAAAGTTTATCTTTAATTTCTCTTTAATCTTAATTATACAAATCACAATTTCAAGACATATCTATAATCTCTCATCTTAATTAATAAAGGTATATCTATAATTTTATTAGCTTTCTTAATAAGTGTATATTTTTCTAAAACGACACTTGTTATGAATCGGAGGGAGTAATATATTGCAATTACAATGACAAAGGATTAATCTCCGAAGTCTTAACATCGTGAGAAACTAAGATAGATCAATGAAGGCAACCATATTGAACGCGAGGGAGGTTTGGTGCTGGTGAGTACTTGTTATGTATTACTTGCTTGAGGGTAACTGTTGAGGAGAGAAAACTTCAACACCATCAACGCCTAACCTTCAATCTCCGGCGTCACTACTCACCACCTAACTTGCCTGCCAAAAAATGCATGCTTACTCAAGCAAGTGTAATAAATCTGAGGAAAGTTCCTTCTAGCCACGCCAAAGAAGGGTGAAAGGTGATTCCAATGAATTAAACGCCACGCATGTGCCCAAAATGATCTTTGCTAGTGCAAGTTGGTGACTGTTACCTGTTCCTGTGTTTGATGACTGTTGTCGTAATACGATTAACACGTGCTAGATAATATGTTGTTTTGTTATTGGAATGCGTAGTTGTATGTGAAGTAAGAATTCGTACTAGCGTGTCACCGTCGACCTTTGCACCGTTGCACGTCTTATCTCCATGTTTAGCTCATGCAGAGACGCATAGGATATAGGAATATATGTCATCTCAAGCTTTTCATACAATACGTCAACGGATGGTGAAATTAGGCGGTGGAGAGTAAACATGATGTCTTCTTGAATGGTTGTGCACAACAGGCTGTATCAGTAATTGAGTGAAGCCCAAAATTTAGGCTTTGATTTAGTTTCTTATAAATCTTGACCTGGGCTGAATTTTAAGACGTAAAAATTCATTACTCGCTTGCGAGTGTGAAAAG
>JAOQMR010000006.1:24739209-24756256 GCA_027563865.1 Erythroxylum pelleterianum | reverse complement strand
TCTAACTAACAAATTTCTAACTCTTATTTCATTTAATACAACCTACCATAATAACTATTTTATCTAACCTCTAATTAATACACTCCACCTAACATTTAAATCTAATTTCATTCAATTTCTAATCTTTCCTTTTTAATTCTAATTAAAGACAAATTCAAACAATATTATCTCATCAATTTAAAGCAATTAATCAATTAAACAATTAAAACATACTTAATCAATTTAAGAAATTTTAAGCACATAAGACAAGGTCTAACATCAGTATTAAGCGTCCAATAGCATAGAAATGAGATGGAGAGGGAAGGAGGGAGAGGGAGAAGAAAGAGGTTAATAAACGAATAGAATAAGAGAAAGAGACAAATTTTAAAAGTATATCGAAGGAAAGACATATAAAAGTAGAAAAAAAAGAGAGAAAGAAGAAAAATAAAAAAGCGTTATTAATGTTAAAGAGATAAAAAAGAAAAAGAGAGAAAAAGAAAAGAAAAAATATAAATATAAAGTTTCTAAATTATATAAAAAGAAAAAGAGAGAAATTGTAATGATAAATAAAGAGAAAGAAAGAAAGTAATATTAATAATAAATTAATAATATAAAATAGTGTTTTGATGACTTTATTAAATTATTTAAAAAGAATATTAAATTATAATTAAGTTAATTGAAAACATTTATTTATTATGTAGAATTAAGACTCCAAAGTTAAAAAAGAAAAAATTAAATTATATATAAAAATAGTTTTAATTTTTTTCTTTGACCTGTTTACTTTTTAAATGTTAGCAAATTCGTGCCAATTTTGATGAGATATCTTTTATTTTCATTTATCATGTTGTTTTCCTCCAATTTGAATGTTGAAAATTAAAAAGCTCATTAAAACTCAAATATTGCAAGAGGTATAAGCGAGCAAAGTTAGTAACAGTGATGACAATAGAAGAGAAGGTGGTGAGGGTGAGGGAGGTAGTTATGTAGTAAAGGCGATAGAATAATAAGAGATGGAGAAACAAGTAACTAGAAATTTCCAATTTAAGAGCTTATAATTGTGTAAGTCAGCTAAGATATCATGCTAATAATGATAGAATTTTCTTACTAAAAGAAGTACAGCAAAAGGGTCAAGAAAGACCCAAAGTTAACAGAAAATTAACTCATCCTTTAAAAATTTTCAACATGTAATTTTTTTTTTAAATTTTGGACCCTAATGTCACGTAGACAATTAGTTTAGTATTGGTTCCATATGAAATTTTGATTTAAGGGAAAATCCCTAATTTTATTTACTAATATGGCATAGGAACCCCTAAATTTACTAAATATTCTAGCCACAATTTTCCCAATTCTCATGAACAACTCATCTCTACCGCATTGCACTTGTCTTGACACATTCTCTTGTCGACAATTTATCTCCTTTCGTCAAATCTGCTTCTCTGGATCATCATGTTTCATGTCTTGCCTCTCTATGTTACATTGCTTATCCTTGTTGCATTATTTCTTTATGTGGCTTTGCTCTTCTATGTCGTCTTGCTTCTCTGTATGACCTTCCTTCTAAAAATCACCTTGCTTCCTGGTTCCTAATGATTTCCTCTTCCAACCTTTCTCCAAATTGTTTTCTTTTCAAGGGTTTATAATGTTGGTACTGTTTCTGCATCTTTTGTGACCTATGCAACTATTCAAAAATTAAAACTAGATTTGATTATCAATGCAGGAACTTGCAGCAACTTTAAGGTATGTTCTTATTCTTGCTTATTTCATTATGTTTATCTTCTTTCTGATATTGCTTTTTATGATAAAAGAATTTTATTCCTATAAGTATTCCCTACGTTCTAAGAGGCATTTCTAACTTTATTAACATGACAAAGGAAACTAAATTGTCGTTTTCTAGTTTTGCTCCCCTTAGATTGATTTCTTCAAATATTTTCGAGAGTTGACAACTGAGTCATTTGCTTATTTTTCATTTGCTTATTATTTTTTAGAAAAATAAGATTTTAGTACAATACTTACATTTCCAACATAAGAACATAGTTATGTATAATCGGTAAGATAATTAAACATCTTTGAAAAATCTAGTTGCTTAGAGTCACAAATTTTAAGGAAAAAAACAATAATAGGCATAAATAATCTAACTCGTGGATGATGCTTGGTTTATCAATTTCATCATTGTACTATTTGAAGGAATTACTTCAGTAATCACCTAAAACTATATTTTACTAGTATTCAATGCCTAATTTTTAATCAACTACTTGACTTACTACAAGCTTTGGATTTGTATGGAGTTAGTTTGAAGAAGGCCTTCCTAGCACCTAATCTATTAAAAAAGTTTAATTTAAAAGTTATTGTATCTTTTTTTTCTTTGTCATGATATCTTTGCAAAATTTCTAGATGTCTACAATGGTGTTTAATATGCATGTTCTTATTTCAGATTGATAAATTGTCCACTAAAGACTTACTTCATATGCCTACAAAATGAATCATCAATAATCACAAATGATGCTACTGTTGTCAATGACATCTTATTTGAATTGTCAATGACATTATTGCTTTCATATTTAACCTAGAGCTGGAGGAAACATATTAGCTTATTTTGCATGCGTAAGCCATAAGCTACATCAATTGATAAAGGTTATATCACTATATTCACATCATTAATATATTTTATCAAGTTATTATACTATAAATTTGTGTTTTAAGGAGCATTTGTTACCTATGTTGCTAATCTTTTGAAAGTCCATGTAATATTTTTAAAGGTTATAACTAATATAATGGACAGTGACAAGCAAATCATGGAGGAATTCCTATAGAATTTGGCTACAATTATAGAAGTGCACGACCAGGTAGTCACCCAAGTAGTTGATTTCATTAATGAAAAGTCTTTCCCAGAAGTTTGAAATGATCGACCTTTGTTTCATGATTTATTTGTAGATATATACGAGGAAGTCTATCATGTGAATCAGAAACTCATTGATAACATTTTTAATTGTTAAAAAATTCTAGTGAAAAAACATCTGTAGTTCATAGTTTACGGTTAAGTCCTAGAAATGCATGTTGAAACTAGTTGTTTTATCAAATTTTATGAATGCATCTACACTATATGATGGTTGTTCCTCATCCTCTTTAAAATTTACCTTTTGATCGATGATTATGAACTAATTCTATGGGCATATCAGTCACTATAACATTGCAGTTGGCTTCTTGATCATTTTTACTATATTTTAAGTTCTTTGAACTGGCCTTTTGAATTTTCAAAGATAACTACCTTAGTTTACTTTGACATGGTTAAACCAATTTAAATGTAAATGTAGGAAGATAGTCTACACTAATTAGCATTTGGATGGCATAAGTTAATTCTACTCTAAACTATGTTGTAAATACATTCATCAAGTTTCCAATATTCCCAGCTTTGTAAGTGACTCACTTGGTTATGATTGCAATGGAGAATCGCACCTGATCTAAAGAATCAAAAGAGAATTTGACACTAATTTTTGAGTCAATTTTAGGGTAACATAGCTTGTGAACAATTTCAGGGTAACGGAATAATGTTGCATCCAAAGAAAGAGCAATATCCATATACAAAAGGATTCATGAAAAAATGGAACCTAACATAACATGATAAAATGTTTTATATGTTTCAAACATACGTGATGTGTCTGAAAAAGTCATTAACATAACATTTTTTGCCAAAAAATAGATAATGTTTTCATAAATATCAAGTAGTAGTAGTACATAATCATGCAATTCATTCAACCCAAACACATGAATCACAGTCTGATGGCAGTAATAGGCACACATAACAAAGCACCTATATCATAGCTAGTATGATAGATAACAAAATGGTAAGATGCTTATAAGAGTATTGACGGGATAAAAGTGCTTGTAGCAATCTTAGAACTATTTTTACAATAAAAAGTTCCACATTATAATGTAATAACCAAAATGCAAGTTCTAAAAGGTATGCTAAGTACAAAGAATCTCAGTCATATCACACAAGGTTGACTGTATTGTACATTAAAGCAATCTAAATACCATCTTGACACTTTATGATTATCAGGCCATAAATAATTACATAGTGAATACAACTAACTCGAAACCAGTTAGAAAAGGTGTGACCATCCTTCCCATTCAATTGTCTAAAAAAGGAGACATAATTTTGATATGCTAGAAACTACTGAGGACCTCAAGTCAAACCATATATTTTGTGATATTCAACATTAACAACAAACCTGAAGAACACAGTGAGCACAACTTATGAACCTTGCAACCCCCAATGCAAATACATAATAAGTAGTGAATGACTCAAAAATATGAAAGCCATCAAATAGATAATTAATTTTGATGAATTCTTGAATATGTATCTTCTATGTTGTGAAACCAATACCTTGGTATTCAGCATAACCCACAATTGCGACGTATGGAAACAACTTCCAAGTATATATAAAACGCCCATAAGATCCTATTCAATATATTATGAATAGTCATCGAGTGAATCAATAAAGCCAAAATGGCATAAGGAACAAATTGCAAATAAAAAATAAGTACACGAGTCAAAGATATGAAAATTAATGTAACATCCCTCTACATCAAAGAAGTTGTCATTAACATCATTGGCTAAGATTACAACACTAACAAATGGACCATAAAACCACTCAAAAAGATGTAACAACCTTGACAATTTTACTAGGTATTTAAACAAGTAAACAACCAATGGTAGAAACAAAAAGATAAAATGGCTTGGTAAAACAAGAAATGAATCTAATTTCATCTTGGCATACAAACAGTTATAAAATCTACTAACAGAGATAGAAAGCCAAATTCTGAATCTATACAACGGAGGCATTTATCTGCAAGTATTATAAACCAAACATTAGCTAAAAACAAATTCACAAGAAGAATCCAAACCATCTCATCAAATGACTTAAAGTTGCTAAGTTTCAACTCATTGATATCCACACCACAAGAAGTAGCAAGACAACATAGAAAGTAAGGCACAAAACACGACAATCCAAAGAAGCAGATTTGACCAGAGGAGATAAATTGTTGAGGAGAGAATATGTTGAGTGAGCTACAGTGTGACAGAGATGAGTTGTTTCTAAGAATAAATGAAATTAAGGTTTGAATGGTTAGTAAATTTAGGGATTTTCCCATACCAGATTAATAAATTAAATTAGAGATTTTCCCCCAACTTTTACATAGACCTCATGATACGAATTAGACCACAAGCAATCCATCACGGCCTATTAGAAGCAGAATCCTGCCTAACAAGTTTTCAGTCTTTGTCACAAATTAAGTAGATTTCAATACAGATATATTTTGGCAAAAGGGTATTGTTGGGATACCTTTTGTGATTCTGTTATAACAATCTATATGACTTAATAGAAATAGCGGAAGCAACAGTTGTTGCAATCATTTCATATCTGCCTTCTCCTTCTCTCTCTATCAATCTTCTTCTCTCTTCTATTAATTTCTGCAAAATGTCTAAGGGGGATAGCCACCTATAATTGGCAAACCTATCATTTTGGCGCTTTCATTCACTCCCGTGATATCCAAATGACAGAGGGTACTCGCCAGGCCAGAATGGAAGAAGCGATTGCAAAGCTCACAGCGATACATAAATCGTAATCCACCCTCATCACAAATCAGAATAGTAACATTGAAGCTATTACCGACTCTATCCGCAATCTCGCTCTTGGTTTACAAACTCTGGATGCCAAGATTGAACAACAAATTTGTCGCCCACCACCCATCATCTAGCAGCTTCTACCTTCCTAGTTCAACCCAATCCATCCAGTAAATCCACATCCACATCATCATCACCTTCCCGCTCAACTGCCTCCAGGCTCACCATAAATGAAGACTATGAGGCTCGATGTTCCTCGATTTTTTTGGCGATAATCCGAAAGCATGGATATCCTGTATTCAGAGATATTTTGACTATTATAATACCCCTACTGCTCAACGTTTATTGATAGTCTTTTTTCACTTAGATGGTCCTGCTCTTGAGTGGTTTGAATGGATGAATAACAGTAACTTGATTGTTAATTGGGAGGGATTTTTTATTGCGGTGGATAAACGGTTTGGTCCATCGGAATATGAAGATTCTTTTGGAAAACTCAGTAAATTGGTACAAACTTCTACCATCAATGAGTATCAAACCGAATTTGAGCAGTTAGTGAATCAACTGCCTGGGATTCCAAAACATGTATTGGTGAGTTGTTTTGTTTTAGGTTTAAGGCAGGATATTCGTAAGGAGGTTCAAGTCGTTAAACCTCAATCTCTCATCCAAGCAATAGGGTCAGCCAGATTGTACTCAGATAAATCAGCTGACCATAGATTCCAACCCAATTTCTACACAAATAAACCCTGGATGAAACCATATACACCTTTCCAATCTGACCAAAATCCTCCGTTACTACCCACCTCTACCACTACAAAAACGCTTTCTCTAGGCAACCCACCAACCTCATACCCTATTAAGAAACTTTCCATAGCTGAAATGTTGGCTCGTCGAGAGAAGGGATTATTTTACAATTGTGATGAGAAGTTCCACAAGGGTCATCGATGTAAGGGAAAATTATTTTTGTTAATGATAGCGGATGATGATGTCGACGTACCTATTGTAGACTTAGCTAGTTCCTCTATTTCACCTAAACACGAGTCTATCCTTGACACTCCAGAAATTAGCCTTTATGAGATGGCTGGCCAATTTTGTCCTCGTACGCTAAAATTGAAGGGTCACATTGCAGGAACTCCTGTTTAGACCTTAATTGATGGGGGCAGTACCCACAATTTCTTTCAAGAGCGAATCGCAACGTTTTTTAAGCTAACAATCATTACTTCACCACACTTCAACGTCATGGTTGGCAATGGACAATCACTAGCTTGTGAGGGCTATTGTCCACAGGTCAAGTTGACATTAGGAGAGGAGGACTTCCTCACTGATTTTTATATCCTCAAATTGCAGGGAGCAGATATTGTATTGGGGGTTCAGTGGATGGATTTGTTGGGTAGAATCACCACTGATTATCAATAACTCACAATGGAATTCACCTACAATGGCTGCGATATCAAATTGCAGGGTGACATTCCTCACAAAGCGGATGAAGTTCAATTGCATCAACTTCGTTGGATGACAACGACGGGAGGCATAGCTCAATGTTTTCAACTGCTATCCATGTCAGCTACGCCATCGGAGTCTTTAGAGGTACATTCTAACTCGTCTCTTTTGAATACATTGCTTGATTCATTTGCGGATGGGTCTGTGGAACCCACTTCTCTACCACCTAATCGACCCATTGACCACCATATACACCTACTGCCTAATACCAATCCTGTCAACGTGAAACCTTACCGGTACCCCCATAACCACAAAGCTAAAATTGATAAGGTTGTTTCAGAGATGTTAAATTCAGGTGTTATTAGACACAGTTACAACCCTTTTTTATCACCTGTCCTTTTGGTTCGCAAGAAGGACGGTACTTAGCATTTTTGCGTCGATTATCAAGCCTTAAACTAAGTCACTATTAAAGACAAGTTTCCCATTCCAACCGTCGATGAATGGTTAGATGAATTGTATGGGGCAACTATTTTTTCAAAAATTGACCTCCGAGCTGGCTATCACCAAATACGGGTTCGTAGCCATGACATCCACAAAATTGCATTTCGCACCCATGAAGGTCATTATGAATTCCTCGTAATGCCTTTCGGCTTAACCAATGCCCCTTCCATATTTTAAGCTGCCATGAACCTTACCTTCAAACCCTTCCTTCATAAATTTGTCATTGTTTTCTTCAATGATATACTCATTTACAGTAAAACCTTGGAGGAACATTTACATCATTTAGAAACTGTCTTCTTGCATTGACTTCGCTCTAATTCCCTTTTTGCACAAAAATCTAAATGTTGTTTTGCCCATACCACCATAGATTATCTAGGCCATGTGATTTCCTCTAATAGTGTGAGACCCGATTCTCACAAAATCTCAGCCATCCAAAACTTGCCAACACCACATAATCTCAAATCTCTACGTGATTTTCTTGGTCTCACTGGTTTTTATCGAAAATTTGTATCCAACTATGCCTCTATCGCAAATCCCCTCACTAACCTTCTCAAGAAATATAGTTTTCTTTGGTCTCACCAAACTCAAATAGCCCTTGACAATCTAAAACACATACTGATCACCACTCCCATTTTAGCCTTGCAGATTTTTCCCTTCCATTTCAGATCCATACAGATGCATCTGGTAGTGGCATAGGGGCAGTTCTCTTACAAAACAATCATCCTATTGCATACTTCAGTAAAAAGTTGAGCCCTACTCTTGCAAAATCATCCACATATGTGCGGGAACTTTATGCTTTAACTCAAGTTGTGGCTAAATGGCAACAATATTTACTTGGTAACCAATTTACAATTGTCACAGACCCCCACAGCCTCGTTGATCTTCTTTCTCAGCCTATACATACTCTTGACCAACATAAATTTCTTATGAAACTCGTGGGTTACAATTTTGATATCCAATATTAGTCGGGTAAGACAAATATTATGGCCGATGCCTTATCTCGCCAACATCACTCCACTGCACCTACCCAACCTGCCAATACACACTGTCACGCTTTCTCTGTGCCTCTATTTGATATCATCAGTGACATAAAGAAAAAGGTTACCTTTGATCCCTATTACTCTGCCTTGTTACAAAAACATCCCTCCACAACTTCCACTCACTCTTTATTTCATGAGCACAATAGTATCGTATACAAACAACACCGAATTTGCCTCAACCGAACCTCCCCTCTCATTCCCAAAATACTTTTTGAGTTCCACAACACTCCAATGGCAGGTCATGCAGGTATTCGTAATACATTGAGCAGAATTTTCTCAAATTTCTATTGGGATGATATGGTAAGTTCGATAAAGAAGCATATTTCTGACTGCCACATCTACCAACAAACAAAGTATAGCACTTCTAAACCATTGGGCACCTTACAACCGCTACCCTTTCAGCAAAATATGTGGGAGGACCTCTCCATGGATTTCATCACAGGGTTAGCCCCTTCAAATGGTTTTACAGTTATTATGGTTGTAGTTGACAGGCTGTCCAAGTATGGCCACTTGGGTTGTTGAAAACAGGTTTTACAACTACAGCAGTTGCTTCTCTATTCATTGAAACAGTGGTCAAGCATCACTCCTTTCCTAAGTCAATTGTCTCAGATCGTGATCCCATCTTTTTGAGTCAATTTTGGCAAGCCCTTTTTCGTTTCAGTGGCACAACCTTAGCAACTTCCAGCGCTTACCATCCGCAAATCGATGGTCAAACAGAGGTCTTAAATCGTTGTTTAGAGCAATATTTGAGAAGTTTTGTGATGGATCAACCATCAGTATGGAATAAATATTTGGTGTGGGCAGAATTGTGCTACAATACTTCATTTCATTCAACTATTGGCATGACACCTTTTTAGGCTGTGTTTGGCAAACCTCCTCCTACTCTGTCATCCTACTTACCTGACTCCACTGCTAATGAAGCTGCAGATTCTTTTCTGCACAGCAGGGATCAATTACTGCAAACTTTGAAGACTAGACTACAACAGGCTAAGTTATGCATGAAGAATCAAGTAGATAAGAAACGTATTGCTGCCTCTTTTGAACCTGGACAGTGGTGCTACGTCAAACTTCAACCTCACAAACAACGGGTCTTAACTGGACATCGGTTTTCTAAGTTGAGCAAACGGTTTTATGGCCCCTTGAAATCTTAAAATGTGTGAGAGAAGTGGCTTACAAGCTCTCACTACCCAAAAGTTGTCAAATCCGTCCAGTTTTTCATATTTCGGTTCTCAGACTTTGCTTTAACCCTGCTGCCGCTCCTATACTAATCCTTCTTGTTACCTCTGTTGATAACAAACCCGTAATCCCTCCTTTGGCTGTTTTGAATTCTCAAACTATTAAGACTGGTAGTACTTGGACAAGGCAAATTTTGGTTCAATGGAATGGCTTACCTTTGGAGGACACATTGTAGGAAAGCTTAGATGACTTCAGAAAATTATATCCAACTTTCAACCTTGAGGACAAGGTTGCTTTTGATGACGTGGGTAATGATACGAATCAGACCACCAGCAATCCGTCACGGCCCATTAGAAGCAGAATCCCGCCCAAGAAGTTTTCAGACTTTGTCACAAATTAAGTAGATTTCAATACATATATATTTTGGCAAAAGAGTATTGTTAGGATACCTTTTGTAATTCTGTTATAATAATATATATGACTTAATGGAAATAGCGGAAGCAACAATTGTTGCAATCATTTCATATCTGCCTTCTCCTTCTCTCTTTATCAATCTTCTTCTCTCTTCTACTAATTTATGCAGAATGTCTAAGGAGGACAACCACCTCTAATTGGCAAATCTATCACCTCATGTCAGATTAATTGCTTACGTGACCTAAAACAAAAAAACTAAAAATTCTATGTTGAAAATTTGTAGTAGAGTCAACTTTTTGTTAACTTAGGGACCTTTCAAAATGTTTATTAAATATTAGGGTTTTATTTGAATGTACATAAAATTTTGAGTTTAAGGTAAATTTTGATGAAAACCTTTTGTTTTTTTTTTGACCCTTTGTAAAAGAAGTATTTACATAAACATCTTTAATGAAACCTTGAAAGAGGCTTAGAATCTTGTTTGTCTATGATTCAAATAGAATAGTTTTCATAATGTGATACTCTATTTTAAAAACTGTCAAATGTTAAATTTTAATAAAAAAATTTATGAAATAAAATGAACCTTTGTCAGTGAGAATGAACTTTTTTTGTCATTTCAGTTTCGATACATTTAGTCCTGATAGTATAAAATAATTTCAAGGAACTCTTATTTGAAGAATAATGATAAAACAAAACAAAAAGTACACTCCTTAAAGCAATTGACTGCTTTAACAATGTTTTGCGCAATGAAGATAATGTATTGGAGATATTGTGTTGACATATGCATCTTTTATTTTCATTTGATTATTATGTATATCATATTTACTGCTATACATATATTATGTATTTAACAGTATTATTGATTCGAATTTGGTTGATTGAAAAGTTTCAAACCGGACCAAATACATCCAATGAAAACAATATGGGCATTGGTAATTGAACTCTCGAGGAATGTAAATATGATAATACTTGCAAAAGAAAATTAATTGCAGCAAGATTGTGTGACCAATGTGCTAAGCTCTATATTATAACAAGTTTCTACAAATTTATCAACTTGGTATTTTGATTTAGTTCATGAAACTTTGATTTACCATCCCCATTTCCTTAAGATATTCATATGGAAGCTAAATACTTGGGGATAAATTTCTATTAAGCAATAATTTTACATGATATATTACTAGTTATTAGTTATTTAAGATCTTCCCATTAACTTATATAAGAAGTCCTTCACTTGGGAAATCATCAAACCCCTTACATCTTAATATTAACAGATTTTTGACGTGATAAACAATTATTAGTTGGTTAATAAAGTATAATTTTTTCTTTTTCTTGATGTAGGTTACTGGTGATTAAAGCAAAAGAATACTGAAAAGTTTAAGGAACAAATTCCTGTTTCCAGGGAGCAAATTTCAGCGGCTGTTCCAAGCAAAACATGTATCTGCTCCATAAGAACCGCCCAAGATACCAACCACCTCAAGTTTAGGTGAGTTTTGAAAGTTGAGAGGTGGAGTGATGAACCGCCAATAGAATAAGTGCCTCAGGACAAAGGTGAAGATGGAACCAAGGCCAGCTTGAAGATAAAATATTTCCGCCACGTATTACCCTCTCAATTGACATCAACCATCCAGGGCTCCAAGTGCTTTCATGTCCTCCAAAAAGGCCGTATATGAGTCGTCAATGCTCTTAGTCTTTGATGCTGATGATAAGTTGGCTGACTCTGGCTTGATAATTGCAGGAGCTGCTGCCCGAGTGATTGGTGCTGTGGTTGATGGGCCTGTTGCTTTTGGTTTTGGTTTAGGAGCAGCTGCTTCTCTCCTCACTCGAACTGAGGCAGGCACCTGAACATACACTAATACTTTTAGGCTTAAATTCAGGGGAGAAAATCTACAGTTCAATTTGTCTGAGTTAAGAGAGAAACCATTCCAATAGTACTGAATAACAAAGTGCAGGTTGATATTCAGTATCAGATTTTCCCCTCAAGATTGAAATCTAATATAAAAACGGATGCTTTCTCCGTATAAACTACAATAGTTAAAGAGCATTCTCACAACACCAAGACACAAAAAACATACAGATTCAGGTTGTTGTTTGCACTGTGGGGAAAGCAAGACAATTGAAACTGTCAAAGCACAACAGCAAAATATGTCGTGCAAAACAACAATTCAACAGCCTAATTTATCCTTGTTCTCTTAGATTTATGACAACACAGTACCATACTTATATGCAAAAAAGGGAAAAGAGGAAAACCGATCCTGATTGATGACTATCGTCAAGAGAAGAATAAACTTACCATAGCTGTAAGTTCTGGAGTGTGCTGTGCTAACGGTCTTTTGACAACAGTAGATGCAGCAGATTTAACATAAGAGGGCTTTTGAGGAAAAGCTGGCCTCCCAGGATCTTCTTGTAAGATTGGAGGAGGACCTGGTGGCAATGGTGGTCCCATCATCGGATGAGGTCCAGGGAGAGGACCATATGGTGGTCTAGGAATTAGAGGAACCATAAATCCTGGTGGAGGCACTTGGCCAGGGAGCCCAGGAGGTAATGGTGGCCGCATATTTGGTGGAGGTGGGGGAGGAGGGAAATGTGATATTCCTGGGGGTAACACATCAGGCTGCAGAGTTGGCATCAATGATGGTCCAGGCATTGGGGCCTGTTGCCTTGGAGGAGGTGGTGGGGGAACCATCTTAGGGGTCTCCTTGATTGCCGATGGAGTCTCACCATCAGCTTCTGATGAAGCATTGTCAGACTGACTACCGGTTGACTTTGGAGGCATTCCTGGTGGAGAAGGTGGTGATGGAAGCATAGAAGGTACCTATGGAATGTAAATAAGAGAAGATTTTATTCTTTTATTAGTCAACTGCAATCACCAAAATGTGGATGGGAATAATTTTTGCTACCAAAAGAACAAAAAGAAAAAAAACATAAGAAAAATTTGAAAAGGGGCATATTCCAAGTTACATAACTGGTTCGGCTGACAAAGATTAATCAATGGGAAAACCTTTCAGTTTTCCACTTCTAGAATGACTAAAATATCTAGCAAGTTTCCACTAATTATTTAAAGAACATTGTATTGTAGACTGACAGAGAGCTAAAACAGTTATTTTAATTTGATAACTACCTCAGTATATGTCTACAACTGAACAATAAATATCTAGCACATAAAGCTGAAGTCACTAACAACTTTTTATTCAGTAAGACAGAGAAAATTGGAGACACACCTGAACTGTCTCTTTGGTTGATGGTTCATCTGTCAGTTCTGTTAGAACTTTCCCCCCATCAGTTTCGATGGTAACTTGTGCAGGTGGTTGAGCATATGGTGGAACTGTGGTATGATTAACTTGATCTATTGGTGGAGGGCCAGGAGGAGGTGGAGGCAATGGCATACCCAAGCTAGGTGCAGCAACCTTTGGTGGCAATGGAGGTGGAGGAGGTAAAGGCAAGGAAGCTGGTATAGCAGAACCATCTGCAGAGCCACTTCCCTCAGGTAAGGGAGGAGGAGGTGGCAGTGGTGGTACTCCCAAAGTTGCATCGTCCAAATCAACCTTTGAGGATGAGGCAGCTGCACTTGATGAAGGAGCAGATAAGGGAATGCGAGGTCCTAGAGGTCAGAGAGAGAGAGAGAGAGAAAGAGCAACATAAATCAGCAGGATAGATTGAAAAAACCAAGAGAAAGAATGGGAGAGAAGAAGTGGGAAGGGGATAGATGAGAATAGACCTATGGATGATTTATACATTGGAGGCTTTCCCGGAGGTGGAGCTCCAGTAGGGTTCAAGGTAGGGTGATAGTATACTGAGTCCTACAACATCAAAAGAGGCTAGTAAATGATTTAAAGCTAACTAAAAACAAAAGATAAAGAATATCAGCGTAGATTTGTGGATAGTCAGATATACTTCAGGTTTTGGGTGCTTGACTTTTTCTTCTTCTTCGGCAGAAGTCCTTCTTCGAGGAGGCCCCAAATGACTGCATCAAAAGAAAAACTACAGTTCTCAATCAAAAAAGGGATAAATCAAGTATTCATGGAAACAAAAAAGAACTGAATCACAAAACATATGGCAAGTTTACCTGAACATGACTGGGGCCTCACCTTTCTCCTTCATCTTGTCTTCATATTCCTGTCCGAAAGATAAATAAAATTATTAAAATTTCAAAGCCAATAACAACAAACTAAGCTAAGAACATAATGCCATCAACTCAAAAGTGGAAGCCACAACAATCAATTTTTAATATAAGCTACAGTGGACTTTAAAGATGTTATATATGAAAAAGATGGTCTCCTGGTTCAGGCAATGAAAATTGAGAGTCTTGCTGAATGAACAGGCAGAATGGTGAAGAAATAGCGGACGCTAGATGAATGTCATTTAGATACAGAACCCCAATGTGAAAGACCAGAAGCAAAGCATACATTGTTCCAACAATTACCTTTCTTTTCTTCAAAACAAGGCTAAGTGTATCCTCGAGTTGTCTCTTCTTGTGTTTCCTTGATTTGTCTAAAGCACCATCTGCCTCTGCAAAGATGAAGACACAAAAAAGATAAGCTTTGACAAGAAATGCAAGCAAATAAACCTTCAATCACTACCAAAAAATAAATGGAAAAAATCTACCAAAAATAGAGTATAATACACAATAAGATAAAGTCATTAATCATGATATAAGCAGCAAAGCAGTAATGAAGCATCTCAAGAACAGCTCATGGCTACATTTAACAAGTATGCCTAAATTTCAGTAATCATGAGGGTCAACTTCTTTTAAACTGACACTTCCTAATAGCAACTTTATGTAACCAAGACGATAAAAGTTCTCAATTGAACATTTTAGCCAAATAGTATGGTCAGAAAACAGAGACTTTGCAGTTGATCACCCCTTACTCATCATTTCCAGCTTTTCTATCTGCTCTTTCAGCACCTCAGGATCCTTCTTCAATATACCGACCTCCCTCACCTTCTTCCTTTCTTTCTTGTTCTGTAAAAAGAAGTAGACCAAAGTTAAAAATCGCAAACAGAAGCATATAACTATAGAAGATACCAATGTAGTTGATCTTCACTCATAAATATCAAACAAAACGGTGTAACATATAATTAAAAGATAACAACTAAATATTACAGCACTAAATTCTGCCTGATTCTCTAACCTTGGAAACATATGTAAAGCAATAAAATAATAGCAGAAATCGTGCTGACTGGCAAAAAAGCAGCTGACACACAACAAGAAAAACCAAATGCATCTATTTCAAAAAACAAACCTCAGTAATTTCTTGAAGTAACTTCCCTGAAAGGATACCTTGTAATCAAATGTTGAATGCTACAACTAAAGAGAATTAAGCTTCACAAATATATAAAATAAACTAATTGAAGCCAAAAGGAGAAGTCTTGCCAACAGAAATAAAGCCTTTTTTTTCCATTAAAAAAGCTCAAAATCAACATGAAACGAGAGCATTCGAGTTGCTAATTTTTGTGAACCGTTGTTGCCCCATCAATCATAAAGACTTGCTAGGGCATTATCTAACCAAATCGGTGAAAGAAGAACAATAATAACATCAAAACAAGAAACAAGTAACAAGAAGATTACCCGTTTTAATTCCTTCTTACGGAGCTCCTTCCGGTAAGCGTCCGTAGGGTTCATGACCTTGCCTCCCTTCGTCGTCTTCATCTTCCACAACCGCTCTCCCTCTCTCTCCGGCCGTCTCTATTTCTCCGTCACTTCGAAACCAATTGCCTCTTTTTTTTTTTGGCCAGTGACTGCGCATTACGGTGAAAATGAATTTTAACCGGCCAGACTGGACTTACCGCTCCAACGCATTTCTTTTCTAGCTGTAAGTCAGTCGGCACTCGACAATTATTAACTAAACCAAAGGCAAAAATATAAGAATAACGTATTGGGACAGGGGAGTTTAACTTATCAAAATTAATTAAAATTTTTAAAATGATATAATAATTTTTAAATTTTGTACAATGAAAATTTAACTTCTAATTCATGTCTTGACGTAAGCTTGATCAAAATATTCTTATAACTAATTTATCTTTAAAATACACCAAACTCTTTATCCTAATTCAGAATTACTAATTTATCCTGCTCTTAAATAATTTTTAAGAACATATAATAATTAAAATATAAATAGAATGACATTAAATAAGTAACTTCAATAATTCTTTGGTCACATTTGTTTCCAGAGTATAGATATTCTGCAATTCAATACAATGTTCCGCAACATTCAGCATAAGATGGTATATAAAAGAAAAAGGAAAAAAGAAAAAAGAAAAGAGTCTATTATAACACTTCAAACCAAAAAAAAAAGGGAGAGAAAGAGAAACAAGAGGAATTTAAAACATAACCATTAATTCATTTTAATAGTTAACATAAATCTACAACATGAATTTTCTTTTCTTCAACAACAACGTTTAGTAAGAGTCATATTGAAATGCAGAGTTTGGGAAAGTTCAATAATACGCAGTCTTACTCTTAAATGATAGAGAGACTATTTTCAATAAACTTACATGTAGTACAAATTAATAATAATAATATAAAATATTAATAAATATGTATAACTAAAAATATAAAATTATGTAATGTAATACATATAGAACATCGTAAAGATTAATAGTGCAATATAAAATACGTAAATAAATATGCAAAATAGGACAAAAAGAGACAAATACAAGAATAAATCACACTAGTCATTACAATAAAGTAAATAGACTAAGTAAGAAACTACCTAGGCTAAAAAATCTAAGAGAGAAGTACTACTTAATCAAAATATTAAAGCTATCTATAAAACGAAAGACTCGAAGGAAAAAGTTTAAAGAACTTAAGAGTGTTAGTGTAAGTCGACTTGTGGAACTCGACTTACGCTTTTACAGTACGATAAGTCGACTTGTATAGCTTGTAACT
>JAOQMR010000006.1:24722145-24734913 GCA_027563865.1 Erythroxylum pelleterianum | reverse complement strand
GCTATCACACTTAATTACTTACCAACTTAATTCAACTCATTAATGCTTTAATTTATTCTAATCATGCTTAATATCATAAAAAAAATTCGGGGCTAACAAGTTATCAGTAGACACTGAGAAAAATAAGAAGATGCAGGTGATAGAGAAGAAGCATAGAGGATATAGCAATTGTTAGTGGTTTTCTTTTCTTTATTAACATAAAATAACTCTTTCAAGTGGGTAATTTTTTAGATATCAATGCATCTTATCAACTTTGTAATTTCATTTATTAAATAGTATCCAAATATAATATATATGTAAAATACCATGATTATTGTTCCATACAAGCATATAAATAGGAAAAGATGGAGAACTATCTCCCACGACAATGATACGAAGCTTTGTTGCTAAAAATATGTATGGGCATTTTTCTTAAAAAAAAAACATAATGACAAAATTGCAATATTCAAAAACAACATATATGATAGTTGAAGAATTTAAACCACAACAAAGAAATAACCTTAAAATATATCTATGGCTAGAAGTAGAGGATCCAACGTATAATTAATAAGACCAAAAATATAAACAATCCAAATCTCACTCAAATAGCCTAAACCAACCACAACTAACATAGACCGACATAAAGTAAAATATCAAATAATTGATAGAAAAGTAAAAAAAATATATGGTAAGATGATGAGAGAGAGAGAGAGGAAATGATTATAACTACAAAGAAGAGAAGATGGCAAAGATAGCTCCCAATGACGGTGACTAGTGATTGATTTTAATAATTGTTTCATTATTTATAAAGTACTCATCTTTAGTCTTTGCAACAGTTAAATCTTTACAACAATTAACACTATCTAAGCTTTGGATTTTTATTGCAAAAGCATCATTGGCTCACTTGTCTTTTAGATAATAGGCTAAGAGTTTTGGGCTAGCCATCCCTCTATAGTGACTTAAGAAGCTTTATATCCTTGGGTAAACTTATCCCATCATTTCACCTTGAATTTAGGGATTAATGTCGGGATGTTAAGATGTGGATCTTATTTGTAATTACACTTCCATGCCAAAACCCAAGGGATAAAGAACTTTCAAACAAATAGTAGGTTCAGAGAGAAAATAACTTTATAATTTTTTATTTTGGTATTTTCTTTGAAAACGCAATATCTTTGGTACACATTTGTCCAAAATAATTGTGGAATGCATCTGTACCATTTCCACCAAGTAATAAACTACAAAGGAAAATTGTAGTTTATTCTGATAATGAAAAAGAATAGCCATAAGTGACAAATTGTCACATTGTTCATTAAGAAGGCGATGAACTAAGCTTGCTAGTAGTCATAGTAAATGTGGGTTGTGCAATAGGGTGGGATTGTTGAGAATCAAACTTCAATTTGTTTGGTATTCCACAACTCTAGTCCTCAGTCCATTAGGTGAATCACTATATTGATTTTACATATAGACTAAGTAGGAATGGTTTGATCAAGCTCAACAAATTCGTATTTAATTTTCATACATTCGACCTCTTTAAGAATATATAAACATTAATCATGGGGCTTTGAAAGATCCTAAGGCATATAATGCCAATTTTTAGGGAAAATATTGTGAATCACTTCAAAAGGATTTGAGATGTAAAACCCATATTCAATTGTTGAAATATTTTAAAAATTCTCTTTATTTAAATAATTGATTTGAAAAGTTTTTTGCTTTGAAATTTGTAAATCTTTTGAAAACTTAGTTGGCAAAACTTCTTCTGATTTTGATTCATGTAAAATAAATTTTTTGTTACATTTTCAATAACCATTTTTGGCCAATTTTCTTTTAAGGATTTTCTTTGAGGGAATGCATTAGAGCTATTGCTAATTTTGAGGTGATTGACAAATGTTATGACCAATCTGAAAAGTTGATCATTAATGAGGTCGTTAAAGCCTCATCTTGGTCTTTTGGTAGAAAAGGAATTGTCTTCTACTTTTGTAAGATTTCTTTCTAAGTTTTCTCTGGGTGTTCAGTCATGAGCTTTGAAGGAGGTAAGGTGTGTTGTTGGGGGTTTTTGTTGTCTTTAAGTGAATGAGTAGTTCTCAAAATAATTTTGTATATTGCAAAATTTCTCTAATTAGAAAGGTAGGGATAGAATTTGCTTCACTTTTAATAAATTAATATCAAATTAATAAAAAGCTCAAAATAGCTTGCCATCTAGAAAAATTTTGTTTTAAAGCAATGTTTTGAACATCTTTCGATATAACTTATTGGGCATATTTGCAATACAGAGAAGAAATTGTTAATTCAGTAAATCATATTGAAACTTTCATATGTACAAAACAATAAACAAAATATCTTTCTTAATCATTGAATAATTATTTTGAGTGAGATGTCAATGTCTCGAACTATTTTGTGTAATTTGCTCTTTATCATTGATTTTTGTTTTAAGATGCCTCTGTATCCTTGATCAAAAGCATATGTTTCTATACATTTAAATTCATTGGGTCAGTTATATGTAGGGATGGAAATGGGTCCGGGCCCTCTCGGTGCAATTGTAAACTGATTCATGACCTAACTTGTGGCCCGATCCGATTTATCATTTTTTAAAAAATTATAAAGATGTCATTTTTGACAAGACGATGTCGTTTTATCACTTTTGGTCGAGCCAGGAGTCGGACGTTGACTTCAAGCCAAGGCCAAGCCAGGTTGGGTCAAATCGCCATCCTTAATTATATGTAAGATAAGGATGTCTTTTACCATTTCTTTGATTTGTTTCACTACGCTAGTGTGTTCTCTAGTCCAACGGTTTTTATTCAATCTATTGTAAAGAGGCTTGCAGAGCCTATTTAGGTTAGGATAAAATTCCATAACATAGTTTAGGCTACCTAAAATCCTTTGCAATTGTTTTCTATCAAATATCTCATTGGGAATTTTATTGCTAAATTTTAATGTTCTCTCAATTGGTGTGATTATGCCATTGTGGATATAGTGTTTTGGAAACCTAACCTTAGTTTGAAACAGGTTAAGTTTTGCTTTTGAAACTGCTAACGCATTCTTTGTGATGACATGTATGAGCATTTTGATGTGTTTAAAATGTTACTCTAATGTTGAGAAAAATATTAGGACATCATCTATGTAGACAATGCGAAATTTAAAATATGGGGTATGTGAGATCCCACATCGGTACGCCTTATAAGGGTATGGCTATCTCTCCCTTACATACGCATTTTTCATGGCCTAATGGACTAGACCCCATTGAAACTCTGAGGTTAAATGTGCTTGGGTGAGAGTAGTTCCAGGATGGGTGACCTCCTGGGAAGGCCTTAGGAAAAGCAAAACTGTGAGGGCTTGGCTGGGACAAGGCCCAAAGCAGACAATATCTATAAACGGGTGATCTGGGATGTTACGGGTGGTATCAGAGCCGGTACCTGAACTGTTGTGCCAGTTAGGCTGGACCCCAAAGAGGGCTGGGCCCTAAGGGGGTGGAGAGTGTGAGATCCCATATTGGTTGGAGAGGGGAACGAAGTACGCCTTATAAGGGTATGGATATCTCTCTCTTACAGACGTGTTTTCCATGGCCTAATGGACTAGATCTCAGGAACTCCGAGGTTAAATGTGCTTAGGTGAGAGTAGTTCCAGGATGGGTGACCTCCTGGGAAGGCCTTGAAAAAAGCAAAACCGTGAGAGCTTGGCTGGGTCAAGGCCCAAAGCGGACAATATCTGTAAGAGGGTGATCTAGGCTGTTACAGGGTAAATATCTCATTCATTATCCTTTGGGATTTAAAAGAAGCATTCATTAATCTAAGAGGCATCACATTCCATTTATAATGTCTGAATGGAATAGTAACATCAGTTCTGTATCTATCTTTAAGGTCTATCTAGACTTACTAAAATTTTAATTTCATATGAAATTTTGAAAAGATGGAATTGTAAAGTCCTTTAAGTAATTTTTTAGTTTGGAATATGATACTTAATTCAATGTAATGCTTTGTTAAGAGGCTTGTAAGTGAAATTATACGCATTGATGTATGTGGATCTTTTGACAATTCATCTTTTGGTGGAGAAAAGTATTTTATCACCTTTATTGATGATTTTTCACATTATGGATATGTCTATTTGCTTAAAGAAAAATCTCAAGCAGTGAATGCTTTAGAAGTATACATTAATGAGGTTGAAAAGCAATTAGACAAGAAAGTGAAAATCATAAGATCTGATAGAGATGGTGAATATTATGAAAAATATGATAAAACAGGACAATGTCCAGGTCCATTTGCTAAACTTCTTGAACGACGTGGCATATATGCACAATACACTATGCCATACACACCTCAACAAAATGATATGGCAGAAAGGCGTAATAGAATGATGACGGATATGGTTAAGAGCATGATGAGTAATTAATTATTACCCAAATTCTTGTGGAAGTATGCACTAAAAACAACCATGTACTTGTTGAACAGGATTCCTAATAAGGCAGTTCTCAAAACTCCTTTTGAGTTATAGACAAATAGGAAACCTAGTTTAAGGCACCTACATGTTTGGGGTTGCCTAATAGAAGCAAGAGTTTATATTCCACATAAAAGAAAGTTAGATTATTGAACTGTTAGTGGTTACTTTATTGGGTATCTAGAGAAATCTAAAGGGTATATATTTTATTGTCCAGACTATAGTCTAAGAATAATGGAAACTAGTAAATCAAAATTTATTGAAAATGTTGAAGTTAGTGGGAGTGAGGAACAACTAACTGTGGACATAAAGGAATTAAAGATAAATGTTCCTTTATCTATACGTGTTCCTTCGTCCATTGTTATTCCAAGTGTTGTTCCAATTGTTGAAGAACGTATCGACAACAATGAACAACATTTGAACGATGAAATATCCCTTAAAGAAATAAACTCACACAGATCTGAAGCAAATGAGTCGTACAAAATGTCTTTGAGAAGATTTTAAAGAATAAGGAAAGCAGCCATTTCAAGTGACTATGAAGTTTATTTGCAAGAATCAAATCTTGATATTGGCATTAATAAAGATTCAGTTTCATTTTCACAAGCCATAGAATGTGCTGAGTCAGAAAAGTGAATTGATGCCATAAAAGAAGAGTTAAAATCCATGAATGATAAAAAAGTCTGGGATATCGTTGAATTGCCAGAAGGTTCCAAACAAGTTGGGTGTAAATGGGTTTTCAAGACCAAACTTGACTCGAATGGCAATATCGAGCGATATAAGGCTAGACTTATTGCTAAAGGATATACTTAAAAGGATGACATTGATTATAAAGAGACATTTTCACCTATCTCAAAGGAAGACTCATTGCATATTATTATGGAACTGGTAGCTCGTCTTAATTTAGAGGTAAACAAAACAGATGTGAAAAAAACCTTTCTGAATGGAAATCATGAAGAGGAAGTTTATATGGATCAACCTGAAAGTTTTCAATTGAAAGAAAAGGTCATATGGTGTGTAAATTTAAGAAATCAATATATGGACTCAAGCAGGCTTCTAGGCAATGGTATATTAAGTTTAATGATACCATCACCTCTTTCGGTTTCGAAAAAAATATTGTTGATAGTTGTATAACCGAAAGATCAATGGGAGTAAGATTTTATTTTTAGTCGTATATGTTGATGATATCTTACTTGTGACTAATGATTTGGGTATATTGTGTGAGACAAAAGATTATCTCTCAAAGAATTTTGAAATGAAAGATATGAGAAAGACATCTTATGTGATAGGAATTGAATTTTTTTTATAGATCATAAGGACTATTGGGATTGTCTAAAAAAATCCTGTATTGAAAGAATTCTAGAGAGGTTTAATATACAAAAATGTTCTTTAGGAATTGTTCCGGTTCAAAAAGGAGATAAATTTAGTCTTATGCAATGTCCACAAAATGATATAGAGCGAAAGCAAATGGAATTAATTCCTTATGCTTCTGTTATGGGAAGTTTAATGTATGCACAAACCTGTACAAGACCGAATATTAGTTTTACAGTTGGAATGCTAGGCAGGTATCAAAGGAACCTTGGAATTGATTATTGGAAAGCTACAAAGAAAGTTTTAAGATATCTTTAACGCACAAAGAATTACATGCTCATGTAAAGAAGATCTAATCACTTAGAAGTGATTGGATACTCAGATTCAGATTTTGCTAGATGCATTGACAACAGAAAGTCAACTTATGGTTATTTGTTTTGTCTTGCCAAAGGAGCAATATCATGAAAAGTTTTAAACAATTTGTTGCCTCGTCCACCATGAAAACAAAATTTGTGGCATGTTTTGAAGCTACAATACATGCATTATGGCTACGGGACTTTATTTTAGGAATTGGGATTATCGACACCATTACTAAGCCGTTTAAATTTTATTTTGATAATTCTGCAACAGTATTCTTCTCCAAAAATGACAAATACTCAAGAGATGCTAAACATATAGAGCTAAAGTATTTTGCCATTAAGGAGGAGGTTCAGAAACAAAGAGTATCTATTAAACATATTTCATAATAGCAAATCTGTTGACTAAAGATTTACAACCAAAGCCATTTAAAGAACATGTACAAAGAATGGGACTTGGTTGTCCTTTTGAATGATGTATCTAATGAAGTTGACACTTTGAGCTCATTGATATGTTTATGATATACACCATTTATTGTTTCTAGTTGCACATAATTGTATTATTTATGACTAGTTGCACATAATTGTATTAGACATGTCATAAATAATACAATTATGTGCAACTAGAAACAATAAATGGTGTATATCATAAACATATCAATGAACTTAAAGTGACTAGAAACATTACTGTGGACGATGATGAAATTTAT
The DNA here is from genome assembly GCA_027563865.1 of Erythroxylum pelleterianum. Taxonomy (NCBI): domain Eukaryota; kingdom Viridiplantae; phylum Streptophyta; class Magnoliopsida; order Malpighiales; family Erythroxylaceae; genus Erythroxylum; species Erythroxylum pelleterianum. Next base: position 24,728,132 of record JAOQMR010000006.1, on the reverse strand, counting down.
TTGTCATTCATAGGTCTAGTATGGTAACTGGTGTTTGTGATATATGAAAGTGAGTATGCTATGTAATAAATAGACAAGTGTCATAACCTACATTTAGCGTTTTATCATATTTAGATAATTATGATTTTTTTAGGATGAGTTTTGGTGCTTAATTGTAAATGCATCATACTTATGCATTAGTTTCATCCAATTTTAGGCCAGGTGGGAGATTGTTGGAAGTTGTCATAAGGCAACTTTCCAAATGGCCTAAAACTTAGGGATTGAGGCTAGTAACTTCTGATTTAGATATAGCTACTCAATTTGATATTATTAGGAAAATTATTAATATAGAAAAATATCATTCGTTAATTAATGACATAATGATAATTGATGGACGTATCAGATTAAAAGAAAGGCACACATAAAATTGGTCCTCTCTCTACCCTCTTATATACGTTTTTAAGAACAACTTCAAACATCCATCTGAAAGAGCATACAGAGAAAAGAAAGGGTGAACGGGAGATAAACTACTTTTATTTTCTACGCAAAAAAGATATTAAGTCTTCTTCATTGAATCCAAATATGTGAAAATTATTGATTTCAAAATCATTTATAAGGTAGAGAAAATCAAATTCTCCTTATATCAAGCCCATTTTTTGGGAGCTATTAGTTTTGACCCTAATTTGGCCCTAGTTCGAATGGTGTTCAATGCTTGAAATGTTGCTCATATCATTTGTAAACATAATAATTCTCTGACCCATTAAGAGAATTTACATTTTAAAAAAAACTTTAAAAAGACTATCGCGTCCCGATGAGTAGTTCCTATGAAAACAACAGTGAATTTGAACACTTCGAAAAATTAAAGACAATATTTTCACTGATCATATTCAACTAGCATTGTATGGTATGGAGGAATTCTTTCTTTTTTTTGTCCTAAATTGATTTGATTCAATGCTGGAAGTGTTAGTAAAGCTTAAAGATTGGGTTTTTATCACATCTTTCTTTATTATTACAATGGAGTTTTAGAGTTTTCTTTATCCTGAATTATTATTGCCCTCCTATCGTGTAGAAATAACTATTGATGTAATTATTTTAAGAAATAAATATTTTGTATATTCTGAGTTGATATTTTCAGTTTGGTTCTTTATCTTCAAAGTATCTTCAGAGGCAGCTGTTAGTGCACTTTATTTGTACGAAATCATAATTTGAAAGAATAATGGCAACTATATCTTTGAAAAGAGAGACGGTGTCCGGTGTTGATTGATTGTAGCCTTGCGTGGACCTTGAGACTTGGGAATTAAATAACCACTGGTGCACTGGATCCATATGCTTGCAACTGTGGATGGATAAACGCATAACATTCAGCTTCAGTTTCTCCATGCTTGCAACTGTGGATGGATAAACGCATAACATTCAGCTTCAGTTTCTCCATTTTCGTCACCAAATTCACTTTCCGTTTACAAATTCCAATCTTTAGGCGTCATATCTTGATGGAGTAGTTCACAAATTTATCTATTAAGCTGCTGAAGTTCGAGGATGGGGTCATGACTCAGGAATTGACCAAACGAAAACGTTTATCCAGGTGTTAAAAGTGACGTCAGATAGACACTGAATTATGTTTTTCGAGTACATACGAGCTCCAGTCTCCATGAAGGTTAGAAGTAGCTTCGTGTTGCTAAGGAACTTTCGGTCTTCCAACTTCTAATCGTTATTTACAAACTGAACTGTTCTACGATTTATAATCCAGAAAAACCGTAATCAAACACCAATGAACAGGATACTATAAACCGAGTCATCGTAGAAACCAGTTTGACACAGAAATTTAATAAATAGCTAAACAAGTATTGCAAGAACTGTAAAATTGTAGAGTTAAAGAAACTTCCTTGATTGAACTTCCAACTTCACACGCACAGTTGCTCTCATGCCAAAAATACATGTTCAAGAAACCCAATTTGAAATACATTAAAAGGGGTTAAGAATCTTCAAAACACTGATGCACGATGAATGCTTACATGCCAACCCAGACAGGTACCGAGGGTACAAAAGATTGGTTAAGAAATTATATGCTCAAGGTTTGACAGATGAAAGAGGTATCAACTACTAGAAGAAAATGAAAATCCAAGTCTATCTTCTTGTAGTTTGAGCACTTGCTTGCTCCCTCCTCTGTCTCCTATGGTCATTAAGAATGATGCAATCGCTTGATCACAACCGTCTCATAAAACCTACGTGTCCGAAAAAACAATACAAGAGCAACAAGAAATCCGGTGAAAGCAACAGCTCCCATAATCATAAAGGACAGCATGAAGCATCGAGTGCCAAAGCATTTGTTGCCTTCGTCAGTTGCTGTCTTATCATAAATGTATCCAATGACTCTCACAGAGCACACGTATGATCCAAGGGGACTTGCTGTTGCAATGGTATTAAAAATCGTTCCCATATGCCCAACTCCAAATATCTCAGAACTGATGGTAGGCATCAATGACCATTGTGAGCCATAAGCAATGCCCACCAGGACTGAACCAAAGTACAGATTCTTGGAAAAACCAGAAGCAACAATTATATGGCCAACCGTCATGACAGCCAGAGTAATGGCCATGAACAAGGGCCTTGCCCATCCACGTCTGTGCAAGAAAATATCTGAAACAAAGCCAGCTCCAAATCGACCAAGAAAGTTCCATATACTCCACAAAGAAACCAAAGAATTTATTTCAAAGGTTCTGTAACCTAGAGACTCTCCAATCTGACTGACATTGTTTATAGTTGCAAGACCGGATCCTAATCCACAAAACATAGCTATAAATAGCAGCCAGAAGTTTCCAGTGCTCATGGCTTGCAAGAGATTCATGTCTTGTGCAACAGGCAACCTCTCGTCATTAGAAAAGTCCCCAGTTTGACCGTCATCACTGGGTAGTTCAGGATTATTTCTAGGACCCCTAGATGAAGAAAACTTGGAAGACATCAATGGATTTGGTTTATAACCACTCCCTTCCAATAAAGCTTGTGCAAATCTATCATACTCCTCCCTCTGGGCTCTTATTGCAATCCCAAGAGGTGAGGCAACTAGAACCAACAAGACTGTGAAGGTAGCTGTACGTGCCCATAATGACAAACTTGTAATGTTCTCCAAAATTATGAGGATCGTGAGATAAGCAGCGATAATCAGAGCCACTGATGAGAAAGCATTAAGATGCTTCTTGTCATCTCTTGTGCTAGTGTCATAGTTCCTCACCAAACTCATAAGCACGAGAGAGACTGTCGTTGGCGTCAGTGCCAGAAGTAAAAGGAAAGTACTAGGGTGGCCTTTGCATACAGTATCATAGAATCGGATCAGTATTGCACCACTCAAGCCAAGAAATCCCTGCAGACAAAGCCAAAAAATGATTTTTCCTTTAGAATTTGCAGTCAACACGTCAACAAAAGGTTTCCCTATTACTCTAGTCTAATCTATTTTACGAGTGGATTAAAAGGGAAAAGCGAAGAAAAATAAGGAATGAACAAATGTTCAAGAGATAACTTCAGCAAACAGATTATGCAGTTATTAGCATTATGGGTGTCCTTAAAAATGCTTTCTTTATATGTCTAATCAACTTATTCGGAGAAGGGTGTTCAAGAAACGCCTTCTCTGCGCTTCAATCTAGTGAATCGAAATGAATACCAACTTACAACATAAGAAACCAAAATACAGGAGAGACCAGAACTAACCTTCATGATGCCGACAATGGTCCCGCCATAATCACCAAAATTATGAACACCACTCACCACATTTGTGGTGTTAAAGAAAGTCTGTGCATGAGCCCCCAACCATATCAACAAACACATCAACGGTACCGGCGGTCGGTGAATCAAACCAACAACAGCAGCCCATATCGAAAAGTACCCAATAAACCACTGAATAGCCCCTGCCAAATGGACCACCCAAGGCCCCCTGAAGACACCCAAACGGCGATTACCGTCAAGAGTGACTGCGGAGTAAAGGAGACCGGATAGGATTCCGGCGTTGGCTCCGATGTCCTTGAAGACGGAAACCGTGTCGAGGGTGGATTGGTCGTAGCCTTGGCTGGACTTGAGAACGGAGGAGTAGATTCCGAAGGTGTAGGATGCGCCGCAACTGCACTGGATCCATATGCTCGCTGCGGTAGCTATCCACTTAGTGTTCAGAGCAGCCATGTCCCCGCAACTTTTCTCTTGTTTAGAGAGATTAGTTCGGTGATGGTCGATAAGGCTAGGCCAAATTAATCATAAATACTTGCTTGTTTGTACGAAATCGTTTGATGAAACATCAATAACCCATTCCCAGAAACATGGAAGAATTTGATCGTTATGTTTACACTTTACAGACTACGCAATAGTATTATCAATATTTATTTTTTATTTTTAATAAATAAATAAACATAATTTTATTTTTATTTTTGGTAGTTACATTATTATTATTATTATTTATTATAACGAAATAAAGTTTCTTATTTTTAAATAAAATTAAAAATATATAATTAAAATTATAAAAAATACATATAAATATCGTCCAAATAAAAGGATTAGAATTTTTATTGAATTTCGTCTAAAATCGATTAACAAGATTTGTTATACTCGTAGATAATGACGAATGTAATAAATTGGTTTGTATGGGTTCCTTGTATAAGACAAGATGAATCATAGTGTGCCCTAAATTTACTTGTTGACCTTTTTTAAAATTTTAATCAAGCATCTTAGTTTATTTTTGACAAAATATCTAAGAAGTTGTTTGGTTCTACTTTTTTTGTTTGATTTTAATTTCAATTTAGTGTGGTTGAGATTTGTAATAAAAAGTTAAAAATAAAAAATGCCCTTGACCTTAAGGACAAAAATATCTAACAACTGATACATATTGAAATTGAGTATAGACATACATATTGCTATATTCGATTCAAATACGAATTGTTGAAATCCAGGTTTGTAAATTAAATAAAGCTCTCGTATCAACTTAAAAGTGATTTTCAATATTGATTTAACACTATTTGATTATATTAGATGACAAAATTATAAAATAATTAAAATATTATCGAAATATGGATTAAAGACAAAAAACTACATTTTTTTAATATTGGCAAATATTGATTTTATTTTAGTATTGTTAATCTAACAATTTTGGTTATGAAATAGTGTTTGTAATAATAAATATCTGTTTTTAAATTTCTTATTATATGTTATTAAAAATAATTCATAATTAATTTCGCTAGAATTTAGTTCATGATACAATAAATAAAAAAAAAGTGAGAGTGCATGTTATCATAGCCATAGGAATGGAATGGATACAAGTGACAAGATAAGCAAGTACAATCATTAGAGCTTGTGTCCTCAAAATTTGTGGGAGAAATTATAACTATCGTGGTCCTAACTATTTATGAGCAATCCGACAATGCATTCATTTAATGTCATTCATTGTCAGTATCGGCGGTATACGATGTCATTTATTGTTAGAAGCAAGGGGACGAGCTCCTCAATCATGTCTTCTTCCCTCCTCTTATAAAATAAACTATTTTTAAATTATACTTATTATACGTAATTTATTAAGTAATGATGGCCAGGTAAGAATTCGTTGTCCGGACCTAGAGGCTAGTAGCCAATAGACTATCGAGCGACAGTCGTTTAATTTTATTCACACACAAAATTTATCTCAACCCCATCCAAATACGTGAATAAGATTCAGTAAAACAAAATAGAAACACTGTAACCGAATCAGAATATCTGTTGCCGCTTCCATTTTGGGCCGTAGGTACTTAGGTCATCTTCAATCATTACATCAAATTTTTACATTAAATTTGGTGTAAGTTAGAATATTTCAAGAATTTTTTATACCAAATTTAGTGTTACTTCAAATATTTTATAATAAATTTTTATACCAAGTTTTTACATCAAAATTTTACACCAAAATTTATACAACCACAATAATTTAGTTATTAACTAAATTAATTTATATTTATACAATAATTTTTATTTATTAACTTAAAAATTAAAATAAAATCATTATT
>JAOQMR010000006.1:24704205-24716726 GCA_027563865.1 Erythroxylum pelleterianum | reverse complement strand
TAATATTTTAATTAATAGTCTTTAGAATCCAATCAAGTGAAGCACAAGAGAGTGAGAAGTGAAGTAGTCCAAAGAATAAAAGAGCAAAAGAGCAAGACACTACCTCAAGCTTCAATGTAATTGAATTCCTATACTTGGAGGAGTGAATTCAATTTATAAAGGAGATGGGTTTCAATTACATGCATGAATTGAATTCATCCTATTTTTGTGTTTCCAAACAGCTGAATTGAATTCAATTCACTCCTTTCCAAACGGGCTGGTAAAAAGAACTCATCTTATTCTACTGTAAGAATGTCTATCTACTATTAGAATATTAATGAAACGAATTCCCCTAAAAAGAAGCAAACAATTAAAGATTTTGTTAAATAAGATAACCCTTACTTGATGGGTATTTTAGAAACCAAATTGAAGAGAAACATCAGTAACCTCCTGTCTTTTTTGCTTAATAGCTAGAGGTCTATTGCTAATCAAGATTCTCACCCCATTGGAAAGATTCTAGTAATCTAAAACCATGATAAGATATAAATAATTAACTCCATCATCACTAACTAACTGATCCATATGCAAATCATCTATAGGCACCTCAAATAAGTTACTAGATATCTGTATCATATATGCACTCAATTATGGTTTTCAAAGACTCTCTTTAAAGAGTAAGTTGAAGGAGATATCTCATGGTATCCCTTCCCTTTGGCACTTAATTGGTGACTTCAACTCCATAATAAACCATGATGAAGCTGAAGGACATCATTTTAATAGACCTATATATAAAGATCTTAAAAATTGCTTAGTTAATGTACAAGTTTCTGATTTACCTCGTGGGTAACTTCTTTACTTGGAACAATAAACACAATAGTGAAACTTTCTTAAGAAAGAAGCTTGATAGAGATCTATCAAATTTTCCTTGGATGCAAGATTTTCCTGACTCTGGTGTTGTCTCTCCTAACCCAAGTATATCTGATCATTCACCGGTGATTGTTAAGTTCAATCCAAGAAATGCTCCTACTAGATATCCTTTTCCTACCTGGATTTGAATATGCTATTAAAAAAGGCCTTAGTCATCACTTTTATGGGACCAAGCAATACTAATATTCTATGAAAGCTAATAACATTCAAGCTGAAGTTAAAACCTTTCATAAGGCAAATGTACATCATTTGCTAAACATTATGAAATTTTCCCTAAAAAAATTCAAAATGATTTATATCTTAATCCTATTTGCCTAGTGCTCCAAGATGGAGAAAAGATTTCCTTGAGAAACTACTCTCAAGCTGTTAACTTAGATTATTCTCTTTTGAAACAAATATCTAAAATCAAGTGGTTACAAGATGGCGATAAAAACACATCATTTTTCACAGATCTATCCTTGTAAGTAAAACACCCAACAAAATTTTCATCTTAGAAAGCAATGGATCATTGCTTCAAACTTAAAGACATTTCATCTCTGAAGCTGACATTTACTTCCAAACTCTATCAGGCTCTCCTCACCTGCTTATTCCTCTATAAAGTTCATTAAAGAAATTGTTCAGTAGAAGTTATCTATATTTGAAGTGGAAACCTTAGCCTCTCCTATCACTAGATTTGAGATTGTGAATGGTTTAAGATCCTTAGCTCCATGCAAAGCACCAGGGCCATATAGGTTCAACGTATATTTCTTCACAAAAAATTGGTCTATCTTAAATAAAATAGTCTTTGATGTAGTTTCGGAGTTCTTTAACAATGGTAAACTTCTTAATGCCTTAAATAATACCTTTATCGCATTAGTATCTAAAGGGAAAAAGAACAAGTCTTTAAAAGATTACAAACCTATCTCTTGTTGCAACTATATCAACAAAATCATTTATAAAGTCATTGTTATCCTTCTTAGTCTTATTGACCTACTCAATATGATTATATTCCCAAGAGGCAGATTAGTGATAATATTGCTTCTTGCTCAGTAGTTCTTTAAAAATTAAACTAGGAAGAACAATTGCAAGAATTGTGAACTTAAAATAGACTTTGAAAAAGCCTATGATATAGTTGACTATAACTTTATCCTTAATGTCCTAAAAGCTAAATATTTTTACAAAATGGACCAATCAATGTATCTTTACTTTCTCTTTTTTAATCCTAGTGAATAGAGAACCTACAAAGCATATAAAAGCTGCTAGAGATATCAGACAAGGAGATCTAATTTCCCCATATTTATTCTCTCTTTTCTTTGAAGTTTTTTACAGGTTACTTGAAAAAATGCTACCAGGAAAGGAGTATTCAATTTCCACTCCAAATGTAAAAATTTTGGTATTGCTAGTTTGAGCTTTTCTAATGACATCTTTATCTTCTCCAAAGCTAACATTTACTCTGTCACCTCCTTCATAAAGGCCTTTAAAGTTTTCAACAGAATGTCAGGTCTTGTTATCAATAAGTCCATCTTGTTTATCTTTACAAGTGCCACTTAGTCAGCTATTAGATTATCATTGACCACTAGCTTCAAGCTATCCTATCTACCTGTCAAAAATCTTAGGACTTTTATCGCCTTCATTAAGCCTATATTTTCAAACTTTAAGCCTCTTTTTAAAAAAATTAAGAGAAGAATTTATTGCTGGGCTTCTAGATCACTTTCTCTTACAGGCAGATGTCAACTAATCAACAAAAAATCTCTTAAAGTTTCTTTTGATCAACTAGCAATAGCCAAGCTATAAGCTAAAAGGTAACTTGGTCTAATGTTTGTTCACCTAGGAAGTATAAGGGTTTGGGTATTTTACCTATTAAAAGCCTTAGTTCTATTATTTTAGCCAAAAGACTATAAAGCCTACTTTAAGATCAACAAGCTCTCTGAGTTTAATGGGTGCACACATATTATATCAAAGCTCAAAATCTCATATTGTTAGGATCCATATAAATGCTTCTTCCCATATGAAACATTTTTTCAAGCTAAGATGGAAGACTCCCGCAGATCTATTGCCAAAAATGGTAAAAATACTTCATTTGGTATGATTATTGGTCCCATTTTGGCCTTTTTGATTCTATTATAGAAACTACTCCTTTGAAGGTAGTTATTTTATCTAATGCCTTCGTTACTGAAGGTCTGTCTATCAACAACCTAGCTAACACCATTCTAGCAACAACTTTAGCATAATTCCTTCTCAGCTTCACACTTAACAACTCAGTTGAAGATTTTATTCCATAGATTGACACTCTCACTAATCACTTCACTAACAAAACCTATTGGTCCCATTTTAGAAACCCTTTTTTTTTATTGTACCTTGGCACAAAATAGTTTGACATAAGCACAATTCACCTAAATTTTCAATTATATATTGACAAGCCATCAAAAACAGGCTTCTACCTCTAAAAAATTTAGAAGATATTCTCATTTACCTAATTGCTGCACTCTTTTTAAACTTTCTTATGAAAATAGTGAGCATTTATTTTTCAATGTTGATACAACAATTATTTATGACAAGCAATCCTAACCTTTGTAGCACCAACTATTCTCCTGTCCTCTAGTCAAACATCATTGAATGGAATTACAATATTAAATGAGGTTTAAATGTGATCTATGGACTTTTAGATTGGCTTTTAGTTATTTGGTTTATGACTTATGGGATGAAAGAAACAAAAGGATCTTCACTAATAATTCCAACAGAAAAAGTATTTTGTAAGCAATTTGTAATCTTTGTTTACGAGCATAAGAATTCATTCGGTCCTTAATAGCTGAACATTTTGAGGAAGAAACTAAATAAGGGAAATTTTTCATCAAGAAGAAACTAGATAAGGTTTTCATAAAACAACTTTGGAGGATGACATTCCCTAGTTCTTTTACTCTTTTTGGAGCGCCATTATGCACTAATCATTCTCTAATTAAACTTCATAATTTTATTTTTTTTCTCTATCATCTAATTCCCCTTTCAGACTTTTCAACTTCCTTTCCAAAAAGAGGGGTTCTTAAAACTAGTTAAAGAGGCTTAGGAAATAGAGATTACTAGTTGTAAAACTTTCCAGGTCTTGAGTAAGTTTAAACTGGTAAAGGAAAAGATGAAAGCATTCCACAAGTTAGGAGGCCCTCCAACAACATCTAGATTGCTAAGTTAAACGAAAGCGTACGAAAAGTCTAGGATGATTGTTACTAGGATAATAGTAACCAGATATCTAAGAAGAACCCTTAATACATTGCAAGTATACGAATAATAACTTATAGTATATAAGGTTAACATTCCTTTAAGGATTAATTATGCAAGGTTAACAATTTGAACCTAACTTTGTCTAAGGTATTCATAATGTGATTTGAATAAACATAAATAACATAAATTGAACAAATAATAAAATAAACTAAATAAATCAAATAACAAGTGTTGCCAATTAAATTTAGGGTTTCGGTCAAGATTGAATACTTAAGACTTATTCTTTCCTTATTTTGTTTCCTTTACTATTTTTGATTCAATTATATGCTTAATCCTAGATTTCTTAAGGTATTGATTACTTTATCTCAAGATCGAATCAATTAACCTTAACTGAATTTGAAAATTCCAGATTTGCAACCTGTCGGTTTACAAAACTTTCCCTAACATTTTTAACTAGATCTAAAGCTATCTATTGGATAATTAATTTCTTAAATAAGATCTCTCTTTGAACGATTGTTAATTTGATAATTTTGGGTCTATTAAATTTTTAACTCTCATTGTACAATCTAATGCTGATTACTTTTGACTCACTTTCTCGATTTATTGTTAAGTTTATGCATAAACAGTTATCATAAACATCTAAGTATGTATTGAAATCAACAATGCATAAAGTCATAAAATAAATCAAGAATAATTCCTAATATGAATTTAGAACTCTATAGACATGTTTAACATTAAAGAAATCAGATTACACATAAAGGATAACGAATGAAATAAAAAGTGAAAGAGAAAAAATTGTTTAATGCCTTGATCTAGAATGTTGGAATTTTTTGACATTCTTCTTGATCTCCCACTTTTGATTCACTTTGATGCAATGGCTGCTACCTTTTTTTTGTGAGTTTCACATTCTTAAATAGTGTGTTAGGGTATAGGGGGTGTAAATGGGGTTTTCCCACTTTGATTGGTTTCAAAAATGCCCCAAAACCCTAAAATAGTTGAAAAACTATCACATGAAAAGTCTCTACCATGATCATGACTCCACAATCATGACATAAGAGTCATGATCATGCTTTTAGGTTTATCATCTCTATCATGATCATGCTCAATTGTGCACGATCGTGATACCTTTAAGCTTCTTTCATCTTCTTCATTCTTCAACATCCTGATTCCAAATACTCACAAACACATCAAACACCTCTTGAGTAATAAAACTAAGATATAATTCATGCTTTAAACAAAACAAACACTTAGAATACATACAAAACACTTAGAATACATACAAATATTAATAATAACATAATTCTAAGCTTATACACATGATAATCATCTAAGAAATACTTTTAAAAACACACTTAAACACCTTAAAAACATGATATAATCTACACCTATCAACATCCTTGTACTTAAACCTTTGCCTGTCTTTAAGCAGAACTTAAAATACAATAATGATACAATGACATCAAATCTTATGAAATTAACTTAAAATCAAACACCAATCACTTAAAATATGCCAACACACTAGCTTATTCCTTTCATGTTTAAGTTCTTTAAATTGAATTTACATATCAATCAAAATATTAACATCCTATTCATACACCTATGGCATTTGCAAACATGCATTTATTATTATTGATCAATCAAAAGGGCAAACTATCATTAAGTAACCCTTCATAAGAATTCTTGCTATTTTTAAAAGATTAGTAGGTTTATTTAATATAACAATATTTTTTATTTTCTTTAACAATAGACCTAGTCTTTTGACGCGAATGCATACACCTTGTCATGAATGTCCCCTAGTTACTCAACTAGATCACATTGTTTATTTAGCTTGGTTGGAGTATCATTCTGGCCTTTTTATGTAAAGATAAACATTTTTATGAATGCCCCTGGTTACTCAGCTATATCACAACTCTCATTTGGCTACCAGCTTTATTCTTAAACCAAATTTCTTTAAAAAGGCCAGCAGAATAGTTATTTTATTTACTATTTTTAACATACTTTTTTTTATTTCTTAGCCCACTTCATTTCTTCTTAGTTAATCATTCTCATAAAAGGGTACCAATAATGCTAGCCAATTCAATTGACTATAATTATAACTGTATACAAACAATAGTCATAGAGTGAAGGAATAGGTTTCATATCCTAATTAACATGCATATTCATCCCAAAGATACTTAAAACATAAAATTCATAAGTTACTATGCCTTTACAATTCAATGATTATGTTCAAAGCTAACCTAATTCCATTCAATTCTTGTCATTAACACTTAGACAATGCACACATCATGCATAAAATATTCATACTATGTCAACCTAATAAAAAAAACTATACATTTGTAAAATTCACACACAATTGATATATAGAAATGCAAAATTTATACACACATGATATGCAATTGCACATACATCCCCACACTTGAACAACACATTGTCATCAATGTGGAAAACAAAAGAATACAAATAAAGATAAATAATAACAAAGAAAAAGTTTGAGCAAGAATACTTAAGTAATTTAGTAGTGATGGTGCGAGCGATGGAATTGGAGACACTCTATGCCATAAAATTTCAACAATTCATTCCCCACAAAAAAATCATAAAAATAAAAATAAAAAAGTACCAAAAAATAAACTATAAAATAAAATAAAATAATAAAAATAAAAAATATCCTAATTTTGGACTGCTTCCCAAGTAATGCTTCTTTCACATCATTAGCTTGAATGGCTCTTCTTATTTATGCTCAACCTGGGTCTAGTATGAGTGGCTTACATCCACCCGTTTCACCCAATTTCAATTTCGTAGCCTATAAATAGGCTACATGTTGCAATATAATAAGAAGGAAAAAATTGATAAAATTAAGAAAACCAATTTAGTAATGTCCTTTTTAGAAAAAACTGTCAATAAAATAGGGAATAATGAAACTATCTGAATCATCTGTTGAATCCAGCAGTTTGTCCTAGAAGAAGGTGAATTGTCCTTCTTCTTCCTCATTCACCCTCATTCCTTATTCTTTATTTGCTTCTTGAGCAAAAACTTCCTTATATTCTTCTAGCTTTATGTCCTCTCTCATCTATTCCTCTTTCTTTTTTTTTTTAAGATTCTACTATATCAATTCTTATGAATGAGCTTCCCTCTTTTTGATTCTTTAATACCTTATTGATATTAAATTTCACTTATTCATCACCAATCTGAAGGATGAGGTTGCCTTCATTAACATCTACAAAAGCTCTTCTAGTGCTAATTTTTTCTTATAATGTTTATTTTATCTTATAATTTTTTCAAAGAGAGAAAGAGAATTAGTAATTCTCAACCATTCTAAATCATGAAAACTTAGTTGTCAAAACTTAAAACAAATCTAACTACACACAATTTAAATCTAACTCCTAAACGTGCTAAGTTATGGTCATTAACTTGACCTTGCAGCTTTCAATACTCAACCAGGATCAATTATGAATGGATTGCTACCGCCCATGTGGCCTAATTCTAGCTTTGTAGCTCGTAAATAAGCTACATGTTGGAAGAATAACTAAAAGGACATAATCTATCAAATTAAGGAAACCTAATAAGCTTAGTAATGTCTTTTTTATGACAAACTGTCAACAAAATACGGAATAATGAAACTCCCTGAATCTTCTATTAAATCCAGCAGTTTGCCCTGTGAGAGAAGAAGTTGTTCTTTTCCTTGTTCTTCCTCAGTCACCCTCATCTCCTCTTCAACTTCCACTTTATGTACATAGACTTTCATATTCGCTTCAAGCTTTATGTTCGTTCTCATCTGTTCATCTTCCTCTTTCTCCTTTAAAAATTCAACCAAATTAATTCTCTTGAATGAGGGTGAAGGGGGAATGTATGGAGGATCCTTATTCTGTTCTTCATCCTTTTTATGCTTCCCTTGGTCTTCTACGAGGTGGGCTTCATCTTGTCTATCTGTTGATTCTCTTAGCTCTTTTCCACTCCTCAGTCTCATGTTGCTCTATTGAATTTTCTTTCATGTTGCACAGGCAGTTTTCCACACTTCTCTTACAAAACTCCCTGGAAAGCTAGCCCATTTGAACCTCCAGATTGTATGAATAGAAGAGGTATGATCTTTCGTTATTTGATCAAACTTCTGTTCCAGTCTCTTCTGGGCCTGTTCCATGTTCATAAGCTTATCCATGATCTTGTCCAATTTAGAATCCCATGAACTGGACTCATCTTACTAAAATTTGAATAGGTCTTGATGTCCTAAATGAGTCCTTACATTGTTGGACCAATCCTGCCACCTCGGATTGCACGTGTTCCAATAAGAATGATGACTTCCCTAACCAAATTGTTCCTTATTGAAATCTGCAAAGGTCCTTTGATTCCTATAATGTATTTCCTCCATTTAACCTTTTGGACCCCTCATAGTTGCCTAGTGACATCCAAATTGATGTGTCTTCTACTCTGCACCCAAATTTCTCCCCCCCCTTTTTAATATCTTAATTCTTAGACTAAAAGAGTTAAACAAATCCTACGCTCCTTGGTAACGACGCTAAAAACTTGATCAAAGGTGAGTCTTACAATTTATAACCTTCAATTAGTACAAAAGCACGGGCCGTGAATTGTAGCAAGTGAAGGGTTGATCCAACGAGGAGGGTGAACTAATCTAATCCTAGGTTATCTAAGGCTAGAAAATTAATAAAATAAAAATAAAAATGCATATAAAAGTAAAAATGGTAATTTGATTAGCAGGATTTTAATTTAGGAAATTAAGACACAAATAAGGAAAATTGAGCAACACACAAGTCACAATGAAAATCACTCAAGAGAAATTACCAAGTTATGAGAGAGGGGATTTTCCTACCATTAGTGGTAATCTAGACATTTATGCTTTATTGTGGTGTCGGTTTTAGACTATCAAAGAGTCGATTACTCTCAAGTTATAATCGTTAAATCCTAAATCATAAACCCTAATTAAATTATGAAGTTTGCAATCTCTCAATTAACAAAAGACCCATAATTTTAATTAGATCTTAAGTCCTCTACTAAACTACCAGGACTCACACGGGATTTCTCTCTACACAAAACCTAATAAGGTTAATCACGTGATCTATTGAATCACCTAACTCTCGTTAATCTAATCCAATCATTTTTATCCGATTCACCCTCTCAGTTTATTACCAAAATCTGCAAATACCGTAATAAATCACAACACTCAATCATAAAACATAAAAACGATATATTAGCATTAAATCAAGGTAAATCTCGCAGGAAGATAGAACATCATCAATAATCCAAAATCCATCATTGTATAATCCATTTCAATCTTATACATTGAATGAATAAAAATGAAAATAGAAAGGAGAAAAACTTGGATCGAATAATCCAAGAAGGCAGCAATGTCGAAAGACCCACTTATCCGGGAAGGCAGTAGTATCAGGAGACCCGCTTCTTCTTCCTCTTCTTCTTCTTCTCTGTCTCTCTCCTTTCTCTCTCTCTTTGAAGCTTTCCAAATGTGGCAGAAAATGGAGCTCCCTTTTAGGGTTACATCTCTTTCCTTTATATATTCTTTCCAATTAAGCTAACGTTAAGGTCTTTTCCAAGTCCGAAAGGTCCGAAAAGTCCCTCGAAAACTCAAGTCGGGAAAGTTGTCCGCGTGTTCTATTGCGCAAGCCACAATCATGGCCCATAGTGCCACGATTGTGGCCCCTTGTATGTTCTGCCACGATCGTGGCTCCTTGCATCCAATTCTGTCACGATCATGACTTGTTGGACACCATCATGGCCCTAGTTCTAGGTTCGACCCTTCTTCGAATCTTCTCAGTTCTTCAATATTTTCCCTGAAACACTAGCAAACTTATCAAGACACCTCAAATACACAACATTGAAGCTCAAAATCATGCTCTAACTCATAAAGCACACAAAACACAAATATTTTACAAACTAACACAATTTAACCTAAACACACACTAAATAATCAAATTAACAACTAAACACACACCAAACTACCCATTAAAACATGATGCAATCTACAATTGTTAGTCATGTATAAATACAAATGTGATTTGACATTATTTGACATTGTTTATTAAGTAATAAGAATTACTATGATGAATTTCAATCCGGTTACTTAACTAGGTCATGTTTTTATTGGATAACTTGCTTGGAATGTCATTATAGCCTTTTGACGTGGAGACAAATATTTGTGATAAATGTCAATTTGGTTACTCAGCTACATCACATTCTTAGCTGGCTACTAGCTTTATTCATAGCTCAAAGGCAAGCGAAATAGTTATTTAATTAAAATTTATACATTTTTAAACACATTTTTAACACATTACCTACCATATTTTTGCTAGTCATTCTCATGAAAATATACTAGCAATGCTACTTATTCGATTGGCTTAAAATTATAAATGAGTGTGGCATCTTCCTAGGGTGAATAAACTAACATCGTATCCTAATTAAACTGCATATTTAGCTAAAGTAATCTAGGTCACTAATTTCACAAGCTAATAAATCTTCGTAACCAAAAAGACTATGTTCAAGGCTAAATCTATCCCATTAAGTCCTAGCCATTGACACATTCATTCAATTCACATCATGCAACCTAAATAAACTATTATACAATATGCAAAATTCACACTCAAAGTAAAAACACACAACCCTTCCCACACTATAACAACACATTTTCCTTAATGTGAGAAGGATATATACAAACACATAAGGGGAAAATAAAACAAAATACGAAAAGCATAAGAACATAAATAACAATAGAACTAAAGGAGGAGGGTTAAAACATGAGACCACATAGTGAAGGAGGTGGTGATGGCAATAGTGTTGAGATCAAATCCACTTTCCACCAAGAGTGTTTTCTTATCTTATAATTGGTTCAAAGAGAGAAAGAGAATTAGTAATTCTCAACCATTCTGAATCATGAAAACTTATTTGTCAAAACTTAAAACAAATCTAACTACACACAATTTAAATCTAACTCCTGAACGTGCTAAGTTATGGTCATTAACTTGACCTTGTAGCTTTCAATACTCAACCAGGATCAATTATGAATGGCTTGCTACCACCCGTGTGGCCTAATTCTAGCTTTGTAGCTCGTAAATAAGCTACATGTTAGGAGAATAATGAAAAGGACATAATCTATCAAATTAAGGAAATCTAATAAGCTTAGTAATGTCCTTTTTAGCAATAAACTGTGAACAAAATAGGGAATAATGAAACTCCCTAAATCTTCCATTGAATCCAGCAGTGTGCCCTGTAAGAGGAGAAGTTGTTCTTTCCCTTGTTCTTCGTCAATCACCCTCATCTCCTCTTCAACTTCCACTTTATGCATAGAGACTTTCATATTTGCTTCAAGCTTTATGTTCATTCTCATCTGTTCATCTTCCTCTTGCTCTTTTAAAAATTCAACCAAATTAATTCTATTGAATGAGGGAGGAGGGGGAATGTATAGAGGATCCTTATTCTATTCTTCATCCTTTTTATGCTTCCCTTGGTCTTCTACAAGGTGGGCTTCAACTAGTTTATCCGTTGATTCTCTTAGATCTTTGATATGTGTTTAATTGTTGATATTTTTAATCATTTACACTTAGCAATTATTGACATAAAAATGATTAAGATACTCACTTTAATTCATATTTGGTTTTAGGAACAATTTGGGAGCAAAGAAATTAAAGTGAGTCAAAGACACCCCATTTGGGACATTTTTCGAAGATCAATACTCGCTTGTCTTCATGGAGTAAGACAAAGAAAATTAAAAGATGAAAAATGAAAGACAAAGAAAAAAGAAAAATTTTAATGTAAGTAATTGAAAAAAAAGAGGCAGCGTTAATGCTGCTTGAAAACGCAGCGTTAGGGGAGAAATAACGTGTTCAGCGTTTAATAAAAACACAAATGATGCATCAGGAGGAGAAAAAAATCAGTAAGAGAGAAATAAAGGGAGTGCAGCATAGAATCACATAACAGACTCAGCAACGCAGAGAAGTAGGAGAACCAACGCAGCGTTTTTAGAGAGGGAGCTGGGTCACGCCTGCGGCTTGGCTTAGCTGGCTGCGGGCGTGAGAGAAGAGCTGGCGTGGAGTCTAGAGCGTAGGATGAGAAGCTGCAGTAGACGCGAGACTGGTGAGGCGTGAGCAGTGAATGGTGTTTAAAGTCCAGAATTAAATTGTCAAATCGATGAACAGTGGAGTAAAGCTTTGGGCAATGAAAAAGTAACTAGAGAATTTTTGGCTAGGACATTAAAAGGGGGCTGAAGCAATTTATCAGGAAAGACCGATGAAGGGTTAGGCATCCCGACGCCGGTTCGGAGGTAATATCGACGTCGACGACTCGGGTTAAGTATTTTTTTAATTATTTTGTTGTTTCTTTCTTTCATTAGAAATTGATTGTGTTATCCTATTTTAATTGATTTGGGTATTGTGTATGGATAATCGGATTTTCGTTATTGT
>JAOQMR010000006.1:24665926-24704105 GCA_027563865.1 Erythroxylum pelleterianum | reverse complement strand
TATGCACTGATATGTAGGGCCTCAGGGACAGTAGATAGCTCATAAAGGGAAAACTTGACTTTTGTGTAGGTAATGAACAATACCAACACCTTATCCACAACATCTCTATAAATAGTTTATTTGTTCTACTAAACTAAACCCTTGTTCATATAACACTCCTTGAAATCCTAAACTATAGCACTCTTTCAAACCTATCCGTACTCTTTCAAACTTATCCGAAAAATGGCAAGCTCTAATTTTGTGGTAAAGCCTTCAAATACCTCTCGAAGTGCATCATATTCAGTTAAAGAAGATCGAGTCCTGTGCCATGTGTATCTTAATGTTTCACAAGACCCAGTCACTGGTAGAGATCAATCTATGGCTCAATTTTGGTCTCGCATCACAACTAAGTACCATCAAATGCTGCCGAATCATATCACTACTATTCAACTTGGATATCTTTACAAGCTCGATGGCAAGCTATCATTGGCAAACTATAATGATAGCTATTGGAAAATTCAGAGGATGTGTTCAGCAAATTGAAAACTTGAATCCAAGTGGCGCTTCTAAACAAGATATTGTAAGTGCTTTATTTATTTTTTTTCTTTGTATGAATTGAAATATGTTTGATTTATACCCTAAAATCTAACTTATGTTACATTGTTGTCTTACAGTTCAAGAAAACAAAAGATTTACTCATTCAAGATCTAAGATTTCAAAAAGTTTTCAAATTTGGTCATGTATGGCTAATTCTAAAAAATATGGAGAAATTTGCTGATACTAGCAGAGAGAAAGCATCTGGTCATCGAAAACGGTCCAAGTGCAATGAAATGTCACCGTTTGAATCTCAAAAATCAGATAAGTCAATAGGATCATCATCATTTTGTATTGATTTAAATAATGATTTTGAAGGTGAAGATCCATTTATTGAAAGAAATGATGAAGTTGATCGTCCTATTGGAACGTAGAAAGAAAAAATGAAAAAAAAAAACAAAATGAGGAAATGAAAAAACTTTTTATGTTCATGAATAATGAAATAAAACGAATGTTTCATGAAAATCAATTTCTTCTTGAAAAAAATTATGAACTTTAGTTATTATGAGCTCAAAATGAGGTAAAAAAATTAGAGTTATGCCAAAGACAGGAAGACAATAAAATTTTATGCAAAGATTTGGATTCCATCAAAGATCCAGTGATGCGTGAGGCTTTCAGAAATGAACAAATGAAAATTTATGCCATAAGAGCTCAAGAAGGAGAACCTCAAGGAGGAGCTGGCTCATCTAGTGGCTTTAGCTAATATTTTGATTTTAAAGGAAATGGGGATAACCTTCCAATTTGTTTTACTTTTAATTTGATTGTTGTAATCTTAGTTTGATTATAATCTCGAGTCTGATTTTCGTTGTAATTTATTTTAGTCTGATTATAATTTCAAACATTTTTGTTGAGTTTTAATTTTTAAAATCAATGGTGTGGTTTAAATTCATGTACTTTTTATTCTTAGCATATTTTATTAATGAATTTATAACACTTATAAATAATAATTTAAAATAAATTTAATATTATATTTAATATTAGTCTTGTTTTAAATGTCTCAATGAGATCTTTGTAATGATATATTTTATGTAAAATAATATATATATTTTAAATTTAATTACTTAGTAAATTATGTAAATAAATCAATTTGTGAAAGGGATATAAAAGGAATATATCAAAAAGTAAATGGTTAAAGTTGTCTCCAAATTTGATGTGTTACTATTCATTGTACCATTTTGGTGTGAAGATTTGGTGCCTTCCTTGGAGTAGATTTGGTGTCTTGGTTGGAGATGGCCTTAACGCTTGCTCTCATGAGTCATCCCTGGAAAGGTCCAAAGGAATGACAAGAAGTTTTGTCTTTGAAGCAAACGATAGCTGCGCAAGTCTTTTCATCAGGGCAATGGTTAACGAAGGCCTACTTATCTCTAAATATCTCTTGGTTTACATTAACCAAGTTAGGAAAATTATGAACGAGGAACATTCCTAACGAACGAGGAACATAAACTATTATCATTTACGAGACATACATGAACAAATTTTATATAATAACAATACCATTGTTAACATGTGCGAAAACTAGCAATATATACAGCACAATAATTAATACTTATTAACAATCACAATTTTACCAATTTATTAATTATATTATTTTTATTTCTATCAACGTATATAAATGTTTAGTAATTAAACTTTAAGTAATTACCGTAATCCTATCAAATGACCCTCATTCTTAATTTTCCATTTATCGAAGAATTTTGATATACTTTTAGCCTTCATTTTATATAAACTACACCACCTAAAAGAAAATTATAATTAATTTATAAATAAGAGGTTTACCCATGTATTTGAAATTATTATATAGTCTTTAAAACTTTTATAATAGGAATTAAGCAATTACTTAAATTACACAAACTTTTAAGTTTGGCAAATATAAAGAGGAGCTTGATCAAATTATAAATAGTTCAAAACAAACACCAAAAGTTATTAGAAGTTATAGAACATTAAAAAATATTGGAGAGTTAGGTAACATGACACTTATGGAGTACCATATTGGACCCATATTTTAGAGCACAATATTGAATTGGTGCTGTCTTGGTCATGTTCGAAAGAGGTTCTAAAAGCAAATCAACATATGAAACTTTTGTCTTTCATAGGTGTAGAGTTCTAAAATAAATATGACTAATTATAGAATTTTATCTTTAAATATTGTAGTGAAAGATTTCATTTTCAATATGATGAGTGCTTATACACTTCAAGTAGGTTTGGAAGAATAGCTTAAGTGTTAAATCTAGGAAGAGTTAGATGAGGTGATTTAACAAATTTCTATTAACGAGAAGCTTATTATATAGGACACTTTAATGGCCATATAGGTGCGAGTTCAAACAAGTATTCTTATGCTTATGGGGGTTTAAGGTATAAAGATAGGAATGATAGTGAGACTATTTTGTTAGACTTTTTGTAGCGCTTGCTTTGGTGGTTTCCACTCATTCTTCAACAAAAAAGGAGCACCTGGTAACTTTTAGTAACATAACCTTAAAGAATTAGATCAACTTCCTCAAGAGGCTAACTGATCGACCTAGTTGCAAGGATTACAAGGTGATACCTAATGCGTGTTTCTCAACTCAGCATAGATTGTTAGTTATGGATGTTATAATTAAGGATTGGAGAAAGAAAAGAAGTTCTCAGAGGTGGACTAAAGTCAGATGGTGGAATCTAAAAGAAGACATTGTAAAACAACTTAGGAATATAGTATTCTAACATATGAAAACTAGAAGAAGATGTTAATCATATGTGAGAGGGAGTAGTAACTCTTTTAAGGATTATAGCTAAGGAGATCTTGGGATTTTTTAAAGGGCCTAAGGTAGTAAGAAGGGTCTTGATGGTTAAATAAAGATGTCCAAGACAAGGCGAAGATTAAGAAAGCTACTTATAAGGCCCTATTGGTTCCCAAAACAAATGAAGAGAGGGAAGCCAATAGAGAGAGTTCAAGCTAGTAAAGAAAGAGGAGAAGAAGATAGTCTCAAAAGCCAAAAGTAAAGTATACGAGAACTTCTATCAACCATTGAAATCTAAGGATAGAGAAAATGATACTTTTAAGTTGGCAAAAGCAAGGGAACAAAAGCAAAGGAATTGGATCAAGTTTGTTATATAAAGGATGAAGCAGGACAAGTGCTCATGGATGAAAATGATATTAAGAGAAGACGACAAAGATACTTCTATAGGCTTTTTAATGAAGGCAAACATAACAACATTTCTTTGGGTGATCTCAGCATTTCTGAGCAATAACATAGCTTAATTTGTTGTCAGTGTATCACAAAAGAAGAAATCAGAGAAGGTTTGAGGAAGATGAAGAATGGAAAGGCAGTAGGACTTGATGAGTTACTCATAGGGAAGTAAAAAAACCTAGGAGAAGGGGGTCTTACTTGGTTAACCAAGCTTTTTAATGTGATCCTCAAGTCTGCTAAAAGCTGTAAGAGAAGAAGAAGAAGACCTAAGAAGAATTGAGGGAGGGGGTGATTAGGAATGATATGACCCTACTAGAGCTTACCAAAGATTTGGCCCTCAATAGAAAACTCTGGCAAACTAGGATAGGGATATAGGACCCTATATAAAAAAGTCTTTATCTTCTCATAGGCCTTTTGAACATTTTCCTTTGATTTTTATGTCTTTTTTAGACTAAATACTTTTGTTTGTATCACTTGCTTCTTTAGTTATTCTATTTATTTTTTCTTTTCCAATTGCTTGTTTTTTATTTACTTATTTATTTTCTTTCTTGTCTTTTTATTTGTTTAATTACGTTATATTTATCTTTTTTTTTTAATTTTTGATTTTAATTTTTTTATCCAATTTTTTTTATGTATTTGGTTATTACTTTCTTCCATTAGTTTTTTAAAACCTTTTTTTCTTATGGAACTGTCAGAAATAGCCTCTCTACTAGTTATAGGTAAGGCTGCATTACTTTTGGACCTCCCCAAACCTGCATCTTATTGAGATTTCTATTGGGACACTGTTGTTATTGTTTAGAGTTCTACAATAAAAATGGCCTAAACTTTGGAAGTTGGGCATGTGTCAGACTCGTGACTTTATGAGCTTTTGAATTTAAACTTTTATATAGATAAGAATTGACTTATCTTTTATAGCTTATTTGTTTCCTAATTAGATAATGTCAAAGTTATTACTTTCCTTTATAAGTTAAGTTCTTAAGATTTATATATTACTAGAATTATATGCCTATATAAGGCTATCTTATAGATTGTAATACACAACTTATCATTAACATTAATCAATTAAAACTTTGGAAAACTTTTCTTCAATTTTTAGAATAACTTTTGTTTTGATTTTCTGAAAAATTGCAATCATGTTTAGCTTACTAGTGGTGATCAAAACTATATAATCTTATCGCTCTCAATCTTTTTTGTTTGTGTTCTTGAATCAAACTTATCTTGATAGAATAATTCTTGATCATGTATCTATTAACATTGAACATCATTAGTCTAATTGATTAGGGGGTCATATCAAAATTTGGTATCAAAGCCACCTTCTATATTTAGGTTCGTTCTTGAAATTCTATTGTTACATTTCAATATTCTTATGTCTTTCACTATATATACAATTTTCTTTTGTGTTCTTATTGTACTTAAGATTTTTTTAAGAATAAATTGTTCTTAAGTGTCTTATCCTTTACTTCTTGAATTTTCAAATTAATTAAAAAAGAAAAGAAAAGAAAAGAAAATTTTAACATAATTTTATGAAGAAAAGCCCTCAAAAGTCTCATTTAAAGAATATGTAAAGGGTTGACATTATGTTATCCTTCAAAAGTAAAGATGATTATATCTACTATAATAAAACAAGGTATTCTCATATCATAAATATCTTATTGTTGTATTGTCTTGCTTTTTTTTAGCTAATTTGTTTCATTCTTGTTGAATTACTCTTCTTCTCTATTTGTTCTAATTGAGTTCAATTAGAACTCAAGTTACCTATTTGGGTTATCTTTTCTTTTTCCTCTAGTTAGATGTATTTGTTTTAATTGTTTTGGTCTAATTTACTTCTTTGGGAGTTATTTGACAAAGGAGGAAGATCTAAAGTAGTTTTCTTGATTTAGATTATCTACTTTGTAAATAATCTTTGGTCAACAGTTTAGGTTGGGAGTATAGTAAACTTTAAGAAAAATACATAAGAGAGTACTTTTGCTACTAAATTTTTTTGAAATTACATTATGAATTAAACTCAAAATAGAAATTCATCTAAGGATAAGTAAGCGAGGAGGAAAGAGTGAGGATTAACAAAGATTCCATCATGAATGTCATATAAGGCCAACATGAGCAAGTTATTTGACAATTCGGTGAAGTAAAGGATAGATTGGAGGAACATGAATTTGTCATAGTAGGCTTATATCATAATTCACCTATACTTGTTAGGATAGATGATTTTAAGGTGTATAACAATGTTGACAGTGTTGTTAACTACTAGACTAGAAAGAGGGAGAAAAGAAGGTAGAATAGGAAGACAAGGAGGGGCCAGATCTGGTTTACACTATGACAGAGGGTTTAAGGAAAGGGTGAATAATAATGTGAGAAGCATTAAGATGACGATACCGCATTTTAAAAGAATGATAAAGTTTGATGCCTATTTGGAATGAAAAAGTGAATGGAGTTGTTTTTTGATTGTTATAAGAGGAAAAAGTTAATTAACAGCTACAATTAGTGATTATGTTGTGAATTGGTGGAATTCTAACAAGGAAAAGAAAGCGATAACCACGTAATAGGACTTAGAAGAAGAAGTGATAAGTAAGTATTTTTTTTCCAAGTTCTAACTATATAAATATATATTAAAGGATGTAAAATTTGACTCAAGATTGCAAGAATGTGGAGGAGTACCAAAAAGGCATAGAGGTTGCCATAGTTAGAGCGAATGTGGAGGAAGATCAAGAAGCAACAGTGACCCGATTTATTTATAGACAATTTAAAAATTGATAATATTGTTGAGTTACATGGTTATTTAGAGTTGGAGGAGATGATGCACATATTTATAAAGGTAAAAGGACAACTAGAAAAAACTATTAACTATTTTATTATTTCTAGTGCAAGTTCTTTATCATGAAGCAAACTATATAGTATAGAGAAAGACAAAGGTCCAAAGCCAAAATATGAAGTAACCAAACTGAAAGTGTAAGTACCATGTCTGGAGAAGACTAAGATTGATTATATTTCACAAACTAAAAATCAAGATCTTATATACTTCAAGTGCTTAAAGAGAGGACATATAACTTCACAATGTCTCAGTAAAAGATTGATGATGATGGGGGAGAATGAAGAATATGTGTTCAAGAGTGAAAAGGAGGTAGATGATGGTGCACATAGCTTTGAAGATGTTAGTGATGATGAGTGCATTAAAAGGTCCAAAGCAGGAAGAGTGTTGATCAGTAGGAGCGTATTGAGTATACATGGGAGAGGATGATGTGAATGAATACATACATAATCTTTTATAAGCAAGATGTTCCATCAAAGATAGGATTTGTAGTATGATCATATATGGAGATAGTTATACGAATGTAACTAGTATGGAATTAAAAGGAGAAGCTACCAATTACATAACACCCTAAACCATACACCTTACAATGATTAAATGAAAGTGACAAGGTTAGGGTCACTAAAAAAGTGTTGGTTTCTTTATCCACTAGAAGATATAAAGAAGTGGTTCAATATGATATGGTGTTGATGCAAGTGAGCTGCATTCTTTTAGGGTGTATTTTATAATTTAATAAGAGAGCTATATATTATAGGTGCAAAATCTTTATTCCCTTACTATGAATATAAAAACAATCACCCTTAATTCTTTATCACTAAAGCAAGTATATGAGGATATTAATTTAAGGACAAATCCTTTTAAGGAGAGGATAAATAATGGGAATAAAACATCTACATAAATTATACAAGCTTCTAAGCTAGGGAGACATGAAGATAGGCTTAGACATATGACAAATAGTTTAAATCAAGCATCAAAAGTTATTAAAAATTGAATAATTTTGGAGAACATTATATAATTACACCACATGGTACCATATTGCTTAAGTTATGCAAGCCTCTAAACTAGGGAGACATGAAAATGGACTTAGACATATTACAACTAATTCAAGTCAAGTGTCAAAAGTCACTAAAATTGAAGAATGTTAAAGTACATTAGAGAATTAGACAATACGACACCTATATGTGTCATGTTCGACCTGTGTTCTAGAACACGGTATCATGTTAATTTTATGTTGGCTATATTTATGTCCAGAAGAAAATTCCAAATTAAAACGATATTAGACATAAAGTGAGATGGAGCCAGACACATTTGTGTATCACACATAGAGTTTTAGAACAAAAATTAGTGTTAACTTTAGAAACTGAACCGATGTTGAACTTGTAATTTTGCTAGTTTTTGAACTTCAAAATTTCATATCTAGACGGGGATTGACTTACTTTCCAAAGTTTTTCTTCCTAATTAGATACTATCAAGATTTTTATTTTATGTTCATAAAATTATATGCCTATAAAAGACTATCTTATGAATTGTAATAAAAAACTCAAAATTATCATTGACTAATAAATTTTTTTGAAGAATTTCCTTCAATTTTTGGACTAACTTTTATTTTATTTTCTTTAAAATTTGCAATCGTATATAAATTTTTTGTGATGATCAAAACCTTAGAATCTTATCACATAAAATTATTTATTTTTTACAAGTATGATGATCTATATCATTTTGTGTTCATGTTCTTGTGTGACGTTCCAAAATTCTTAGACTATAATTTAACCAAATTTCTTCACATTTACATCATCAATAGCCAAAAATCTTATTAATAAAAAATGATATTCATTAGTCACAAAAATTATATGTACAAGTATAACTATCCCAAACAGTTACATTCAAAAGTATATACAATAAAACAATTGTACTTAATTTAATCTGCTGGCCCAACCTATGCTCCACATTATCAATCACGTGTACTAGGATTATCAGCATGCCCTTTGTCTCCTAAAAAATTGTGGCAAGAGGTGAGATGCTTATTTAGTAAGGTTAACTTGACCATATCCTTAAAATCAAATGACTTAACATATAGTGAAAATAGTTAAATGATTAAATATACGTATAATACCAAAATACACAAGCAACACTCAACATGACCAAGCACTCAATAAATGTCCAAAATCTTATTATTAATGATTATTAATACTAATATTATTTCTATTATCACTATTTATATTTCACCTCTTTATTAACTGAATTAATTAGGTCTGCTTAACCTAGTAAGATTACATTCAATGGTCTGCTAACTAATCTCTACTCATTATAATCACTCACAAGTGAAAATGTAATCAGTTGTGCAAATATTGGCATTAGATAACTCACTCCTTTACTCTAGTCTGGTACCTTGGTACAACTATGGTATTTAATCATCGACACAAGATATCCCAAGACTTAAAATACCTTGATACTACTCCAATATCTAGTTATTGACACAGGGCATTCCTAAGACCCAAGATGTCTCAGTACCTGCTCTGCGAACAAGTACCTAGCCATAACTCGCTCATATTTCAACAACTTATCAATTTATAGCCATCAAATATAGCCTATCCTAGAAAACCACATATTCATAACTTTGATAGTCTATTCTCAAACTATTATAAGCCAATCTCTATCTAATTTAGTGAACATGATTTATCTTTATGCCCTAATATTCTTAATTATACATATACACAACTGGAAATTTTAATTAACACATTTTTCTCTTAAATGATTAGGCAATACACATTATAACACGTAACAAATATAATCACTGAAAATTTTATACCTAGTCAATTATTTATTTAATAAATAAATTCTTAAAAATTCATATATTTTAAATTTTCACATATTTAATTATTAATTATTAATTTATTTAATTACTAATTCAAAATATGTTTCACCATAAAATAATTTATTAATAGCAAAATTCATAATTTTATAAATTGTACACAAATATAATGGTATAGTTGAAGGTTATCCTTACATGATCTCCAGACTCGTACAATTTTGATTAGTCCAATTTACACTCTAATCTGTCCTCCAAACCTAGACATTTATAAAATTCTATTAGAATTTATTTAAGAAAATTTTTCAAACTCAGTTACACTTAATGATCCAAAATTTTACCCTTTTACCACTTTATTCTTAATTATTATCAATATCCTTACTTTATCTTATGACCATAATTACTAAAATGCCCTTAATTATTAAATTTTCAATTTTATCTTTACATTCTTTTATTATTACAAAAATATCCTTCTAGGTATTAAATTCTAATTTTACCCATAACTATTCATATTTCTTATTTTTCCGATTAATTAATCTTAAAATTTCCTAAAATACCCAATTTCATTCTTTTTCTTTTTCTTTTTGAAAATTATCTTCTTCTTCTCTACCTCATCATCACCCTCTCCTCTTCTCCTAACCGCCTCATTTTCTCATTTTTCAGCCACTTATTCTCTCTTTTTTTTCAATTTCATCAAAATTGTTATCACAAACAATCACAACATAATTTTAACTAGAAACTAGTTTAGGATGAATGAAAATCACTAATAAAAGAGATAGAGTTTAGCTAAGAAATTTCTATATCACCTATATGAAGTTCTATACCTTTCCATTAGAGTTTTAGGTTATTAATCTCCATAATTTCCTTTCTAATATACTATGAAAACAAACAAAATAAGGAAATACATGAGAAAAGCTTCATATGTAGGAGAACGATGTAATTTTTGTACTCTTACCCCTTGTAATTATGGAGATGAAGGACAATGGAGTTGTTTTTCATTAGTTTTTACAAACATACATGTTGTCTTATATATATTTTTCTCCTTTTTTTAAGGCTAGTTTAGGTCATTATTAAAGAGTAAAGTTTATTGGCTTTACAATTCTCTCCCTTAAAAGAATTTCATCTTCAAAATTAAATTATGTACATGAAAATCCAAACAATGGAGGATATTAACATCAAACTTCATCCTCTACTTTTCAAACAGCCTCTCTCAAAAAACGATGATGACTCCATAAAATCCATATAATCGAAATCTCTCATCTCCTTAATTTCCTATTATGTCTATCTAAGATCTCCATTGGCTCCTCTTTATAAGTCATATCCTTGGTAACCTTAATGTCAGGCATGTATATAAAATGGATAGGATCCAATTGGTACTGTCTCAATATTAACATGTGAAACACATCATGAATATGTGATAACTCTTAAGGTAAGGCCAATTTGTAAGCTAACGACCCTATATGTTGTACAATCTCATATGGCCCAATGTATCTTGGACTCAAACTTTCTCTCCTACTAAACCTCAAAATCCCCCTCGAAGGTGATACCTATAGAAATACTATATCTCCAACGTCATACTCCATCTCCTGGAATGTTGATCAATATAACTCTTTTGTTGATCCCGAGTTGCCTTCAGGAATCACCTTACCACCCTATTTTCTCCACCATCTCTTGAACTAACTCCAACAATCTAGCACCTCTATATCCCAACATATTGAATCTCTACATCGCCTACGATAAAATGCCTCAAATGATGCCATAGTGATGCTAGAGTGATAACTGTTATTATATGCAAACTCTATTAAAGGTATATCTCTATTCTAATCACCCTCAAAATTCACCATGCAAGCTTTCATCATACCTCAAATGTTTGAATCATATGCTCCGAGTGTCTATTCAACTGAGGATAAAATACAATACTCAAATTTAACCTACTCCTCAAAGCTATCTATAAACTCATCCAGAACTAGGAAGTAAAATGTGGATCTCAATCAAATACGATGAATAATGGAACCCTGTGTAACCTTATAATATCACCGATGTATAGCTTAACAAGCTTGTCCAACAAGTCTATCTACTGTATAGGTAAGAACTTAGCTAATTTTGTCAACCTATCTATAAGCACCTAAATTGAATTATGTCTACGTCAAGTACTCGGTAATGCTACAACAAAGTCTATCGTAATCTTCTCCCATTTCTATGATGGAATGGCTAAGTGTCTTAGCTACCTTATCAGCTCCTGATGCTTTGCCTTGACCTACTGACATATCAAATACATCTATACAAATGTCGCCACATCTCTCTTCATCGTCGACCATCAGTAATAAGGTCTTAAGTTCTGATACATTTTTGTAGTTCCAGGATGCATATCATATAGTGCACCATGAGCTTCCCTTAGAATCTCCTCTTGTATTCCATCTATATCTGATAGACAAACCCATCTCCCAATCACCAACACTCTATCTGCTCTCACTGAAAAGTTAGCCTCCCTATTATGTTGCAATATCTCTCATTTGCAATAGATAAGAATCTCGAGCATGTTCCTCTTTGATCCTATCTTCCAAATCCAGTTGAACCTGTAATGTCGACAATAAGCACTCACATAATCAATTTCTTGTTCCAAAAAGGTTGATCCACTCATATAATCAATTTCTAATCTCACAACTAGTGCCCTCAACTCCAATAATAATTACATATTATATCTGATCAAACTAGCCATTAAGCTTACGCTTTTCCTACTCGAAGCATCTGGTACTACATTAGCCTTCTCTAAATAGTAATCAATAGTACAATTATAATCATTTAATAGCTTGATCCATCTTCTCTGCCACAAGTTCAGCTCCATCTGAGTCAAGATATAATTGAGGCTTTTGTAATATATAAGGATTTGGAATGTCTTCCTATACAAATAATGTCTCTGTATCCTAAGAGCATGCATAATCGTTGTTAACTCTAGATCATGAGTGGGATAGTTCAATTAATGCCATCTCAATTTATGAGAAGCATAAGCTACCACTTTCTTATCTTGCATTAATACATAGCTTAAACCTACCTTTAAAGGATCAATATATACCTTAAAACCTCCACCCCTCAATGGTAGCACCAAAATTAGGCGAGAAGTCAATTTTTGTTTAATCTCCTCAAAACTCTCTCGACACTGCTCAGTATACTAAAACTAAATCATGTCTTCAGTAACTTGGTCAATGAGCTAGCTATCATCGAAAATACCTCTACAAATCTTTGATAATACCTAGCAAGCCCCAAAAAACTCCTTACCTTTTGATGTATTTCTAGATAGCTCCCACTTTATAATTTATTTTATCTTAACAAAATCAAGGCTCATTCCTTCTCTAGACACCATATGTCCAACAAAAACTACTCGCTCCATTTAGAACTCGCACTTATGTAACTTGGCATACAACTGTCTCTTCTTCAAAATATGTAACACAATCCTCAAATGTTTCTTATGCTCCTCTTCATTCCTCAAATATACCAATATATCATCAATCGATCCAAATACTTTTTGAAAATCATGTTCATCAATGCCATGAATACAATCGGTGCATTTGTCAACTCAAAAGGTATCACTAAGAACTCATAGTGGCTATATTGAATACAAAAAATTATTTTCGGAATACCTGAATCAACTATTCTCGACTGTCAGTATCCTGATCTGAAATCAATATTGGAAAATATAACAAATCCCTTCAACTAATCCAAAAGATCATCTCTCGTTAGTAATAAGTACTTGTTCTTCACTGCTATCCTATTTAACTACCGATAGTCAACATTAAGTCTTAAACTACCATCCCTTTTCTTCAAAAACAACATTGGAGCTCCCTAAGGTGATATACTTGATCTGATAAAGCATTTTCCAACAACTCCTTTATTTTCTTTTTCAATTCTTCAACAGTATCCATCCTGTAAGGTGCTATAGAAATTGTTGCAATTCCAGGTATAGTCTTAATGGCGGAATCTATCTCTCGTTGAAGTTATATAAGAATACCTCTAAAAATTCCCTCTCCGTAGGAGTATCCTCTAACCTAGACTCATCTCCACATATTTATAATGTAAGCTAGATATTCCTTACGTCCATCTAATATCAACTATCTAATAGTTTTAGCTGAGATTATATATGCTGGAATGACTATATGATCCCCCACAAGCATCACCTTCAGTTTACTTGAATACTCTATAATCACCTCTTATGCATAATAATCCACTATAGCCCGATGTTGTGCCAACCAATCCATCATAAGAATCACATCAAACTCATTTAATCCATTAGTATCAAGTCAACTAGTAGCTCCACTCACCAATCCTCATTGGCATTCCCCTCCTCACACTATTCACCAACACACAGTCATCCGTTGACAACAAAACTCTCAGGTCCTATCCTAATGGACTAACCTCCCCTAAAAATATAAAGGAAAACTCTAAAGATATGTAGGATTTTGTAGACCCTGGGTTTACTAACACAAAAGCCTTAATATCAAATAATGAAACCATATCTGAAATGACATTGATGGTTGTGGATGCCTCCTCCCTCGTCATATGGTATATCCTTGCTGAGTCTGACCCTGTGATAAGGATGTCCCACTAGTACCTGTAACCACTATTAGCCCCTATGTTGAGGATGTCCTATTAGTACTTGTAACCATTATCAACCTACATCCAACTCCTTTACCACTATCTCTACTACCAAATATACCCGAACCTCTAACTAAACCAAAAGCACCACTTTGACCACGTACTATCTGCTCTGCCCTTACTCCCAAACTTCTCCTTACTACAGGACAACTCCTCTGTAAATGCCCCTTCTCTATAGATATAATATGTTTAACTAATCTCAGAGGGTCCCCAACATGGTCCTTTATAAACCCTATTATAGGTAGCACAGCTTTGTAACCCTCTAGCTCCTTAACTAAAAGGTTCTCTGAACCTCTACTATCCCCTTTGTTTGATCCAATCGATGGTGCACTAGTAGTGTTATACTATCCTAAATCCCTAACAGCTCCTCGATCTCCACCAAATCAGTAAAAACTACTATTACTGCTTGATGTAACACTGACTCTCCTAGATCCCTTTGCACTCGTAGATTGTAAATGACTAGCTCTCCTTTTAATGGATCAACTCTCCTCTCCATAATGACTTTCTGGTTGCCTCTTTAATTCTCTTCTCCTTCTGCCCTGCTATATCACATCCTCTACTCTAAGTGCATTCTCTAATAACTTCTTGAAATTAGAAGTAACAACTCTTAGACCTAAACAAATCTCTGTCCTCAAACTCTGCTAAAATCGGTAACATTTGTCCTCTGGATTTGCCACATCCTCCAATGTATACTTAAACAAAAATATAAAGTAAGCCTCATACTCTACCATAGACATCTCTTCTGTTTGAATCAAAATCATAAACTCCATCTTCTTCTAATCTTGATATATCCGTGAGTGTATTTGTCTCTAAACTCTCTTTGGAACTCATGCCAAGTCATGTCCCATAACTCATAAGGTCTCTTCACTAACTTCTACCAAGTCAGTGTATTGTCCTGGAATAATAAAATAATGAATTGTAACCTCCTTTCTAAAGTACACTCGAAACGATCTAAAACTAACCTTGTCTACTCCCACCATGCCTCGGTCTCCTCAAAATCAATAGTTCCTCAAAACTCCACTGTATCTATCTTATAAATTCGCTCATAGTTGTGTTCCATCCTAGAATCACCACGGGTTGGAGGTGCTGTCATAGCTTACTGCATCATTTGAAAAAACTACATCATCTGAGGTGATAATGACATCTCTCCTCTTACTCGATCTGCTCTGAAATTCCCCTGATCAGGAACATCTAGAGAACTTATCAAATTACCCAATTCCCTAATCAACTTTGGGCCAATAATATCGTCTCTTGAAACCATCCTAAATCAGATAAGAATATATTATTAGTTTTTTAATTCACTCAATTTGTCCAAAAACATAAACTTGCTCTAATATTACCTAAATATGATGCTTCAAAATTCTAAACCACAATTAGGCCAAATTTCTCCACAATTACATAAATAATTAATAAAAATCTTAGTAGTCTAAAAAATGATGTTCATTAGTCACAAAAATTATCTATACAAGCATAACTATCCCAAATTGTAACATTCAAAAGTATATATGGTAAAACAATTGTACACAATTTAATCTATTGACTTTACTTAGACTCCACACTATAAATCACATGCACTAGGGTTATCGGCAATCTCTTTATCTAAAAAAAATACCAATAAGAGGTGAGTTGCCTACTCAATAAGGGTAACTTAACTGTATCCTTAAAATCAAATAACTCAATATATGGTGAAAATAATCAAAGGATAAAATTTACATATAATAATAAAATACACAAACAATATTCATCCTGCTCAAATACTCAATAAATGTCCAGAATGTTATTATTATTAATTACTAATACCAATATTATATTTATTATTAAGATTTATGTCCTACCTGAATTAATTAAGCCTTGCTTAATCTAGTAGGCTTACATTTAATGGTTTGTCAGGTCATCTCTACTCATCATAATCACTGAATAAGTAGAAAGATAATCAAATGTATAAATATCAACATATGACACCTCAATCCCTCAATCTAATATGTTACCCTAGTACTTAGCCATCAATACAAGATATCTTTGGGACTTAGGATACCTTGGTACCACTCAAGTACTTAGCTACCAGCACAGGGTATCCCTAGGACCCAGGATGTCTCGATACTTGCTCCATGGATAGGTACCTAGCCACAATTCCCTCATTTCAACCCATCAATTTATAACCATCAAATATAGCTTACCCTAGGTAGCCACAGATTCATAACTTTCACAATTTATTCTCAAACCATTATAAGTCAATCTCTATCTAATTTAATGAACATGATTTATCTTTTACCCTAATATTCTTAATTATACACATGCACAACTAAAAATTTATACACATGCACAACTAAAAATTTTAATTATCATTTTTTCTCAAATTATAAAGGGATATATGTCATAAAATGTAACAAAATATAAACACCGAATATTTTGTACCTTATCAATTTTTATTTAATAAATAAATTGCTAAAATGTCATATATTTTAACATTCAAATACTCAAATATTAATCATTAATATAATTAATAACTAATTCAAAATGTGATTCACCATAAAATAATTGATTAATAACAAAATTTACAATTTTATGAATAAAGGTATAGTTTAAGATTATCCCTATATGATCTTTGGACTTAACTATTTTGATTGGTTCAATCTACTCCCCAATTCATCATTCGAACCTCGACATTTGCAAAATTATATTATAATTTATTTAAGATTTTTTTTTCAAAATCAATCACACTTAATAAGCCAAAATTGCACCCTTTACCATTTTATTCTTAATTATAAAAAATATTCTTACTTTATCTTACTACTATAATTACTAAAATATCCTTAATTATTAAAATCCTATTTTAATTTTACATTCTTTTATTATTACAAAAATACCTTTCTAGGATTTAATTCTAATTTTACCCTTAAAGATTCACATTTCGTATTTTTCTCCTTAATTAAAATTAAAATTTCCTAAAATATTCAGTTTCCTTCTTTTTCTTTTTTCTTCCAAAAAAATTCTTCTTCTCTACTCCAAAGTCACGCTCTCCTCTTCTCCTAACCTCCTCCTTTTCTCATTTTCTAACTAATTTTTCTTCCTTTTTTTCCCCTAATTCCATCAAAATTCTTATCACAAACAATCACAACATAATTTCAACTAGAAACTAGTTTAGTATGAATGAAAATCACTAACCAAAGGGATGAAATTTAGCTGGAAAATTAGCTTCTTACCTTTATGAAGTTCTATATCTTTCCAAAAAAGTTGAGTTGTTAATCTCTAGAATTTTTCTCTAATCTAATGCAAAACAAACAAAATGAAGAAATTTATGAGAAAAGTTTCACACGTAAGAGAAAGATGATTTTGTACTCTTATCCTTTGGAATTATGGAGAAGAAGAAGAAGGGAGCTATTTTTTGTTGGTTTTTACAAAGATACTGCTATCTTACTCCTCTCTCTTCTTCTTCTTCTTCTTTTTCTTTATGGGCTAGGTTAAGTCTTCATTAAAATGTTAAGTTTTTGGGTGTTACATCTTGAATTAAAAATTTCTCAATTAAAAAAATCTTTAGTTCTATTCATATTAATATCAAATCTTATTAGTCATATAAGTATGATCATATAATTATTTATTTCGCAAGATATTAATAATGTTGTTTTTTAGATAATGATTTAATTGATAGAACAAATCTCCTTAAAAATCTCTTCGTTTAAAAGATTATAGGATGACATGAAAATTATAATTCACTTAAAATTAGAAAGAATGATTTATGATGAGTTAAGACATGTTAAAATTTATAAATATTAAATTACATCAAATAATTATGTAACTTATGTTGATTGGGATTTCATTGTTATATATCTTAGATGTAAAAGTTTTGTAAACTCCATCGTAATTTCACCTATTGGCGAACATCTTGTTCTTGGGCCACACCCTTGGGACAAATTAAGTCTCCCCTAAAAGATATACGGGCCTTATACTTTCTTCACTTAAACAATGGGTGCCTGGATTCAATTTTCACGTGGGAACTCTAAACACAAAACAATCATATCCTTTGAACCATAATCGCCTTAAAATAAAGCGAGGCTTTGGGTTCAGCCTGAACGAAATGCCTGTGCTTAGTCATCTTGTTGAACAGGCGAAAGGTCGTGTGGAGAGCGCATGGCAGGGCACGTGACGGCACGAAGCGAGCACGCGAGATGAAGGCTCACACGTGGACGAGTAGCGACACTAGAGCTTTGCCAATCGAAAATACTTTCTTAGTATGACGTATGAGCCTAGATGGCTAGATGGCGATGGTTAATAAATAGGCATGAACAATGCCACTTCTTACCGAGCCTGCTCTAAGCCTCTAATTTTTGTCTCTCAACTTTTAATTACTTAATCCAGTTTCGACTCGGGAAAGCACTAAACAATCATTAATATTCGTGACTCCTTTTTCTAATCTCACCTTCTTAATTCCCTACGTCTGTTGCACTCCCCGGCTTCTTGTAATCTTCACGTATCTGATTTGCAACAAGATCGGTAAGGTTTTTTCTATATTGCCCTTTTCCTTACCAGAAGGAAATTCACTTATTAGGCATTTGGTTTAAGCACGGGATTGGTTATGCATATAAAAAAAATAATGTTTGGTTTGTAACTTGGATTTCTATATTAATATCAATAATGTTGTTTGGTTTGTTGCGAATGAAAGATAATACAATACCATTTTTACCCTCAATAAAAATAAAAATAATTTGCCCTTCAAATATTTATTGGGGCTATCTCCATATGATTGTAAAAAAATAATCAGTTTTGTCAAGAAATTTTATCACAATTTTTGAGCATTAAATGAGCTATACGATCATTTATCAACAGAGCTGCATAAACAAACACCAACGTAGAAGACGATTCGCTATGTATTCTTCTTTTTTTTTAAGAGTTAGAAAAATCAAATTAAATCTCAAAACAATTATAAGGGAAAAAAAGTAGCAGATTGGTTTTATGATTCTCGTTCAATCTATAACCATATGCACTTTCACATAATCAAACCATATAGCAGATTGGTTATTTTCTTGATTAAATCATAAAACGAGAATATATAAGAAAAAATGAAGCAAAAGCCCCATTTACAATGAGATAAAACCAGGTTCTATCCAATTCATTTAATATCAAATTAAAACGAGGGATTTCAGAAAATATACCTGGAGGCGCAGAACAAAACATTCCTTCGTTGATGAGACGCGATAAGGCAGGATGAGAGATCGTAAGGAATTGAGAGGCGATAAGGAAGTAAAGAGGATGGTGAGGATTGTGGCCAGATTATATCAGTAGGTTGGGCAAGGAAGTTTGTTGGCTCTAGATTGCTCCAATTAGTCCAGAAACAGAAAGCCTGCCGGTCCAAACTCATTGATTGGAGTAGACAGGTCTTTCCTAATTTTCGCAAGGAGATTGATGGCCTTTTGTAGCAGATGGCTGAGTTGCAGGCAAAAACAGAATGTAGTGTGGAGGATAAACGGCAGATTAAGCTTTTGCTTGGAGATTTAAAAAAAGCTTGGGTAGAGGAAGAGCAATATTGGTATTCTAGGTCTAGGGTACAGTGGCTAGAAACTGGGGATAAGAATACGAAGTTTTTTCATTAGTCCACTCTGCAAAGAAGAAGGGGGAACAAGATTCTTCTCATAAAAGATACTGATGGGCACTGGATTGAGGATGAAGCTGGAGTGATAGGACAATTTTATGAGTTCTATCAACAATTGTATGCTAGTGAGGGATGTAGTGATATGGATCGGGTACTCCAAGATGTTCCTAGGATGGTTACTGCTGAAATGAATGCGAATTTAGTTGCTGAGGTCACTGAGGATGAAGTCATGGTAGCTGTGTTTAGCCTTGGAGCTTTGAAAGCTCCAGGGCCTGATGGGTATAATGGGTTGTTTTATCAGAAGTTTTGGGATATTGTTAAGAATGCTATTGTTGCTAGAGTTCGGAGTTTCTTTCAGACTGGTTTTTGTTGAAAGCACTAAGTAAGACTTGTGTGACATTGGTTCCCAAAGTAAAAAATCCAGAAGATGTGTCACAGTTCAGACCTATTAGCTGTTGTAACTTCAGCTATAAGATAATTTCTAAGATCATGACTAAGAGATTGAAGGTTCATATGGGGGCGCTCATTACTTGCAATCAAAGTGGTTTGTGGAGGGAAGGCAGATTCAGGATAATATTTTGGTGGCTAGTGAAGTGTTCCACAATTTAAAGATTAGGAAAGGGAAGCAGTATGGGTTGGCATTGAAACTTGATATGACCAAAGCCTATGATCAGGTGGAGTGGCTCTTTTTGAAGCAAGTTATGGAGAAAATGGGCTTCCATTGTACTTGGATAAGGTGAATTATGGAGTGTATTTGCTCTGTTACTTATGTTCTAAATTTCAATGGTAAGAGGTCGGGTCTTATTACTCCATCTAGAGGTCTTAGGCAAGGGGATCCTTTATCCCCTTACCTGTTTTTGTTTGTGGTGGATGTTTTGTCTAAAATGATTAATCAAGTCATTGATTCTAGGCAGTTAGAGGGTCTTCGGTTAGTAAGGGACTGTCCAGTTTTGTCCCATTTATTTTTTGTTGATGATGCCTTATTTTTCTTGCCTGCTAATGTTTCTAATGTTTCCCTTATGTTTGTTCTTCTTGAGAAGTATTGGAAAGCCTCAGGACAGAAGGTGAATTTGTCCAAGTCCAGCATTATTTTCAGCTCTAATACACCTGAGATCATGAGACATGAGTTGAAGCAGCTGTTTGGTATTCCTGAAGCTCCTAATCCTGGGACGTATTTGGGTATGCCTACTTGCTGGGGAAAGACAAAGCGCAGAGCAGTGGAGTTCATCAAAGAGCGCATTATCAAGAAGATCACTGGTTGGAAGGCTAAGTTGCTCAGTCAAGGAGGTAGGGAGGTTCTTATCAAAGCTGTTGCTTGTGCTATGCCTATTTATCTGATGCAGTGTCTCAAGTTTCCTAAAACCACCTGTGATGACATTAATGCTGTGTTGGCTGATTACTGGTGGGGGCAGAAGGATACTGAACATCTGATTCATTGGGCCAGTTGGATCAAAATGACAGTGAGTAAAAGTGTGGGAGGCATGGGTTTTAAGGATATGCACCTGCTGAATATTGCTTTGCTGGCTCGTCAGTGTTGGAGATTAGTTACACATCCAAATGCATTATGGGCAAGGGTGCTGAAAGGTTTATATTTTCCTAAAACTTCTTGTTTGCAGGCTAAGAAAGGTGTAAGGGCTTCTTGGATTTGGTCTAGTTAGTTGGAAGGGAGGGATTTTCTGAAAAAACATATCCAGTGGCAAGTTGTGGATGGAAGAAGCATTCCTATTTGGGATGAACAATGGATTCAGGATTTAGCAGTGGCTAAACTTGAAGGTCTTTTGGCTAGTACCCCTAAGAAAGTAGCAGATCTGATTGAGGCTCATGAGGGCAAGTGGAATATGGAGGCAGTGAGAGGTTTTTTTAATATTGAACAGCAGCACATGATTCAGTCCATTCCTTTGTGTGGTAAAGGACCTCAGGACAGATATGTTTGGCCTTTCACAAAGAATGGTATTTACTCAGTCAAGGTGGGCTATCAGGTTTTGAAACAAGTTGCTGTAATCCCACCCAATGGGCATGCTGGCTCTTCTCATTCGGTGGACAAGTCCCTTTGGAAATGGATGTGGCAACTACCTTTGCCACCTAAGATTCAGGTATTTCTTTGGAAAGCACTTCGCAATTTACTGCCTACTAATTCTAATTTGGTCAGAAAAAGAGTTGCCATTGATTAATTGTGTCCTATTTGTTTATGTGAATTTGAGACCCTTGAACACATGTTGTTATTGTGTCCTTGGGCACAATGTGTTTGGTTTGGTAGTGCTTTGGGCTTAAAGATCAAAAGAGAAGGGTTATCTTCTTTAGATGTATGGCTAATGGATATGCTAGAGTATTTTAAGAAGATAGATACTGGTGCTGATTCATTGAGGTTAATTGTTGCTTTGATGTGGAATATTTGGAAGCAGAGGTGTAAGGTAGTGTTTAAGCAGGGAAGGCCAGACCCGAAGAGATGCATTGAGAATAGCTATGTTTTGTTGGCTGATTGTCGATATTCCAAGCTGTTGGCTGGTATGCATAGGGTGATTCTTCAACAAGAGCATTGGAATAAGCCAGCTGCTGGTTTTTTGAAATTAAATTATGATGGATCTTTTAAAAATGGGGATGCAGGTTGTGTTGTAGTCCTTCGGAATGAGGATGGCCTTGTTGTTGATGGTCTTGTTTTAGATTGGAAAGCAAGGTCAGCTCTAGAGGTTGAAGCTAAAGCTGTATGGGAAGGAGTGAAACTCTTGGAGTAAAAAGGTTATCATAATGTACAGATTGAGATGGATTCATGCATTCTTCATACTGAAATTCTTAGGAATAAAGGGAATGGCCATTGGAGAATTTTTCCATACATTTCTGATATACTGTACAGGTTGCAATACTTACAGGGAATTGATTTCGTTCTAATAACGCGCGAAGCTAACAGAGCAGCTGATTGGTTAGCTAAGCAAGCTCGCAAGAAGATGTGCTTGGGTAATTAGGCCTTAGCACCTCCATCTTCTTTGGTTGGCATTTTGAGCCGGGATGGATTATCAGCTCCTCCTTAATTGGTGATGAGTTGCAGTGATATGCTAGAGATACTATAGAGTTTAGTTCTCTTGTGTGTATTGCTGTTTTCTTTTCTGTTGAACGTGTGTACAATTTTCTTAGTAATGGATGTCTTCTTCTTTTTGACCAAAAAAAAGAAATAAGAAAATCATTTAGTCATTCCAATTTGAAGTTAATTTCCTAGTTCTCAAATATCCTCGTAAATCACAATTTAAAGTTTGATTTTAATTTGGTACAACCAAAGGTTAAATTTTGTTTATTTTATTTAAATTGTTTCTATGTATTTGTAAGTTTAGGAGTTTATTAGCGAAAAATTATATAAGTGACCTTTTATATAAAATTTAAAAACTTAATTGAATTTTCTTACTAAAACATTAAAAGGAATAAAATTAAAATCCAATTGACGTCAATATTTTGATATTACAATCGAGATTATACTTTTTTAAAATTAAAAAATTCATTAACTAAGGATAAACTTTTAACAACCTTACAATGTACAGGACCTTTAGTTTACAACTACTTCACAAATTCGCTAGTTAAACAACACAAAACTACTAATGAAACCAAAAAGCACCTCCTCTTCACAAATTCCATTTAAATCTCATCATAGTACTTTCCTCTTCATAAGCTTTATGAACTCTCAGTATCGCCTTGGTCCATCAAATGGTGTTATAAGCTAGCGAATATTTGTCTTGTGACACTCCTATGTGGATTCTATAATATCTTTCTTTCCAAATTGAGTAAATACAACAATTAAAGGTAGGTCTAATGAAATCTCCATCCCTTTTCATTTTCCTAAAGATTTTGCTAGTCCATTTCAAGATGTTCAACCAATCAATAACAACACAAAACATATTCAACATCTATTAAATCCTACACCACAGTGAAGCTGAGTATTAACATTAGGAAAAAAAAAAGATGGGAGATAGTTTT
Organism: Erythroxylum pelleterianum; assembly: GCA_027563865.1. Lineage (NCBI taxonomy): Eukaryota > Viridiplantae > Streptophyta > Magnoliopsida > Malpighiales > Erythroxylaceae > Erythroxylum > Erythroxylum pelleterianum. The sequence goes on along the minus strand of JAOQMR010000006.1, from coordinate 24,680,556 downwards.
CGAGGTAGAATTACAAAGAACACAAATTTGATCTGAAATATTAAAGCAATTATCTTTTGTTTTTAATTTGTTTTCGATTGCTAGTCAGTTAATGAAGGAGGGTTTAAGAGATATAATTTTCTCCCATACTATCTTCTCAACTCTAGGCTTGAATAAGTTAAATAAAGAGGAGTTATTAAATAAGTTTAATTTTTCAGCCACCGACATAACTTTATCCTCCTCATTAGTATTACGTTAGTAGTTCGGAAGATATTCATCCAATCTCTCTGCACCCGTTTTGTTGAATCTTCAATTTCGCCCTTGTATAACTACCTTCACCCTATATTTGAGGGGAATTCTTAATCTTTACTGAGTTAGGTTCTCCCTTTGAATGAGAGGACTTCCATTTGTCCAGTTATTAAACCAAAAGCAAGTGGATTTCCCATTTCCAACTTGATACTTGATATAAGGAAATATCAACTCTCTTTCCTCAACATTTGAATAGAAATCTAACACTACTCTTTCCCTATTTTCATTTGCCAAGATGAGGTCTCCTTTAGATAGTACTCATTGACTCATTTAGTCTAAGGAGCTTCCTAGTCATTGTATATTCTCTATATTCTTTTAGTTGCCAAATATTTTAGCTCATTTAAAGAGAGACAATCCCATACATGTATCCTCTTTTGGTAGACATAAGTTTTCTCATTTGATTTTATCGCCCTTAAAATTCTCTGCTGTAACTGACCACAAAAAATTCTTGATGCGTTTCTCAATCTTCCAGTTCAATCTTTTAGGTAAAAATAGATGTGCACTCTAATGAGTACGTAAACTTCTTAATACTGAGAAAATAAGTTGCAACCTCCTTATATAAGTTAAAAATACATTTTGGCACGCATTGATCATGTTTTAAAACACTTCTAGAAGTTGTAAACATTCTTCATACCTTGGCTTTTTGGAGAAAATTGGGATCCCAAGGTATTTGAAAGGCATATTACTCACTTGCAATCTTGATATTAAACTTAAAATCTGCTAGTTATGAACATACGAGGATACGAACAAACTACTTTTCTGAAAGTTCACCTTTAACATTTTAGAGAAATCTTCTAATGTAGACATTAGGATTTTCACTGAATAGCAATCATCTCTACTAAGTAGAATCAGATCATCGGTAAGAATCAAATGCATAACTGTCATCATCTTACATTTATAATGATATTTAAACCTTCTATCCTGAACAATTTTTTCTTCTATCATTCTCAAGAGTACTTCAATAGCCAAGGTAAATAGGTAAGGGAAAAGAGGGTCCCTGTGCATAATACCTTTAGCTTCTTTGCTTAGCTTCGAAGGACAACCATTGATTAGATTGCAAAAAGAGTAATTGAAATACAAGATTGTATCTAATCAATGAATTTACCGAAGTAGCCAAAAACTTGAAGACTTTTAAGAGAAACTCCACTAGATAGAGTCAAAAGTCTTGAAAAAGTCTATCTTTATTGTACAACTTTTAATAGGTCTTTTGGATTCATAATCCTCCATCATTTCTTGTACTAGAAGATTGTTATCACTAATATTTATGCTAAGCAAGAATTCACCTTATGCTATATGGATAATACCCTTGAGAGAGTCCTTGAGTCTTCCTATTATGATCTTCAAAATAACTTTATAAATTGTATTACAATAGGAAATTGGACAAAAACCATTCATCTCACTTAGGTTGAGTGTCTTTGGAATTAGACAAATATACATTTTGTTCACCTCCCTCGACATTTTGCAATTAAAAAAAATCATACAGTGCTTCAGTGACTAAACTATTAATTATCACCCATATACTCTGGAAAAAATGAAAAAAGAACCTATCAGGTCTAGTTGATTTGTTTGGATTGAGATTGAATAATGCCTCCTTGATTTCCTGCTCCATTATCGACCTTATCAACTCCTCTTTAGTCTCCAGGCTAATATTGTGCCTTATATGGAAATCCCTCTCATTTATCCCATCACTTTATTTATGACTCCATCCTAAAAGTTTTTAATAGTATCTGACAACCATTTCTTCAATTTCCTCTCTCCCAAAACAAATTATTCCCTCTTTATTCAGGAGGTAATTGATCTTATTGGAATTTTCATAGGCCAGGATTGAGCTGTGAAAATATCTTGAATTAAATTCATCGCACTTAATCCATTTTTCTATGACTTTTTAACAAATTAAAGAATGATGATGGTAGAGTGTAGTGTTGAATTCTTCCAACCTTTTAGCTTTATAAGGCTATTTATAGCAATCATCATGAGCTTTCCTTAGGTTATCCTTGGTCATTTATAGTTATAAGGTAGTGTTTGTTCCCTTAAAGAAGCCTTTGAGCTTTTCTCGAACTAGTTATAGTTCCCTAGTCAATTGATAGGCCTTGCAACTGATATGTGTTTAATTGTTGATATTTTTAATCATTTACACTTAGTGATTATTGACATAAAAATGCTTAAGATACTCACTTTAATTCATTTATAATTTTTGGTACAATTTGAGAGTGAAGAAATTAAAGTGAGTCAGAAGCATTACATTTGGGTCGTTTTCGAAGATTTATTTTTGTTTGTCTTCATAGAGTGAGATAAAGAAAATTAAAAAAATAAATAAAGACATGAAGAAAAGAGCATGAAAGAGCAAGGTCTTAGAGAGAGCAAATTAAATGAGCATAAAGGTGGAGACATTTTTAATGGTCGAATCAATTAGCTACAGCAACATAAGGCAATAGACACGCAAAAGCTCAACGCACAAAATGTCGTTGTAGCGCTAGAGTAGGACAAAAATAAATCAAGAGAGGGACCAAGCATAGTGGAGCGCTGGACAGAAATAAAATGAAGGCAGTAGTGCTAGAGTAGAGGGGAATTAAAAATGGCCAGTAAATGAGGAGGCCACGGTAGCACTAGTGGGCCGCATGGAACAGAGAGGAACATCACGCAATAGGGTGACCCAGGTGTTTTAACGCTACAGAGTCCATCAACGATAGAGAGGCGTAAGCAATAGGCGTTGAAGAATATCACACAAGCGGAAAAAAATATAGAGTGTGCGGTGCAGGAACAAAGGAGGGGAGAGCAAGGTTTTAAGTTGATGTGTGACCTTTATTGGTTACATCATCAACAGGAGCAGATGGCAACAAAGACGCCACAGTAGAGCAACGCAAGCAAAGAGAACGCTCTAGGGCGCTTCAGCAAGGACGTAACTGACGCAAAAGAAATAGCGCAGAGTAGTTTGGGCAAAATCAACGGATTTGTGGCTAGGGTTTAAAATGAGGGTTGAAGCAATTTTTTGGAAAATACCTATGAAGGGCTAAACATTCCGACACCGGTTCGGAGGTAACATCGATGCTGATGACCCGGGTTAAGTGGTTTTTAATTATTTTGTTGTTTCTTCCTCTCATTAGAAATTGATTGTGTTATCCTATTTTAATTGATTTGGGTATTGTGTATGAATAATCGGATTTTCGTTATTATTCGGTTATTTGTGTATGAACCTATTAGGTATTGTGAGTGATGATTTTAATGCGTTCATTGAATTGTTAATTGCAAAACCCATTGCTAGAATTTCGATATAATCTGTAATTGTTATGTTAAAATTCATGTGTAACAACTAATGATTCGTAATCATTAGGGTAACATGACCTAGATTAAATGATGCATCGTATGTGGTTGTTGCCTTGATTAAACCGTTTTCCTAATTCGTAATGCTACTGCCTAATCAAATCTAGAGATCGAATCCTAGGTTGTTAGGTGGTTAGGTTTAATTAACGATCATATCTTGATTAAACAAAACCTAAGGGAAAACTCGGGTTAATTATTACCCTACGATTAATAGTTTCTATGAGAGGTTAAAGAACAATAAATTAATAAAATATGCTTAATTAGGGTGTACGCTGATATTGAACCAAAGAACTGGGTCCCTACCGAACTCCCCACCTTTATCATTTTATTGCATGTTTTCTTTACTTTGTTTTTATTAGTTAGTTTTATTTTATTTTCTTCTTTAAAAATCCAAAACCCCTTTTTTTTCCAAACATCGATTAATTTCATTTCATAAACTTTACACACACTCTCTGTGGGATCGACCTAGACTCACCACTCTACAGTAGTAGTCTAGTTATTTTAATTTTGATTAGCATTACGACGCGTGGTCAGCAACCCTCAAGTTTCACTCTCCAGGCCTCTCTAACTAGCATCATAAAAAAACCTCTTTTTTAGTTAGAAAATTTACGAACTTAAAAGGGGACTTTGAATTCATATCCAATTTTAACTTCTGTATTTCAATCATTGAGTAATCTGAACAAAAGAGGTTTTCAAACCAAACATACGAATATGTGAATAGATTCGTCCAATGCTTATTCACTAAACACCCTGTCAATTTTCTTCCTTAGGAGCATCCCTCCCTATTTCTTATTTTTCCAAGTATATAAGTTCACTAAAAATCTCAAGTCCAGGATTCCTAACTGATTAATAACTTGACTCAATTCCTTGTCGATGCCTTTTCTTTTCACCCTGGTTATCTTTGTCTTATTTTAGGACTAAGTACATAGTTTAGATCTCCTACCAATACCTCCCATTGTAGCCTAAATTGTTTTCAGATCCTTCCATAGCATCCTCCTTAAAAATTCATAATTAGAGGCGTAAATCATTGATATATAAAAGGTAGGTAACCCTTCCCAACTACATGAAAGATAGATGAATTGATCAATGCTTTTAAATGTAGTAGTTTGCATAATCTCAAAATTGTAAGCAAACACAATTATGCCATTGTAATGTGGTGAATGATTAGAACTTATGTTCTAATTTTTGCTCGAAAAATTCATACCATCATATAATCTATTCTCCTTTATTTTTATCTCTAGTAGATCCAAAAATCCAAGATTCTTCTCCAAATATACTTCTCTAACAACATATTTTCAAAAAGACATTTATCCCTCTGACATTCCTAAAAAGCTAGGATATAATACTAATTACTTAAGGGGGCTATAAGCTTCTTACCCTGCCCTTTCCTCCCTTTCTTCCTTATCTTGTTCTAGAAGATGAAGCCACTTCCTTTCTTCCTCCTTTTTTGAGTCCTCCTCCTCCCCCATATGAGAAACTTTATCTATTTCAACTGATCATTTTATGCTAGAATGTAGTTGCTTCTGATTCTGTGACTTCTCCTCTGTATCCCCCACCTCCTCCCAACCCATAGAATGATTAATATTCTCTCTCCTCTTTAACAACTTTCTTTCTTCATTCAAAGACCCTTTCTAAGAGTAACTTTGATCAACAATATCTTGGGTGTTGTACCCTTTCTATGCTCCTTGTACTAATTGATCATCTTGTTCCTTCACTTTAACTCATCATAAGAAACATCAGCAAACAACTTCCCAATAAGTTTCCAAACCTTACCTTTATCTTAGGTTCCCAACTATATGAGACTTGAATTTTAGCTTTCACTAACTCGCCATTTTCATTCAGTTTCAAAATTAAGAGAGCCTCTCGGAGCTCATCCTTATTGTTGACCTCTACACATATTTTCGTATAATAAAAATTTTCCATTTTAGAAGTTTACAAGTGAAAATAAATGGTCTTACTAATTGTAATAGCAATGAAGCTTAGTCTTTAGAGTATCTAGTATTCTAATAGCAATTGTATAGCTTTGAGCAAATAGGAATAGCCTCAATTTTTATCTTGTCCAGTTGAATTCTTGGCCTCTACCTCTGAACAAACATTTGTTGAACCCTACATAGGGCCTTATTTAAGAATGTCTATTAGATCTACATCATTCGTGAATCCAAACAAAGGGGTGTCCTCCCCATTAAGAAGGATTTTGTTAAGACTCTTTTTCCCCATTTGGCAATCACCCATGAATAGAGTTGCAGGAAAGAGAGACTCTTCCCTAAAAAATATCCGACTAGCATTGAAGACCATTCTAGACCCCTCACCTGTAGCATCATCATAGGTGGAGAGATTACACCATTTACCAAAGTCATCTAAAAATGCACCGGTTTAGCATTGTTATGAGATTCAATAACTATATTTCTCCAGGATTTAATAACCCTAACTCTAGAGTCCTCCTTTCTCTAAAAGGTAGAAGCTAAGCCCAATTTTCCTGATTCTAGGGATTTTTGAATTGAGGGAAATTCCTCCTCATATAAGGCTTGTGACTTAGAATTCTCCCTCTGAATCTTCTTACTTAGATCTAGTACTAAATAATTGCTACCCTCCCATGTTAAATCTATGCTGAAAATCCCCAGATTGCTCATTATTACTGCTAAACTCACCTTCTCTGTCACCTTCGCCTTTGCCTTCGTTGCCTCTCATTGCCTCAAGTTACCCCACGTCACCTTCTCCTTTTTGTCACCTTCTCGTCGCCTTACTTCATTATCGCCACTATCAGTTTATTTTTCTTATTCTGCTTATATTCTTATGTTCATACAATTATACTATCTTTATTTATACACATTTTTTGAAATTATGTGGATTTAATTACTGATGTTAATGGTCAATTATGTAACACTTTCTTTAATAATATTATGATGTTAATCGAACTCCTTTTTTAATGTTCTAGATTTATAAGAGAAATCATCAAATTTTTTCATGTCAGGATAGGATCTCATATCGCTCGTAGTAAAAGAAAAAAAATCATAAATTTTTAAATATTAAAATCAATTTAAAATTTGATTAATGTATAAATATAATAAAGAATACATTTAAATTCTAACTTTATTATAAAACTTAATATTCTTTTATGTAGCTCCTCTCAAATTAATTTCTCAAACAAGTTAATTGTAGCCATTTTAGTTGTATAAGTAGAGCTTTAATAATATTCACCCAAATAAATTGAGAGAACTTTATAATTGTTGTAAACATGAATAATAGAGCCTATAGTTATTTATATTGAATTTGATCTTTTAGGAATTTAATCTAATTAAAAATTTAAATTTAAATTAAAAGAAATTTGAGCTTATTTTAACTTAATTGGTATCTAATTATAATTAATTATAAATTCATCTAAACTTAATGAGTCCTTATTTTTATGAATATATTATATTTGACATTAAAGTATCTCAAATTTTACAATGAAGTTAAACTTGATTAAACTAGTTTTTCTCTCTTAAAGCATATGTTATGTGTGAACTATTAGGTTCTTAATTATATTGGCAATAAATAAAAACTATAATTCCTAATTGTATGTAATTCATCATCCTTAATTTATCTTTAGTTTTCTAATTAAATAATTTATTTATAAATCAATATTGATGTCTAGTAATACATTATAATCGTCTAAATATTAAGAATGTTAAAAGTGTTTTGACTAATCTTTTTGTACATGATTTTCTATATACTTCAATCTTTTCATCATACAAGTTTTTGTTTAGACATAAAATATTAATGTCTATGTTGTTTAAATACAATCACATTAGTTTTCCAATATTAGTAATTAGTTCTTTTAATGATATTTAAAATTTATTTTAAAACTGTCATTTCATTTTGGCTAATAGTTTTTCAAATTAATACTAAACAAGACAGTAAAACATTCTCTTTAATTACTTTAAAGTGATAAATCCTAAATTGATTGTTTAACTACCTTCATATGGCTTATTTCATATCCAATGACTACCAAATGTGTTATCCTTGACTAGGATAAGTTATAAATAGTATCAAAATACAATAATCTTTATATAAGATATTTTGAATATTTCAAGTCAAATGGTCATTTATATAATTATTATATTGAGCATTTTCATAGACATATAAGTAATATTCCACATAGAAGTCTCATGTCAGGTCAATTTAGCAAACTTATTCTCTAATAAGCATCTACATGCTTATTTAAGTATTCTCATACTTTATTATATGAGATTGATTATGCTTTTCATAGAGAAGAAACTCAAAGTGTGTTAGTCTTTATACTTTATTGATGTTCAATCTTAAGAGAGCAATGACTATGAACAATTTAAGGATAATATTTAACTGCAATATAAATCTTATAATTATGATCTCTTTATAATTTTATTTACAAATTTATTTATCTTATGAACTTTATCTTATATCTTAGTAAATTAAACAAACATGTACAAGATAAAAATGAATATAATTAATTATGTCTTAAATATACAACTAACTGATTAAGTGTTGAGACATGATGACTCCGAGTAAAACATATTAAAGAAAATATTTGTGAGTTTTTTCATTGACAAAATAACTTAACTTTTTTTTATGATCTACCCCTAATATTAGATGTAATAATATCCTACCATTATTGCATGAGAAGATTTTAGATATGATCACTATTCTTAATGACCTTTATCCTGATCCTTATGTAAAGAAAATATCTATTGTTGATCTTATAGTGAAAATTATATTTTTTATTTTAAAATTTTCACCAAAATATATGTTAAATCCTATTGGAGCATTCAAAATGAACTATAACATTTGAAAAACATTTAAATCAAATCTTGAGTGGACAACGATTCAAATGGAGTTAAGTATTTGTCCTTTATATGTCAGGACAATTATAACATGGCACAAATTTATTATTTTCTACTTATAACATGGGTCACATTATCTTATCTTATATGGCACAATGTGGCATAAATTATAATTACAACTAATAAGCATAAATTAATTTAAATAATCCTAATTTAATTAAAATTCCTAATTCACAAATTACAAAACCTTAAATCACAATCACTAATTCTAAATTATATTAAAGAAATATACATTCATTTGAAATTCATCATTTATAGACTCTGAGTTCTAACGATTAGAGAATTATGTTGTCAGATTCTCTGTCTATCAACTCTTCTTTGATGGTACACTTTTGCCCCTCTAAGTGACCAATGTTAGATTCTCATTATCTTTAACTTATGACTTTAATAAGAAAAGGTATCCAAAGTTCCTCACAAACAACACCTAAGTCTCTAATGCCAAACAACATCAACCTCGCTTGTTTTTCCTTAAAGCCCCAAGGTGTTCAAGTCAATGAAAGGACCTTTTGAGTTTGAGGAAGCTCCATCAAATCCTAAACAATACCTATAAAACTAAAACTTATGAAACAACTGCTATTATTACTGTTTATTCCAACTCCAATACAAACCATTTAAAGCATTTTTGCATAAAAGCTCAAATCATGTAGTTGCAATCCCTCCTTATCATTATACAAATCTTTGAGTTTATCATTATTAAAAGATTTAGAATTTGAGTCAATTTCTATCTCTTCCTTAAGGTTATCTTTTTCTTCATCTTCTTTGATCCACAAGCAAGAAGATTAGCCTAAACTACCATTAAACTCTGAGAAAAGTGTCACTAACATAAGAATACAAACACCGAATCAAACCTATTTATAATGCATACAAACACCAAATCCAAACTTATTTATAATGCACCAAAATGATAATCCTCTAAAGACGAGGATGTTGAAGCCAAAATGTGATGTTAGTGACAACTTAATGATGATAAGAGTTAAAAGAAGGGCAATGAAGAGGTGTAATGGACAATAAAGTGAAGGGGTATCGATAACAAGGAATTTTGTATGGGCATCTATTTTGTTTATAGAATTTAAGATTAGGACCCTAATTTAGGATTTGGTAAATTTTCATTAAATTTAAGATAATTACAATTACTATATAAATTACTTTATATTTATTAGTCTTAATTGTAGTTTAGTGAATAAAATTATAATTTTAAAAATTAAGTAATTTTAAAAATTTAAGTATCATAATGTTATATGTGTGTTATGTGAGAAATTAAAACCCATGTTCTAAATAAAATCTAGTGAACTCGTGCTAAGTTAGTGTTAATGCGATACATAACTTATAGAGACTTAACTTTATCCAAATTTTTGTATGCTCAGAGTTTAGTTTGAATGTTTTGTAAACACTAGAATTTGTTTTGAACGCTTAGAAATGTTAGAGTTCAACTGTGTTTTGGTGAAATCGTAAGGTAAAAGTACACTTTTTACTCTAATCTTTTTTGTATTGGAGAGATGATATACCTTAACTGGCTTATGAATAATTATGACCCATAAACTTTAGAGTCAATAAGCCTATTGTTAGACCCTTAAGTCCATAATACAAAATTGTGTAAGTATTAATGAGCCATTGGTCAATGCTTGGCACTCGAGTTGGCATATAAATGGCATGTCAATGATGGAATAAGGCAAAAACCTGTGAGTGGGCAAGGAAAAATGGAAATTGTTGACAAAAGCTTGAGAGTAGGTGATCATTGGTGTATAATTGTATTGACTAGTAGAAATCTTCAACAAAAGGAAAGATTTGGATGTGAGACCAAATATGATGGGACAACTAAGTTTTACTAAGTCCAAGGGTACACTTAAGTTCGACAAGGATGTCAAAAGATATATAAATGTGCAATGCTTATTATACGATGACTTAGATTGTTCCTAACTTAAGTCATAGAGCAATGTGACTGCACTATAGACGTGCTTAGATGAACCATGTATAAAGATCACTCATGATAAAAAAATTGAAAGCTCGTCATGGTACTTGTCTTTAAAATGCGATAATGTGACAACATATAGCAAGAATATGTAATTAGTGGCTTAATAAAATAATATTACTATCTAATATAGTAGGAGCACTACTTACGGAGTGAGAAAGTGAATAAGATAATGTGGCAATTGATTGACTTCTTCCAAACACTTATCTCATGTATAAAAGAGGAGTTAGTAGTCTAAAGTGGATAACACTCCACTAACTTGGTGGAGTTAGTAGAAGAAGTGGTAACTCTCCACTAACTTAGTAAGTTAGTAGAGAAAGTGAATAGTTTTAGTTTTCTTGATCTCTAAGCTCTTGTAAGCCTATATAATAGCATCATTTGTAGTTTATTTGTAAGTAGCATTATAAATTTAATCATCTGTTGGAAAGTTGAGAGTTATGTGAGAAAGTTCGAGTTTCGGGTAAAGAGTTGTTGAGCAATGTTATTGTAAAGTATTTCGAGGAAGAAATTACTTAAAATCTTATGTATTATATCTTTGTATGAATAGATCATTAAAAAATGACTTTGTCACATCTCTTTTATTTGTCCCATTTAATTGAGTTAAGCAACATACTTGTATGGTAAGAGTGTAAATGAAATACCTAAACAAAAGTGATATCAAGCATTTGAAAATAAACTAATTTATTAGTTGACAATCACAAAAAATTAAGTTAAACTTTGAAATTTAAGTTTAATTGTTATATGAGGTCTTTGATAATTTACTCCAATTCTATAATATATATATTTATATTTATATAAGTTTTTATGATACTTGTCATCTTAGATTGAGTTAAGTTTAACTTTAAAAAGTAAGTTTAATTGTCACTCTTTAATAATTTCGCTTCAATTCTATTACATTAAAGAAAAAGTCTTTGCCATCTTAGGTCTCTAAGATTATTCACCACATTCCTCACATCTATAAATTAACTAACGAACTATTAAAGCTTTGATTCCACTTCAAACTCTTTCCCTGTTGGTTGTGGAAAAGGATTTGGAATGACTATTGAGGTTTGGGATAACTATGAAAGATCAGTCATCTAATCTGTGTTAAAGTTACAGACTTATCAAGTCGAGTTAAGATATGGATAGGGATCAAATGAAAAAGTGTTTGTTGTATAGTAGCCATAAACAGGACCATTTCTAACGTTCTATAAGTCTTGGGCAAAGTAAAAAAAAGGGGGTCATAATAAATCGACAATATATAAATATGTAAACTTTTAAAAGATATGTAAACTTTTAAAAGCATAGTTTTATTATTAAAGAGGCTACCTTAAGCCACTTATTATGATACAATTGAAGATTCTAATGAGTTGCATTAATTCTTAACATTAAGATTTAGAGAACAACTAAAAAATAAAAAGAAAAAAATATGTAAAAAAACTGAGGATTTGTCTCATTTTACTCTTTACGAGAGTCAAAAGTGAACTGCACCCTATTTTGTCTCATTTTACTCTTTATAAGAGTTAAGAGTAAACCCTACTTTACCTTATTTTGTTTTTTTTTATGAAGGTCAAGACTAAGCTTTATTTTATTCTTTATGAGAGTAGGCTTTAGGCAAGTATCTTTTTACCCTTATCTAAGTCGCCATAAACATGAGTTCTCTTTCAAGTTCTTTTTCTTTTGATGGAATAAAGTTTTTCTTTAGCCTCAGTATAAGATGAAATTGGATGATCTTTTGGTTCTACTGACTCTTTGGCAATTGCAATTTTTTAAAAAGGTTTATCTAAATAATTTTAAAAACTTTTTTCTATAATTTAAGCATTTTGAATATGATAAACCGAAGTAAAGGCTGTGTTTAAAGAAAACAATAATTGATTTATGATTGTATCTTATTTTATTTTTTTAAAACTAAAGCAAAAGGTATGTTAAAAGGGTTGGAGCATCCTGTTTCTGTTAGGGTGTTCTAATCTTGTATCACTTAATTTTGTCCACTTATTTGTGTGAATTCTACGTAAATATATAGATGAGATTTAATAACATAGTAGGAACTAAAGGAAAAGATTTATGATTTTATCTTACTTTATTTTTCTTAGTTTTTGATTGTTTGTTTGATTTATCTTATCAAAACATGCACAGGCGCGTGGTACTGAATTGTCAACGTGGAAAAAAAAAAGGGCACAGAAACCGTTGGCCGTTTGGTACAACGTCCTCCTCAAGCTCTGTAAAAAATTGATTAGAAGAACTTCGAATTTTAAATTATTTCTGGAGCTTCATAGACGAAGCAGGCACTCCCAAACAAGCACATATCTTACGATAACAGATACCGTTATATCCGTCGCTCCACCACCAATGCCAAGCCTTCTCTTCTCCTCTCATGTTGCTCCCTCCTCCCTTGCATGGGCGACGACGGCTGCGGAGGCGACTTTTCGGCTAATAATGCCACTCCTTTCTCCGACGTCCCGCTCCAGGATGCTCCCGTGCTCTTGCTCGTTCTTTTCCACCAAGCACTTCGAGTGGAGCTCGAAGACTTCCTCCAGCTGGCGGTTACCGCGTCGGAGAGTGGATCCTCCTCCCGCGAGCTTGTAGTTGAGCTTCGCCGGAGGTTCGATTTCATCAAACTTGCTTACAAGTATCACTGTGCCGCGGAAGATGAGGTCGGTGAAGCTCTTGATCTGCTTTTTGCTTTGTACCATCATTTGTTGTTTACGAAACGATCCATTTAATATGTGTTTTGTGGTTATTCCTGATTGTTCGTCTCTTGTTTTGATACTGATAGCATATATGTTAGCTAATTCTTATCGATATAAAGGCGTTGACTTGATACATATTCGTTAAAGTTAACTTTAAGTAAGCCAGATTACTTGCACAGATTTTTTTTGTTATTTTGCTTCATGATGTAATTTTTGGGAATCAGATTTCAATTTATTCAGTTCCGTAGTTTATCTCTATTGCCTTACTCTTCATTTTTCGGTTTCTGTTGAAGAATATGATTAGATGACTGAAGGCGTTTTCTTGTTGCAGGTCATCTTCTCAGAATTGAATGCTTATACTGAAAATGTCGTGTGTACTTTTATGTTAGAACATAGAAGCATAGATGACGCTATTGAGGCTGTTTCCCGTTGCTTGGATGTATTGATGGATGGAAAGGAAAATGGTGTTAAACCATTTCAAGATCTCGTATTGTGTATCAGCACCGTGCAGTATTCCATTTTCCATCATATGCTGAAAGAAGAGGAGCAGGTAGTGTTTTCTTTCTTTTGTGAATAACTTATATAAAAAACTACTGCTTTCCTCTTCCTCCTATTCAATCTCTGTTTAAATATTCCTCTATGAAATGTTCTGGATTCTCAATTCTAAAATTGTTCATAGGACATAACATTTTATCATACAGAAAAATTTTCATCAAGCTGGGACATCGACGTTTTGTCATATGGAAAATTTTTCATCAAGCTGTGAAAACTAATGGATAATTACCCCATATGGCTCTTTTAGTCGAACAACAATTTTATATTATGTTGTGAAAAGAAAACTTAGTGAAGCCTCCTTCCGATTTGGACAATCACTTTAAATTAGTAATATTCCATTTCCTGCAGTATTGTAGGTCTACCACTTGCGATGTTGCATAATTTTTCAGCTGATATACTTAAAAGATTTCGATGCTACTCCCTGCATGTGGACAGGGACTTGAATAAGAGCCAGTAAAAGATACTTACCTTCTTTAAATAAAGTCTAAGAGAGATTGCCAAAACTCACCACAGCCAGAAGAGGACAGTTATCAATTGCCTATTGATGCTCATAAGATAAAGTAGTTAAATAAACTTCTCAATTTCTTTCAATGTTTTAGGTAAAACAATAAGCTTTTCTCTGAATGATTTTTTTTATTTGTTGATTCTGGTCAACTTCATTCATGAAGTGATATCTGATATGGACTTATAGTAGCCTTCAAGTTTCCATGAATCCATCTGGTACACACCTTTTCAAATGTGTGAAATATTAGCAGTGAAGAAACAATTTCATTCACATTACCCGTAAGTTACAGCTATATTCAATATATATACAAGTGTCTATACTAAATAAAGTATCAGATTTCCTAAGATACATGAAAATCTGTATCTTATCCTAATCCCTAGAAATCAAGGATTCATAAGATTTCTATAGCTATACAATCTTCTAGATAATACTGCATGATTCTACATAATCTGCATGATTATACA